>JAABNY020000063.1:30846142-30860322 GCA_015164015.2 Brevimyrus niger | reverse complement strand
CTCACAGATACACCCCTAAAGATCAGCCTCACACACCTCATCGACATGTTCCCAAAGGTCAGCCTCATACATCTCACAGATACACCCCTAAAGATCAGCCTTACACACCTCATCGACATGTTCCCAAAGGTCAGCCTCATACACCTCACAGATACACCCCTAAAGATCAGCCTCACACACCTCATCGACATGTTCCCAAAGGTCAGCCTCATACATCTCACAGATACACCCCTAAAGGTCTGCCTCACATACCTCATCAACACGCTCCCTCAGAGATCATATTTATTTAAAAGCCTGTTTGTGTATGTGCCCCCCCCCCCCAGCTAAGGCTCGTGCAGCAGATCTGTTGGTGAACCCTCTGGACCCCCGAAATGCTGACAACCTGAGAGTAAAGATTGCAGACCTTGGCAACGCCTGCTGGGTGGTGAGGATAAGCAGCCAGTTTGCCGTGGGGTAGGGGCAGTGCAGTGATCCAGAGGAGGGGGACAAGATAGGACAAGGTTTTGTGTGATGTTCAGATGCCCCCTCTCTCTCCCAGCATAAACACTTTACTGAGGACATCCAGACACGGCAGTACCGCTCTATCGAGGTCCTGATTGGGGCAGGCTACAGCACCCCAGCTGACATCTGGAGCACCGCTTGTATGGTGAGCCATGCGATCATCATCCACTCTCAAATTTGCCTCATGTAATGCTTCTGAGGATGGGTATTTTGTTACAGACAGATTGGTATTTGATACACAGACAAGTATTTACATTACACATACTCAGATTCGTGAGTATACAAAGACAGGTGTTTCTGTGTACTGACAGGTGTTTGTTTACAGACAGGTGTTTGACCACAGGCAGCAGGTGTTTGATTATACACAGACAGGTATTTTTATTTCACACAAATAGGTATGTCAATATACAAAGACAGGTATTTCTTTGCACAGACAGGTGTTTGTTTACAGACAGACAGGTGGTTGATTATACATAGATATGTGCGTAATTGTACCTCTCCCCCTCTAGGCATTTGAGCTTTCCACTGGAGACTATCTATTTGAACCACACTCTGGGGAGGACTATTCCCGGGATGAAGGTAAGTTGTTGTTAATCACACAGTTCTCACATGAAACTCCCTTAGCCCTTTTCCAGCAACACTGTACTGGTGCCAGTGCTGAGCTGATACCTAATTCGGAACTGGTTCCACACATAGCCACTGCCAATAATTGGTGGTGTCCCCAAAAACTGGCTCCTACCCAAGTCCACAGAATAGCTGGTCTGAATCTAGAAACCTCTGATGTCAGCATGCAAGTTCAGCAGAGTCTGATGGTAGCAGGGAAAATTTTAATTAATGGTTGACAGAGGGGACAAATGGTTTATTGGCAATCTAGTCATCACGAGAAGTTAAATATACTTCGGAAAATTGTTTTAGAATAGTGAAAGTTAATGGAAAAATTAAAGTACAGCTGAAGAATGCAGCCGGCATTCGTAATATGGTGCAAATGATTCACAAATTAAAAAATGGTGCAGAACAAATAAAGTTTGGAAGTGCTACAATATATAGTGCTCTATATAGCACCTGATCAAATCATAGTCAAAGTGAACTTTATTTTCATCTCATTTATGTGCATGTATACAGTAATATCACAACAGAAGTAATTTAAGGTTACCTTTCCTATAGAACAGGACTATACATTGTCCTTTTATTAAAAAAAAATAAAATAGCCGTATGTTATTTATCTAATTTACACAACAGCTTGTCATTTCAGTCTCTACACAGTCCCACGTTTACAATTCTCCTCTGCTCCTTGTATCGGGCATGGCGGAGTTCTGCCCCAATGCATTCGCACAGACACTTGCACGCACACACAGGTGAGCACACTCCCACCAGCAGACAGAGAATGTGCATTCGCCTGCCCCCCCCACCCCCCCCCAAAAAAAAAAAAAACTGCAAACCTAGAGGAAACACTGAAATCAAATAATAAAAATTGATACCAGCAACCAATAAAGAAATTATATACATTTTAACACTAGAAAGACTGACTGGGTCAATTGACCCACACAGTCGTACTAGTTATAACCAGTCAGCAGTCTTTCTAGCGTTAAATAATGAATAATAATAAATTAATTAATCATATCATAAACAACTCCTGTGGGTCTTAGCAGTCTCACAAGAATTGCCTAGTTACCACTTCATCCAAGCGTTCGGAACTCGCTAACATGCACACAGCACAAATAAATGGACGTGAAGAGGCTCTGAAGGCAGCATGGCTCCAGACAGTCTAGGAAAAGCAAATGTAACTTTTTAAACTATTTCAAAACGGTTGTTGTGTGTTTTCATATAATTTGTCAAATATATTTAGAATATATTTGGCAAAAATTTTGATTTTTAAATTAGAAAACCAATTTGACAGAATCACTGAAAAGAACAGGTTATCTCTTAATAATGTTTTTTTTTAACTAGTGGAAATGCAGAACAGTTCTCAGGTCATGCCACTTCAGCGCCACCTGAGAACCAGGTCCCTCACTGGCACAGTACTGGTGGAAAAGAGCTACCAAAAATCTCATTGGTATCTTTAGCCTTCAAGTAGCAATATTGAAAGCTTGTTCTAATATCCAGTGAAAATGAGATGTAGTATTGATGCTGTAAAATGGCTTCTCAACTCTAACACCCAGTGCTCTTCCATGAACAGTGCTATTCTGGAGCTTGACTTTGACGTGAGATTTTACTCCTGCCTGGTTCCTTTGCTCCAGTGCACACTGCTGGTTGATTGTGTCACTAAGACTTTCTTCTCCTGCCTTTTCTCCTGTAGACCACATAGCTCACATCATTGAGCTGCTGGGCTGCATCCCAAGACAATTTGCACTTTCTGGAAAATATTCCCGGGAATTCTTCAACCGGAGAGGTAGTGCAGGCACAGAGCTGGACAGGACTGGTGGACATTCTTTGACAAGCATGCAACCTTAAACTTAAATTTTGGAAAAATACATTCATTACTAGATAACGTAAAGTGCATTAGTTTAACCATTTAATGACATATTATCGGTGGGACTGTCTGTATATATTGAGATTGCATTGGATCAAATAGCAGTTTACATAATGAAGAGGGTAATGGCCTGTGCCTTTGGCTAAGGGTGTCCACTGGGCCCTTCGTGTCTGTATTGCTGACGTCACAGTACCCATCATGCCGGCATGACCCGTCACATGAGCTGTGTCCACACTGGCCCACGAGCCCCAGACCACATTGCTCTGATCACGGAGCTGCTACAAAAAATGATCTCTGCCAGGTGCCAGTACCACCACACATTCTGAACTATGAGAGGTAATGGTGGGGGGAGGGCACTGTCACACTAACAATCTACATTACAGTGACACAGTAAACATTGTTACACACTGACACAGCTTGCTGATTCATATTCACACTTGTTTCCTCTGAAAATCATATGGAAATACACAAACACACACACACAGCTTTCTGGGTTTGATATAAAGAATTTTGCTTGATTTCTGATGGTTTTCCACATTGCTTTGTAGCCAGACTGGTGTATCCATCCATTCCATTTAGCATCTAAATAACTGGAAGCTTCTGCTTTGAACTACTGGTTTGTGTTTCTCCCTGTGATGTTACTGTGAATATGTGACACTTACCATTGTTTAGTCTCTGCTGTTATAGCTTTTGTTTGATTGTTGGCTTTAACCCCATTGGCTTTAACGCGAGTCTCTTCTTGCTCCTGTGTGCTGCCATCTGCAGGGGAGCTGAGGCACATCACCAAGCTGAAACCCTGGTCATTGTTTGATGTGCTGGTGGAGAAGTACGGCTGGGCCCACGAAGATGCGGCCCACTTCACCCACTTCCTCCTGCCCATGCTGGAGATGGTCCCGGAGAAAAGAGCCACTGCTGGGGAGTGCCTCCTGCACCCCTGGCTCACCTCGTAGCGGTGCTCCACCCCTCTGTGGGTAGGCGTCGAAACTGCTGCCCCTCATGTGGGCCGGAGGAGGAGGGTGGGGAACGGGACTGGTGGGTGTGGTCTGCCCTTGTCCTGTTCCAGATGGAGCGTTGAATAGACCCCATTCACAGAGACTAGCACAGCACATAAGTGCAGCTTTGTGACTCCGCCCCTGTTGTAGGGGTGTGGCTGTTAAGGGCGTGGCCAACTCCCTGCCAATCACAGGAGCGGTCCACCCACAGGCCCACGACATGACCAACAGGAGAACAGCTCTGCCCATTCCCGTCTTCCTCCGTGTGCCAGTGACCCATAAGTCACGCATGCTGTCCACCACCCCCCTCCCCTCCCCCCAACATAGCACGTCTGTACGTGTCAGTCTGTGAGCCTGTGGTGGACATTGGACTGCTGGTGTTTACAGCATGTTTTCCAGCCAAAGTAGTTCAGGAGGTTTTACAGTTAGGGGAGCAGGAGCGTTGCTATGATAAACATGATTGTGTCTTCCAAGACATCCTTACTGGCAGACAGTAGCAAATACTTGCCAGTCCTGTGGACAGACCTCCCAGCCAGCAAGGGAAGCTGCAGGTATGGGGAGAACTGCTAGAAGGCTTTAGTCAGGAATTAGAAGTCAAACTCTCCTGATCTCCTTGACGTTGTGAACTGGACCAATTTGCCTCTGAGTTCTTGGACAAGAGGAATTGATGTCTGCTCCCTTCATCACCTCATTTCAATTTGGCCAATCCTTGTATCTAGTTTCAAATAGTATACCTCTTTTACACAGCCAGGACATCTTTTGTTTGCTGCTCAAATGTTAAATGAAGTCTTTATTGGTGGAAAGCCTTGAAAACTTAGGCTCTGCCCCACCAGACTTATTGCTGACCTTCTATGGAGCCGCAGACCCTTGACAAAGTACCCCCTCTCCCAGTGCCGCCAAGAGCCTTCCCATAGGGTGTTTACACAGCAGACTCAGAACTGCCTGCGACATTCTGCTATCCTTCAACAGGGGGTACTGTAGCCGCTGCCAGTGTGACAGGAGACTGATCTTCCTGTTCTGAGAAGCTTTCAAAAACGAGTGTGACAGCAGGTACAGTCTGACATTTTTAAAAATGTGAAGAACATGTTATTCAGTTGTGTTGACAAATTTCATTTGTTCTCTCAGTGTTTTGTTTGTGCCATTCATCCATTGGGAAGTCTCGCCTCCTGTGAAGACATTCTATGAGGTCCTTCACCAAGATGGCATCCTCCGCACTGCCCGTTCCATCACTTTTCTAGTACTGTCTTCTAAACTGTCTGGTTGCTTGTTCTCCTAGCTGCCATTTCCAGAACTGGTGTTTTTAAAAGGAGTTTGCACACATACTCATATTGAGGGCTCTTCTGTTTCAATGGCAGAGGGGCACAGACATTGACAGATCCCATGCTTCTTGTCATAGTGGAGGAAGCCTGGTTTTGTGGTCATTCCAAGCAGCCCAGACCACATCACTCCTCCTCCCCCTGCTCACACCCATTGGTAAATTGCCTATTTTCACAATAAATACCAAGTAGATGTCAACTTGCTCTTTTGTTAATAAACCTCAATACCTTTATCAAAATAAAGTAGGAAAATCACTGGTGTTGTGGCAGTGACCAAATCTTGTTGTTGAGGTGATTGTGTTTGCTCATTAGATGTTTCTCCATCTTTTCCCCCCCCCCAATTATAATTTTTTTTTTTGTAGTCTTTACCTTCACCTAGTCTTACATGAACAGTGCTGCTCTTGGATGTATGTGATGCTGGTGAAATCAGTTCAACATTTTTGCAATAACAGTAGTTCTGACAATGACATTTTGCACCAGAAGCTCCTGGATTGCTTTCAGCCATGCTGACTGTTCTTCCATGCGTCAGAGGAATGTCCCGTTTCACATTAAGAGATTTAATAAAACTCAAAATGTTCAAACTGCTAGCTTGGTGTGAACTAGCTTCAGCCTTTGTGCCTCATAGTCAAAGTATGACTTTCCTCTTCTGCTCATTCATATACATTCTGCATCCTCCCATCATCTCCATCTGCTGAAGTACTAATTTTATCTATTTAATTTCCCTCAGGCATGGTTTTCCCTTTCCAGCGTGCTTCATCTTATCACTAATGACAGAGAGAAAATATAACTTCTGAGCCCATGGTGGGCAGAGTTACTGTATTCAGAAACGGTAGTGGGCAGCATTACTGTGTTCTATAACTCACTGGCAGGTTTCACCCAATAAGAATCCTCCAAAGAACAAACAGGAAGTAGGTTCATCTAATCACTGCCTAACGGTGTATGATAAACCGACCCATCACAGTTTTTAACAACATGCACTAATGGAGGTCACCATAACCGTCTTCTGAGATTAAGGCCATGACTGAACTGATAATGTGAGCATATGGTTTCACACAGAAAAATCAATGTTTAAGTCACAGGAGATTTTCAAAACCTTCCTTTCAACAATGAAATCAGCATAAGATGATTTACGATTATGACAATAACACAAGAGTAAATATGCTACATTTCATGAATGAATCAGTGATACAAAGCATGTAACCGTGAGGTTGAGATTACTGGATCTCTTAAAGGATGTGCACTTCAACATTAAACATTGGTCTGAAACATTTTAATTGGTGTAATGAAATATTGATAAAAGTAAACCCATTTCCTGAGATAGTACAAACCAGAGCAAACTGAGACATGCAAGTAATTAACTGCACCTTCAGTGTAAATGCACAGACATTAAGAGACGATAGAGGATATAAACTCAGTATAGCGGTCTTCTGCAGTGGGCCCATGTTCTGTGCACAGATTTGCAGGACAGTATTACTGTTAACGTTTTAGTCATGACAATCATTATTTGGTGACTTAATATCCGGAACTCTGTTTTCACTAAACTCACAGTCTGAACATTAGGACAGGGTTCATCACTATCCAAACACCGGATATCATTGGCTAAAGTAGCACAAGCCATCTGAGCCAATGAGCTGCATGGCAATGAGGGACATCAGATGAGAGAAGCAGCATTCTTCAGGAGCAGGGGCTTAGCGATCTCCAGGATATCCAGAGTGGGATCCAGGGACCTCCCCAACCCCTCCAACACTATGATGGCAAACACAATGGAGGCAAAGCTGCTTTCCAGCTTCACCTATGAGACCCAAAAAAAAGAAAAGTGAAATTGCATCTGGCCCTCATTCAAGGCATTTCAGACACACTGCATGATTTCAAGCACTGGCTCCCTCTGCTGGACATGAGTAGAAATGGAAATGGGATACAGTGTCATCTCAATCTGCTTCATAAAAGATGGTGGTTATATCTTGGGCTGGTTACCACATTAATTTACCTTGTGGGCCATCAACAGCTTAAAAACTCTGGAGAGCAGATCACCCACTTGCACCTTGAAAAGCAGACGAGCATGGGTCAGTTTGCATCATCAGCACTGAATTGTGAAGTGTTAGTAATGAAAATGCTCAGTTCTAGCAAGGTGTTAATGCTGAACCAACTCAGTTCTTGTGAGGCGCTTACACAGAAAGCGCACAGTTCTAGTGAGACAAGGTGCTAACATGGGAAGCGCATAGTTCTATCAAGGCACTAACACTAAAAATGCTCTAGTTTCTGACAAGGCACTAAATGCTGAAAGCGTGCACCTATAGTGAGTTGCTAATACAAGTTGGTTCTGCGGTGACCCCAGCACTCAGCCAAGCACCAGGACTGCTGGTGAGTTTACACATCAGCATCAACACATTCTTAATTTAATAATATACAATTACGCACCCACTACTGTCTTTTCCAGTATCCTTTTGCCAACAACTTCAGCACAGAGAGAAGTCTAAACTGGTAAACTTGGCACAACAACATGAAAAGACTGCGGTGGACTGAAAGCCTGCACACAAACCAAGAATAAGATCCTGTCGTTGAGTCTCTTCGATCTTCACATTTAGCACATGAAGCTGTTAAATATCCGGTGGATGTTAAATTAGCAAGGAAATGAGCTGAGATCCACTGGGTATGGGGAGCAGGTGTTTCGTGGATAAAAGCTGAAGGAGAAGAGCGGTACCTTCCCTAGAGAAAGTGTGTGGCTAAGGGCCTCGTTCACCAGTGCTGCCATCTCCTGTTTGAACCTGGGAACATCAGTGCACTCGCTCGCCCTGGCGTGGGTAAGAATCAGCTCAGCCACCTTCTCTCCCTGCGGACAGTGCACGGGGAGTGTTATTATGAACACAGGCTCAGCCAAGACTGTCCTGACAGCTCTGATCCTAGAGACCCACCTGACGGTGCACCACAGCCGTGAAAACAGCGCGGAAGTTGCGAAGGTCCCCATCTGAGAGCCAGGCGACGATGCCAGCATCCAGCAGAACCAGGCGCAAGGGCGGCTCGGATGGCCTCACGGTCACCACCACCGTGTCGCACAGATCTGTCAGTGCCATCGTGCCTGGGGGAGGCGGTCCCCCACCACCCTGTACCAGGATGTTCCCTGGGTGCAGGTCCCCATGTACAAAGTTATCCACAAACACCTGGGGAAAGACAGATGGTTCAAAAGTAATTCACCTCCCCTTTGAGGCGTCTGCCCCCTGGTCCGTCCAGCTCACCATCTTCAGGAGGGCATCGACTCCCATCCGGGCTATCTTCCGCTTGACATCCTCTGGCACCTCCTGACCCAGGAAGCTTGAAATTGGCTCGCTCTCCTGTGACAGTAATTGCACTGTGAAGGCCAACATCACCTGATTGCAGGTCATCCATTGGTGGTTCTCCTCCAGGGATCCACTAGGTTAAGTGGCAATAGTCCAGGGGGGGGGCACTGTAAAAGTACTAATTAAAATTTGTCATATGATGGTTGGTAGTTCATATCCCAAGAGGAGCCTTGATGTTGTAACTATTAGCAAGGGTCCTAAACTGAGTGGTTGCAGTAATACAGGCAGTCCTCATGTTATGAATGAGTCTGCCTTTAAGTCAAATTTGTAGGCCAGTTAATAATTACACTACAGAAGAATAATGACACAGCAATAATTACATGCGGTACTGTACCTTAAAGCAATGACTCACTGGAGCTGCGCAATGTTTTCTTGAAGGTCGCAAAGAACAACACACATTTATTATTAACCCAATTTTTTTATATGATGGCATCCCGTTCATAAGCACGAGTTGTCTATAAGTTGGACGTTCTTAACCTGGGGACTGCCTGTATACACATCAATAAGTTAAATCACTACCTCCATGTAAACCAAATAATGCTGAATACAGTATATCATAAAAACGGTGCATGTCAAGGTCTGAGATTTTGAGCATTACAAGGGTGGGAAGCAATACGAGTTTATCAGAGCTGTGCGATGCCACTCAGTGTGCCGTCCAAGATATTACTCCACAGACCATCAACACTCAGCAAAACAAATTCCATGAATGAAAACCTGATTATGCTTTTTGAGGAAAAAAATAAAGAGATATTTGCATAAATATTGCCATTCGGTGCCAGTACCAGTTTTTACACCAGTGGAAAACCAACACCTTGAAGTACCATATTTTTGGTACTTCTTTCCATGAAAAAGCACCCAAAATCACTCAGGCCTTTCACCTGCATTAAACATGTCATCTATGAGTACCAAATGCTGGCTTACTGTCTAATATATTCCAGACCTTGAAATGCAATTTTTACAAGATATTCAACATTATTTGTGTCATATGGAGGTGGCCATAATGTTTTGGCTTGGTGTAGAAAGTAAATGTAAGATATCAAAGAATCATGTAAGCTCCTTAACACGAGTACAAACGCAGGCCTAGGAAAATAATTTCACTGACAATCCAAAATCCCACAACGAAGCTTTGGAGGTGACTAGTCTTCACACTCACCTCAAACGTTTCCACCAAAACGTCCCTCGTGACAAATGGCCTCAGGGGGGTCGGGAACCTCACTGCATCCACATTTTGAAAGTTCACTTGGAATCGCTCGAAGTTCTCTGCCTCATACCGAAGGTCAATCTGACCAGAGGGAAGGAATCTGCCAGATTCATCTCACGAGTAAAAATCAAAAAGGGAGCATTTATGTCCAGAATGACCTGGGAGCACAAGATGCTGCTCACCTGCATGGTCATCAGCTTCTCAAACTCCTGCACCACCTCCGGCAGGCTGAGCCACCTAAGTCCTGGAAGGAGTGAGAGAAGTCGGCTGGCCACACGCATGAGGAGCAAGTCCACCTGCACCCGGCCCTTGATGCCTGGGTGGAGCACCTGCAAAAGCAGACAGGGGCTCATCAGCTCCATTGGCACACAACCTTTTCCACCACACAATAACACTCACCATACCTTAGAGACAGAATAACAATAGTAAATGTTTAAACTAAGGGCAAGTGAAATTCTGGAGCTGACACATGCTGCCAACAGCCAACTGCAGCACACAGTGACTAAACAATAATCCTAAACCTTAACTGTCTAACCATCACTAATTAGCACCTCCCTAAGTACAACTACTCAGTGTTGTTCCATGGCTAGTGCTCCTAGATCAGTCCTACGTACTCACAGATCCCTTAAATTTCACCCTGGAATCAACAAAGTTCTCCCTTACCCTATCTCCTCTCTAACAGGTGTTCCCAAAGTAATGCTTCCAGACTCGTGCTGCTCAACATGATCTCGATTAAATGAATACGCACCTTGATAGCCACTGGCATAAGAGGGTTCCCCGCCAGGCCGGCTCCCTGTTCTTCTTGCCCACTTTGAGCCTCTGCTTCCCTGATCTCATCCCCTTCATCCCTTCCTCGCCCCCAAAGGGGCGTCAGCACTCCACTGAGCCCAGGGATCTCCCAGGCTTCCAGAAGGTCCTGCCCCTCTAGCTGCTCCAGCCACTGGTGGAAGGCTGGGTCCTCCACACGGTCCACCCGGGCCATGGCCCTGTAGACCTGGGCCACGCAGCCTGAGCCCACAGGCTCCCGGTTCTGAAAGACGAACAGCTGCCTCCAGGTGTCGCCAAAGGCCCGGTTCAGGCAGCGCTGAGTGTGGGTCCAGGGGTGAGCGGGAACACGCACATGCAGCTTGGAGAAGCGATCGCAGAACTCCGGGGAGAAGAGGTCACGTCGGGTGCTGGCCCACTGGCCTAGTTTGATGAAGGTGGGCCCAGAGGTTTCTGTGACCCAGAGCAGGGCGTCGAGCCAGAGCCCGCGAAGCCGCCATGACACCAGGCACAGTGGGTACGACAGCAGTAGCGGGCTGAACTTCAGTAGCAAGACCAGGGCGCGAAGACCTACGCGCAAGGCAAAGCCTATCCGGTCAATTCGCACCTTAACTACAAACTTCCCTTGCTTTCTCTGCTGAGAGGCCAGTGCTTCATGGCAGCTGGCTACGTTCACTGTGCCCCAACAAAGCAAGCCAGCCAGTGGCACCTGAATCAACATGGACCCCCTCTGACAGGGCTGGAAGGACGCTGATCTAAAGGTTACCGAATTAGGCGCTTTGACAGTATTTTTCAGACTGACCAAAAATCTTCTGCCACTGAAAGCAGCTAACTTAAAGTACATGATTGTAACTGTTGTACGGTCCTTTCCTTTGAAAATGACTATCTTCATAAGAAATTACAGCAAAACTCTTACTGCATCCACCCAACATTACATGTTAGAAGCACTAAAGCTTAACTTAAGCCCAATTCGTGCCTCTCGATTCCCATTTTACTGGAAAAGCTCAAAGACAACAGATACATCTTTAAATTGGTGAAATATGCTTCAGAGTTTGTGGATCAAAGGGTCGGTTGACATGATGAATGAGTATGAGTGACTACACAAGCAGAAGTTAAGTGGTTAACGACAATACATCAATTCGAAACACTAGCTGAGGAATAAGAAACGCCACGCGTTGCCATTCCAAGTAGCTGCGCCTGTCTAACTTTCGCGTAATGCTGCACGCCTAACCCTCGCTTCTAGACAATTCCACTCTGTGGATGGAATCACATACATGTATGTGTGTAACCCTTCATCCCCCTCACTATTATTCTGCAGACATCTGTATCACTCAGAAGACCGCGTTATAGCAAATAAAAATAGTTTAACCTCCGTTGGTTTGGATCAGTTGCACCAGAATACAAACAGAGTCACCCGCTGCTGTAGGTCGAACTTCCTGCCTGCACCTCGTCATGCAGGCTGTCGGTCCCTTCTTAAAGGCGCACACACATATATTACTCGACCTGGGGCCTCTCATTATTATTATCATTATTATTAATAATATTAATAATAAATAATAATAATTAATAAACATAATAATAATCCAGGGTGTACCCCACCTTTGTGGTCTATGTAGGTTTCCCCCAACTCTGCCCCTCACTATAAATCGGTTGGATGGCTGAATAATTGGTGGTAATATGGTATTATTATATTACTAGTACACAATAGTACCCACAAAGCACACATACGTCTATCCAGCTTCTGCCCGACGTACACAACTTACGTCTAAACGAGA
The DNA here is from genome assembly GCA_015164015.2 of Brevimyrus niger. Lineage (NCBI taxonomy): Eukaryota > Metazoa > Chordata > Actinopteri > Osteoglossiformes > Mormyridae > Brevimyrus > Brevimyrus niger. The sequence continues at coordinate 30,847,967 of JAABNY020000063.1, read as the reverse complement.
TAATACTCAAGTCGCTTGCTAATTGTGAAGACATGTATGTGAAGTCAGTTTTGGAACAGGACCAATGACGACCTGTTTGCAATTTTCCCGCGATGTTTTTTAAAACTGCCTAGTATGTGTGCCCTAATATAGACGAATTAGTGATATTAGGGTAGTGTTACTTAATTATAATAGCAGAAATTACGGTAGTACTAAATTTAGGTCGGTGTCAGACAAGTTACAACTGCTGGCTCCGCACCTGTCTGCAGCTTAGCATTGTTATTGGCTGTTTGCTGTGTTCTATCGTATTTTCATTGGTTGCTTTCCTTCACATTCGATTGGCTAGCAGTCAATATATGAATTAAAACCCAAAGCGGGAGCCCACATGAATCTGTCTAGCCTGCTGTTTTTGAACATCATGGAAGACTCGTAAGATTATTTTATCTAATAATTACAAAAGGAATATTGTTTAAAATGTATGATAAATTAACTAGAAAACTTTTCTCTTAAAATGTGGCATCTACTGTATTTGCTGTGAATCTGCGCTTCACACTCAAAGATTTATTGCTATTGTCATGAAAAGTATTTGCTAGTGCATGTATTTTACTTTTTGTTTGTTAAATTATATACATATAATTTGGTCCCGTGGTAGCTACGATGTAACGTTTTGTAAGCGGAGTCACATTTAGCAGCTGTCATCGCCAGCTGGGAAAAGACCAGGGACCAGCTGCTTTGACACAATGCAACACAGCTGGGTTTTGGAGGGAACCCCGTTCAAAGACAGTCAATTGTGCAGTTACAGTATTAGGTAAAAGTATAGATCGCAATAAATGAAGTTATACGGGCGGCACGGTGTTTCAGCCGTGCAACACCATTAGGGGCTCAGAATCCGGTTCCATGTCTTTGAGTGAGGAACTGCAAGTTTTTTCCTAGCGTTTTCGGGGATTTCGTTTCAATTAAAAGATAAGCGTCTCGTTAAGTTGTAAGCTATTAGTCCTCTAAGGACCTTGGATCCCGTGCGGGGTGCACCCTGCAGTTAGGGGAGACCGGGGCTGGTTGTCACAATGCTTTTTCCAAACACACTACATGTCGCCGTGGAATAGTTTTGATATCAAACTGTTAGCCTTTGATAGGTTACTCATTTGCACTTGCAATTTTGCTGAGCCACAAAACATTGAGGTGAAACAACTTTTAATTTCCATGGGTCAGAGTAATTTTTCATGTTGGTGTTGTTTTTGTATTAAGAACTTAGAATTAGAATTTAGTGATCAGTGGTCATTGTCAACACAGTGCGCAACAACGAAATGTGTCCTCTGCATTTAACCCATATGTGACTTTCGTGACATAGCAGGGAGCAGCTAATTTAGCGCCTGGGGAGCAGTGCTTGGGGTACCTCAGTGGTGACTTCCCTAACCATCAAGCCACCACTGCCCACTAATAACTTATAGGTTGTCATTCAAAAACAAAACTCATTGAAAAGCCAAAAGTATAGCTTTACTTTGAGTCATCTTTTAGTTATTCAATTAATGCCATGTAGCAGCTAGCTTAACATGTTTGTCAAGAAGTCAGTTGGGGATGGTTGTCTCATAGCTCTCGGGGTTAGTTGTCACATGTGGTTTCCTACTTTTGTTCAGTAGATTCAAGGAAGATTTATTTGTCACATGCATGAGGTTACAAAGTGTAAAATGCAGTGAAATTGAATCTCTCAGATGATGGTATTTGTGTTTCTAGATGTTTACACAGGTACACTCAATATCAATGTCATTTCAATAATTTTAAAAATATTGGACATTCAGACCTTTTAAGGTTGTTGGTCTGTTTATTTTTATTTGCTGTTAGGAAACTA
>JAABNY020000063.1:30797734-30813453 GCA_015164015.2 Brevimyrus niger | reverse complement strand
GCTTAAACAATGTATGTCCTATCCAGTGCTTTGCATTAGTCTATTATTATGCATACATATCAATAAACAAAGACGTATAATTCATGAATCATTAACAAGACTATATATTTGACTTTGTTCTGTGATGATTTTTTGCGAACTTTTCCATCAGTTAATCCTATAAACCTTTGAAAGTTATAGAATAATTGAAATGGTATTTTCTAAATTCAGTAGAATTGAGTTTAATTTTTACATAGTTGTCAGCTGGCCAAAGCAATCGACCAAGGCTGACATTGCAGTAATATTGTGAGAAAATAGAAATTGTATAGAAAATCCAGAACACAGAGGTGGACACTGGAGGTTCAAGCCCATGAGGTCCAACCCCCTCAACATGCTAACCTGATACAAATCACAAATATGTGTAAGTTGTTAGCTTCAAGCTAGCTTTGCTGTTGTCATTTCAGTTTATGGGAATGCAATGCCTTGCTGATGATAAACTACTGGTTAGATGATTGCATGTGTGTGACATGTTATACCATTCTTTAAAGCTAAACTTAGGGCTGTCGTCTAGGTGTGGACCCTGACCTGCTGGTTTTTGGGAAGTATTTCCCTTCCAATGTACGTGTGTGGCCTCACCTGTCCTCCAGGCCCAACTCCTCAGACCTCCTGGCTTCAGATAAGCGCCAGTTCAACCGCCCAGCTGTGTCTCCTGTCCAGAAACAAACCACCTTGTCCCCAAAAGGGGGACTGACCTCACCCAAGAACTCTAATAAGTTTATATCTGGTTCCTCCTTTGTTACTTTCCCATCATCACATGTTATGACCACCTCCACCTCTCCTGAACAAGCTTTGAGGAGCAGCTCCACCCACTCTACCCTATCCATCATGATTGCCTCCACCTCTGTCACCCCTGTTAACTCCACACCCCCCCTACCAGTCCCGATCAGTTCAACCTTCATGAACTCCATTCTTCCACCAGTCACAACTAGCACTTCCTCCATTATGTCCCTAATCTCTCCAATTCCAACAAGTTCCACCTCCACCAACTCCACATCAGCACTAATTAAAAACAAGCCCACCTCCTTCAACTCCACCCAGCCACTAGCTATGACTAATTCTACCTTATTCAATTCCACATCCCCACTAATTACAAGCAAGCCAACCTTCTTCCATTCTACCCCACCATCCTCTATAAATATATACTCCTCCGTCAACTCCATAGCCCCACCAGTTACAAACAAACCCAGCTCTTTTAAGTCAAACTCACCACCAGTCATAACCGAGCCCAGCTTGCTCAACTCCACAACCTTACCAATTATGACTAATTCTAATTCCTTTACCTCTACGCCACCAGCATTCACAGCCAGACCCATCTTGCTGAACTCCACAACCTTACCAATTATAACCAACCCCATTTCCTTTAACTCTACCCCATCACCAGTCACAACCAGCCCCACCTCTACCAAATCCATACCCCTGTCAATGAAAAGCAAGCCCACCCCCATCAAATCCATATCCTCAACAGTCACAACTGGGCTCAGTTCCATTAACTCCACACATTCACCAGTAAACATTGGACCCATAACTGCTACACCAGCACCTCAAGTCATCATGGTCAAATCAACTTTCTCTCCTTCCAAAGCTCCAGCCATCATGATACACTCTTCCTACGCCACAGACACACCCTTGCATTCCACGATTGGCCCCATTACCTCAATCACCCCACCCACTGTGGTGATCACACCACCAACCATTAAAACACCATCATCTACTTTGGCCAGTGTTGCCCATGCAACCCTCTCCTCCTCTCTCATGTCCAAGTCCAGCTCTGCCTCAACAAGCCCCATATCCTCTCGCATGACCAGATCTACATCTGTCACCCCCACTTCTCCACTAAATATGACCATCAATGTCCAAACCACTATTTTGGCCCTGTATACCAACAGCACTGGGGGTAACCATTCCACCCACAGCCAGTCCTCTGCCATTCCACGGTATCCTGGCCCCCTTCTAATCCCCACAAGCACTCATGCTCATTCCATTCCTGCTGGTCCTGCCAACATTGACAGTGGCAAACAGTATCCCAATGATACCAAAGGATATGTCAGCAGGAACCACACTGAGGTGGAGGGTGGTGGTGGGAAGCCCAACACAGTGACTCCAACCTGGCATATTGCAGTCAAAGCTCTCCTGGTCCCAATAGTGGTCGTCAGTGCTGTCTTACTGACCTGCTGCTGTACCACCTTGATGGCCATCAACTGGAGGGGCAAGAGAAAGGGGCATTACAGGACATCCTGGGGCAAAAAGAAGGGCTCCATGCAACTTGTCAAGTATGTGATCATCAGGGAGAGGTTTTGAGCAGGCATGTGGGTGTGGTTGGTCTGAAACCAGGGACAGTGGAGGTCTTGGGTGCTTGGAAGATATGGCAGATTTCAGGTGATTTTTTTTCTATTGAAGAATGCAGAAGACTGCAAGAGATTAAACTGAAGGGTCTGGCAGATGCGTGATTCGCCTACAGTTGGAGACACTGCAGCAGTTTGGTTTCAGGAAATGCTGCACACTTTGATTGCTCTCCACCATCTGGGACTGCAATTGGAGTTAACTGCTCCCTTGAAGACCATCATATAAGCAGGGGTTTAAAGCTTGCCAGCCAGAGGTGACTCCAGTATTAGCCTGCATTGGCGAGGTCTCTGTTGCCACGTTTCTTACAACAGATTCATAATGAAGTTTTTTTATGAAGCAATTTTCAAAGGAATTTAAAATAATAAAAGAGAGCAAAGATTCTTAGGGTTCCCATAGTAATATGATCTGAATGGTCTTTCACTGTGAAAATGATTCAGCCTAAAGGCGTTATTTATAAGGTGGTCATGGTTTTATAATCTTAATGGTTTAATAATGAAGTTCCACATTTTGGAGCATGAAGCTACCATGCAGGTCACGCCAATGGAAGACCACGGCAAAATGACGCTAAGTCAAAGATCCACAGCACTTAGCTTCACATGGGGTAGAAACAGCTTTGCCTTGATTTTTTCCTTAAACTGATCAAAATAATCGTTAAAAGTGACTTTTTTTTTTACTTGCCTTGTTTTGATCCACTAGTTACCTCTCAAGAATAAATGTGTATATTTTCTACTTCTAAAAATCATGCTGGTAATATGGCGAGGTATATACCTGTGCTTTGGAGAAATACTGTCCAAAGTAACATAATTATTTTGTCATTAAACAACTGATTTAAATTTTTCATCCATGTTTGTACTCTTCAGTTAATCACGATCTCTCGATTTTTCTCTTCAACCTTCCCTGCTGCCAATAAACAATCACAGCGTAAGAGCCACATTCTGAGCTCCAACTGTTACATTTCCTTGTCAGTCTCAGTAACCAGATTATGGAAAGGCACCTGGGCAGGTCTCCACTGGACAAAGCTGCTCTCAGATATGACAGCAAGGGACCAACTTGGGCAAACATTCAGCCCATTTTGTGTCAGCACCCTGGTGAATGGCTTCACTCAAACAAGACCAAGGTAAGCAAATGCCCCTTATCTGGTCAGACGCAGCCCCCTCACCCCTGTGTGAGAGCCATCCCTGTGAGTCACCTCCCCCAGGGAATCAAGTTTCCACCATCAACCCCAAACTATTGGTATTTCACTCGCTTCACCGCTGAATGCATCCTTTCTTCGGGGCCCTGATTGTGCACTGGGATCTCTCTCTGAGGTGTGACACGAATGGGATGACGTTCGGAGGCTTACAAGCCACACAACCAAACAGTATCCGCACATGAAGAGACCCAACTGAGGCAGAACAACTGATATCAGACACAAGTTTAATGTGTTTACACTTTCGGCTTCAACTACTGAATCTGTTCTGAGTGAGTGTTTACTATAGGGACCAGCAGAACCATGGTTTCAAATGATATGTGACAGGAGAGGCAGCCAATTTAATCTGGGAACAGTAGGCTTTCTGATCTGGACACAGATTTCCGCCCAGATTAACAGAACCAATTATGATGTTACAATGGCACACAGCCATTGGGCTTCAGCCCATCGGCCTCAGCACTTGCGTCTGTGTGATGAAGGTGTCAGGGAGGCCCTCAGCCAAGCCCGTTTATGCAGGAAGGGCTCAAAGCCTTAGCAGCTTTGTCACAGCCTCCCTGTACCGCAGGACCCCCTCCTCGCTCTCGCCTTCGTTCTTCAACTGGCTCACTGCGGTGCTATATTCCTGCACCTCGGCAGAGGTGAGCAGCTTGTCCCGGCAGGGTTCCGCCTCCTCGTCCGCCCGCATGCGTAGCAGAGTGTCCACCACATTCTTCTGCGAGGGGCTGCCTTCCCATACATATTCCTCCATGTCTTCCTCGGTCTTCTCCTGCTCCCAGGCCTCCGTTTTCTGGATGGTGAAGAAGGGGTGGCAGCATCATCAGCACTCGACTGAGGCTACACCATACCCCCCCCCCCCCACTCCCTGAGGTGTTAGCTAGCGAGTAGAGCCAGAAGATCATTTTTGGTTAACAGAATACGCTTCAGCGTCTCCTAAATAAGGAATGCATTGATTTTATATTACGAGGGGCTCCATGCAATTGTGTGGAGGTAAAGCCAGCCACTGCTAGCCCCACAACATCCCAATCCCAATCTTTCAAATTACAGGTACATAGTCTGCAGACACATACTGCCTCCAGGAACTGCATCATCAGTCTGTGACTGGCTGCGTTCAGTTGCAAGGCTGAAAAAAATAACCTCAACTGACTGAAATAATCTGGAATACCGTGCAGTGTCCGTTTTCTTGGGGAACTCCGCCCCCTGTAAAGAGCTAGTGTTTCCCGGCATTAGGTGCCACACACACTGCCTCCCTGCAGCCTACACTGCTCACCTCACAGTGCACAAAGGACCCATTGTGTGGGTCCCTTCTGCTCCCCGGACCCCGGCCCAGGGACCAACCCCCTATCATGACATCTGAGGCCACAAAAACCCGTCTGCCATGGGCCCTCCTTTGCTAGTCTGATGCACAGGTGATGAGAATCACCCCCCGCTGACGGTTTGGGTTGCCAGGTTTGTCTCCACGGTGGAACAGGTGTCTGCATGGGTGTGGGAGCATCGCCTCCGGCTGGGTATCTAAGCCCCGGGAGGCCAGAGGGCTGATGTTACACCTGGAAAAAGGCAGCACTAATACGGTTGCTTTACCTACTGAAAAAGTCACACCAAGCACTCTACTTTGCGCTCCTGGCACAAGCAAATGGTCACTTTAATTTCCTCCCTGCCCAGCCCATACTAATACACAATGATGGAAAATCAGAAGTGGGTCTGGTGGAGAGCGTGCAGTGCTCACCATACAAACCAACTAGAGGATGCGAGTGACATCAACATAGGCTGAAGCTCTTTCAACCCTGGGCTGAGCTTGTCTTAGGTGCTACACCTGAGTTAGATTCTAGCAGTCAAAGTGGAGTAGAGGCACTCGGGTGTAGCATGAGCGAGCCTCGTTTGCCGCACTGCTACTGCCAGCCTGTGGAACATTCAGCCCCCGTGAGCGAGCTGACCTGGGCAGTTCCCAGACAGATGCCCCCATGGACCCTGCTAAGCCAGACAACATGGGTCCCATGCTGACAAACAATGGGCTCCTTTACGGGTTCACATTACTGCTCTCTGCCCAACGAGCACCTCCCATGCCCAACGAGCTTAACCAATCAGACAAAGCCTGCCCAAGCTTATCCAAACTAAAACTAATCACCGGCCTCTATCCGTCTGGTCTCTATGACGACTTTGGGAGGGGGATATGTACACGTAAGCAGACCAGTTACCAACCACTGTCAGATGTGACACCAGAATCCTTGACTGGTCATCCAAAAACTTAATAAAGAATCAGGGGGTCAACATGCAGACATTTAAACACTATAGCTGTGACGACAGCATGCTCAGTGAAACATTATAACGTGATTAAATTACGGGTGTATTCTCATCAGTCTGGCTATATAGAGGTGCTGAGGGGGCTCTGCTTGCACTACAGACCGAGAAGAACCTGAGGCAGGTTCTTTCCCACGGGGTCTCCTCATGCTCGAACCTGGCAATACAGTATACCAGCACATAGGGGTCAAGGTGACTTACGGAAAGATGAGGCATTTGTAAAACTTATCCAACAGTTTTTAAGCAAGTCTAATTATTTACATTTTATTTTTAAAAACTTACATTTTGTTATTTCTAAAACTGAGTGTTTTATAGTTGTGTAACACTGATTTAATTTATCCATAACAGCTAAATTCATGCACCTGAATAGACCTCTATACATTATTGTTTTTATTCATCTTCAATTTTTATTTAATGGAATTTGAGTGTCAAGCTCTGAGGTCAGGTAGTAATAGAGAAACTCTCCTTTGTCTCGGTTCCTGATTGCAATGAAAAAAATAATATCCCAGCTCCAGTGTTATTCCAACATAGAGTCAGGGAATGGTGGAGTATAAAGCGGAGGAGATGCCAACAGACCACAGAGCCACTGGTCTGCGGGGGGGGGGGCTCTCATATCTGGGGCACGTGAGTGGGGGAGAATGGAGGGCAAATGGCACTCTGTTGAAAAGTTTATGAGAGAGCTGGGGGGGTGATGAAAACATAGCCCCTTCACTGCGGGAGACCACTTATTGCTCACTGTGCCCCTCAACAAGGGGCAGCCCCCCTGTATCAGGTGTCCCCCGCCCCAGGGCTAAGACAAAGGACTAAATGGAGTGGAGCATGTGATCCTTGCTTGGGGGGGGGGGGGGTTAGTGGGTAATGAGGACAATGTGACACAGTACTGTGTAGGCAGATAAAGAAAATTATGTTTACATGACCTTCATGCTGATGTAAAACTATGGTTTTATAGTAGTGAATATGCATCAGCTCAGCCATTTCAAATCTCTCCTAAAGTCAACCCAGGAACCTTCCAATACACCATATTTGCTGACTACTAACATACCATGTTTAGCTAATCAGTAATTAGTGAAATACCTCAAAGAAGTAAGTTAGAGAGCAGGGGATGAAATATAATGATTACACAGAATGGCCGGGGTGTCTCTGAGGAGAGGTTTGGGAAATTTTCTTCAAGAAATCAGCAAATTTCAGAACGATAATTTACCATATATGGGCATTAGAATGAGTCATCCAACTGGTCCTAGGCCACACTCTTGAAAAGGCGGGACTCACCCAGGACTCATGGTACAAGGCGGTCAGCAGGTACATTGCGTAGTCTCTGTTCTGCCTCTTCAATGGACACCTGGGTAGGGAACACAGGATATAAATTTTGACTGATGCCGTCCATTGACCCTCAGGCTGAGCCACTGACACACAGTCAGGCGTGAATCAACCAGCAAAGGGGAGATGTTGCAAAGCATCTGCAAGCACAGCATACCTGTCTGCCGTGAGGGTCAAAGTGTCCGTCTCCCTGCAGTACCGGGGCCCAGCCAACTTCACCAGCTTCCTCCTTGCGTGCATGTCCAGATTCAGGCATGACAGCTTCGCCTGTGGAGGAGCCCAGAACCAACCACAGCAGCTCAGCACCCCCCCCAGTTCAGACATCACACCCGGTCTTGGCAGGAAACTGTGGCCTTAATGGTCTCACTGGATTCTCCAGTGTAAAAATTAATCATGACAGGGGGGAAGAAAATGACCAACAGTTCCTGTACTTCAGCTTCTGTTATCTCCAGTCATCTCTGCCAAAGCCAAATGTATGAATTCCCATAAACAGACACGTTCCGGGGATTTCGTTTACAGCGACATCCCACTACAGGGTATTTCTAGCCATTCTCTGATTGAGAACAACAGAAGATCATCACACACATCTGGTTTTTTTTTCCCTTTTTAAACCCACGTTCCCACATCAAAGGGGACACTGGTTACATGCCGTCCTCTGATTTTCATCCCACTCTTATTGGCCAAAAGAGCTGCTCCAAAAAGCACATGATCCAGGACACACACTTCAGAAGCAGACTAGCTTCACTCATCCACACCCACCGACAGAGACCATGCTTCTACTGCTCAGGGATCCTTCTAATCCAGTTTGAATATAAAATATTCCATAATTTTCCGTACGATATACGAGAGTACGAGAGTGTCCTGAGACCCATTTCCTGTTGCTTTCCATGCTGGCCCTCCCACCGCCACTTTAAACCACAGAGACGACTGGCTAAAGCAGTGCTTCTGACAGGGTCGTGACCCCATACTAGTGTCAGGACGGCAGATGGCCAAACTCAATACCTCACAACCAGAGCTGGAACATCAAATCTCTGGAGAAACCCAGAACAAATTCCTTTAAGTATGCAGAACACAGCAAAAATGTACCATTTAATATGAACAAAATCTGGTGTTTATTGCTTTGCAGACTCCAAAATGAGAACTGAAACATCTTATGATCACGCACTATAAAACTTCCACCAATCACTGCCCCCCGGCCCACCCATCCATCCTCACCTTGAGCCTGACCACCCGACTGGCAGGGTTCCTCAGAGAGGGCCCAGCAAACACAAAGTCCTTGGTCTCCACCTGGATAGGAAAATGCTCCTCACATTTGACGTCTGAGTCCAAGATGGATGGCCATTCTGTGCAGAACTCTGCCATGGAGGATAACAAAGATCTTCATACTCTCCAGTTAAAGCTGCAGTCATACTTAACTAAAGTAAAGAACCTGGTTGTAGCCAAGGGGGGGGGGGGGTTCAAAATACTTAAATAGTTTTACATTGGGAAACACTGTCAAAATACCATATACCACAGTATAATGTCTAGATGTTACCAAGCCTACCTGGTAATTAAAATCATACTGGCCCAATCTTAGTTCCATCTTAACTTTCGTATTACGTAGTGTTGCATTTTAGAATAAGTGATATGATGACAGAAATAATTACAGAACACATGGAAATAAATGCATTGATATTCAGAACATCACTGGAACGTCACAGATGCCAGGTACACTCATACTCACGCTTTAAAGCTTCGCAGTGCTTCTTTATCGCAGGTGGAGTTATGTGCAGGAAGTTGGGAATCTGAAAGAGACATTTGTCACATCAGTCTCACATCCCTCAACTCCTAAAAACAGCCCACCTAAAAACACCAGTCCTGCTAAGATGCCTCTAATGATATCCTAAACCATTGTTGACAAAGCAGAGGATTGTTTTTCAATAACCCCAGAACTTGCACAAGGTTTTTTTTTTTTTTTATCATCATAGCACAATGAAAATCTGATCCACATGCTTCCTGTGGATCATAATACCAAACACTAAAAGTATGGCACCTTCTCAGATCTTAAGTCAGAGACCATATATAAACATGAAGGGGTCCCCAAAGCCTGACCATAGCGGTAGAGCTTGAAGTAACAGAGCACTGAGTGCCAACTGCATGTTGCTGTATGATGGTCTGTTGCTCGGGGATCTCCTGGTTATATTCCATCTGCAGCTTCTTCATCATAATTGCTGTCTCTTATGAAAGTGGACTTAAGTGACCAAATGGCATGTCAGCAACCAAAAATCTCTCTAGTTTTGAGCAAATGCACGTTTTGGGGATGATGACCCAATAACATGCAACACTGAGAACAAGATTTTGTTTTGATTTGGTTGGTTGAAACTAAAATCTTAGTCTAGATTTTTTACATTATAGATCTGAACTATTTACCTCTAGAGAACGGACGACAACTCTAATCACTACTGTCAGAAAACCCAAACACACAAAACAAACAAGAACAGCTTAGATTGTTTTTGTTATTAGTTTTTATTCTGATTGTTGTATAATTATTGTCTGATCGTTGTATAATTTTGTACGGTGTCCTTGTGTGCTCTGAAAGGCGCCTTTAAAATAAAATTTATTATTATTATCATTATTATTATTATTATTAGATCAGCCTCTAATAGTCATTATCTCACAGACTGATTCCACCCTTCAAATGTGTAAGTGAAATATGAAGAAGGCATACCAATCTGGTAGGGTTAACTAGCCTCCCCAGTGGTTTAAGGTACATTCAGCCAAAATATTAAACTGAAGCCAAGTCTGTGGTATGTTACACATCCAGCAAAACACAAACACTGTGAAGGTATTTCCACAACCCGTCCAAATCATATTTTCCCCGACTATTAAAAACAGATTTTCTGATATATAAATGTTTCCTTTTTCTAGTATATTTTCTACAAGTACAATCGCTTTTAACTTTATTAAAATAGTTTAAGCTGATGCCAGTATAACATGCCTAAACGCCAGCACAGTGCCCCCATAATGCTCATAATGCTAAAAAGTCTTCGAACCTTTATAAGCTCCAAATTGCCTTCCTTGGCTGGGTGAACCCCCCTCTCCACCGGATAGCCCATGCGGACGGGGAGGGGCACGGAGCCCGGCTTGAAGGCTGCCGCAGTCGGATACACGCTGGTCCAGTCCTGGTCTGTAGACATTTTCTCATATCGCGGTGGTCCACTCTGAAAAAAAGTCCACGGATTTTAAAAGATGAGAATGTCATGGTAGTATATTTAGTACAACCAGATTAGATGATCGGTCTCCATAGTCAAGGTTATCACAACGGTTAGATGCTGTAAAACGTGGAGTGCACTGAGCATGCTGCACCACTACGGCCCTTTTAAAAGCCCGGCATTCGTACCTCTCTCCTCGGCTTTCTATTCGGGGGTCCTCTCCTCCCAGCTGCAGACACGGCTTATAATGCAACAAAAATGTCATACAATCGTAACACATCGAAATTGAATGTACTTATACGATACACTCGATTTATGTGGAATATCAGACTGTATGTATAATACAAAATGATTTTCAGTAACTTTCACGGTCCCTACCACGGTGACCTATAAGCTCGCCACATTTGTCTTTAATTATATTGCATTTCTGAATACATCAGTTAATAATAATCAAGTGATTTACCCGGTGAATCTGCGAACCCTCTTCGTATCGGAATTAGTATTATACCCCCTAAATGTTGATTTATTCTGTTTAAGGACATTGCCGCCGTACACAGCTCTAGGGAAGCCATAACTGGATTAAGACAAACGCGTACGGTAAGCCGAAAGGCACAAATGAAGTAAAAGATACGCGCACTTCTATATGCACAACGCCACCTGCTGGCAGATGTTAAGTAAGCGCCAGAAATTGCTGCAATTCTTCGAAAGATATAGCACATCCATCAATGGGCGTAAATTACGGGGGGTGGGGATTTTCAACCCCCCAATAATCAAGACTAGCGAATACAAAATCTCAATAATCATGTCACCCCCTAAATAGGTGGCGACCTGACTCCCTCAATTTTCAAACCAAAGTTAGGCCCTTGCATCTATCCGTTCGTCAGCCCACCCATTCATTCATCCAACCTCCAAGCGATTATTCCGGATGGTCAAATGATATATGTTTTTGAAACATTATAAGCAGAAATATAAACAAAGGTGATTTAGCTTAATAGTAAAAAGTATAGTTTTTAAAATGTGCATTTTGTATTTTGAAACTCTTTTTCATAGAAACTTTAAGCGTTGGTGTAAAGTATTCTTCAGTCTCAGGTCGCTGTAGTATTGTAATTACCACAGCTGTCAACCCCTTAACTCATGTGCAGTATCGCTGCTTGAATGCATGGAGCACGATTAAATGTCAGTCATTCACCGTGTAAGATGAAAGGATCTGTCCACACGTGTGAGGCGTGCTGCTTCGCCGTAGGGTTTTACACAGCGGGGAAAAGGGCTGTCACACAAGCTCCAGCGTGAAAGACTCTTGGCACTGGGACCCCGTAGTCCGCATGATAAAGTTCATATTGCCGAAGTCTAATTTCGCTCTCCAAGGTACTGGGTTACTCGGCACTCAGCACGTTGCAGTGACCAGTAAAAGGTAAATCATGTTTAGCTATTATCATTTTGAATTGTAGAAGTATACATTAAATAACGTTTTCTTAACGTAATTTTGATGTCCCTTAATTCGGGTTGATAAGGAGATATTTTATTTGTAAAATGCAAGTGTGTAAATTAAGATATGTGAAACGACGAACCTCGTGGTATCAGGGTTTTCAGTGTTTTTGGGACGCGTGTTGAATATTTTTTCTATTCTTTCTTTGCATTATTTTAAATGTAATATAATTTAAAAGTCTTGCATTATAGATTTGAATTTGAATAAGAACAGATTTGAAATTTGAATACAAATAGATTTGAAATAGATTCTGGGTGTAATTAGAACCGGCTAATATTATTGTTACTACTATAGTTACTAAGACAACAATTACTACTACTACTAGCTAGGCCTACTAGGCTAATACTACTGCTACCACTACTACTACTAGTAGTAGTATTATTATTAATTATTTTACTATTAATAAATAATAATAACAACAACAACAACAATAAAACAATAACAAGAACAATACAATTTACAAAAAACTGCGTAAATTAATGTACAAATGAATTACCTGATTATATATCTGACTGAAACCCAATATATTTGTAGTTCAGTGGGACTCTGTCGAACAAAGATTAGAAGTAATTTACCATGGTGCATTTATTGTAAGACAAAGGAGCGTGTCAGCCTTCGGACTGAAACTATGGGTGAATGTATTCGCCACTTCGCGGTCGAGACTAGCATACACTTAATCGGAAAACGGCTCCTGTTTCGTTTGGGCTCCTCAGTGAAAGCCTCATGAATAATACCAGCAACAACAATTTAATAATAGGCGTCGATCTGACATGAATACCTTATTGGTCTAATTCATGCAGACTTCATCCAAAGTCCTTATATCTAAAGAAACACGTCTACTTAAATACTGAAGACTTCGATTCAGATGTAAACAGAGGTTTCACTTCCACTTACTGGTGTTCTGACAAAACATCTTACCTATCAAGACGTGCTATCGAGCCTTTTTGCGAATGTGTTGTTCCACCGTCTTGGGATTAGGGTTAGGTTTTAGGGATTTGGGTTAGGGTTAAGGTAAGGGTTTTAGGGGTTTTGTGGGGTTAGGTTTAGGGTAAGAGTTAGGGTTAGGGCTATCCATTAACACTATGGTAGGATGTTTTGATAAAGTAGGACGTTTTGTCAGAACACCGGATATACTTGCTTGCCGTCAAATACATTTTCTGACCCTTCAACTGACAGTTGCATTGTCGGTGGGGTGCATTAATATAATATTAATGTTAATGGTTACATTTCCCTATTGTTGCGCATTTGTTTGCCCATGATTTGTGTGTACCCGGTCTAATCTTCAGATGTATTTAGCTTGTGTTAATCTCCTACTGTGTTTTCATCTTGCAGTTTGGCATCTGACAACCTTGTGTTTCCCATCTGTGTATTTGGTTCAGTGCTGGTTGGGTGCCTGTTGTCTTTTTAAGGACTGCTAATAAAGAGTGTTTTCTCCCTGGCAAGCAAGTCTCCATGTCTCTCTCTGCTCTCACGTTGCCTTGGTCCGCCCAGCACCACATTGTGAAGTCAGAAGTGGGATCCTGGACGCGATCCTGTTTGCTCGACTGGAGCAGGCGTTGACTACCATCATCCGGCAAGCTTGCTCCAGCTTTGCGGACCTCATGGAGGCCGATCAATGGCACCCCACAAGAGACGTGAAGCTTGTCTGCTAGTGTTGCAGGGCAGGAGGGCACCCATTACGCCACTGCCTGGAAGCTCGCACCAGAGCCTCCGGCAGAAGAGCAGGGGATGCCGGGGAAAGGGAGGCACCCTCTGCTTTATCCAGGAGGCACCAGACCCACATAGCATGCCCTGAAGCCTGTCCTGCCTGCTCAGCAAAACCTCAGCGAAGACGAGGATGGGCAGCACAGCGGACTCCGGCTGCTCACCGGACCTCAAGAGCTCCCCACTCGTCAGTGACGAGAAGAGGCCATGCCGCAGCTGGGAGGCCCAGGTCGATGAAGAGTGTCGCGAGCTTCACGAGTAGCAGGAGCAGGACCATCAAGACCGGGAGCGGCTGCGGTAGTCCGTGGAGCAGGAGCAGCCGGAGCTGGAGCAGCTAGGCAATAAGTTGGCCAGCTAGGAGAAGGAGCACGACCCGCCAGAAGCACCTGGTGGCAGATTGGTGGCCCAGCTGGCTGAGAAACACCGCGGGCTACAGGGGGTAGCGGTCACGCTGTGTGGGACCCACCCACAACAGCACAGTGCCCAGCCCCATGCCACTAGCAGCCATGTCCAGGATAAAAGGGAGACATGGATCTGGAGATGCTACATGGGGCACCAGCAAGCAGCACGTGAAGGTGGCTGAAAGCCCTTCTTTGTAAGATGCTGGTTCGCCTTTGCCTGTCTTCTCTGCCTCCACGAAACACCACTGGCTGCCTCTATAAGGGCTGTGAAATTTTGCTGCTCATCAGGGGCTAGGCAGAGGAGAGCTTAGAGAGCTTCCTGCTTTAGTGTCAATGCCAAGTGCACTGCCATCTTGTCCTCACTCTAGTCATTATGCCGGGCAGCAAGGTGCACTTGGAACAGGTGAGTGTTCAGGGGCTCCTTCCCTCCGTAGCATGGGAGTTTCACCGTGGGCTTTGCCCCCCTCTGCTGGTGTGCTTGTTCTGGCTTGCTCTGTCTGAGGCCGGGGTAGGCGGACTGTGCTGGAACCATCAGGTCTGCCCAGGAAGGCTCATTGCATGGCTCCTGGGATTGCTGCCTGGTCTTCTGATGCTCCCCACCAGTGTCACAGTAACCCTTTCTCCAGTTGATGAAGGTCGTCATTATACGCCTCCATTCCCACTTCTGACACCAGTGTACAAGTGGGTTGCCGAACCATGTCGCTTGCAATAACCAGACTTGGGATGGTTTTGGGTTTATACCACTAGATGGTGTTTAATGCACCCACATCAATCGTACTGACAATGCACTCGCACTGCAAAACATGGCTATCATCCTGCTTACTGCTAATGCACACAGTGGGCACACACACACACAGCAAATACGCTATGTACAACAATAAACATTCAACACTATACGTGACATAACACACAGCACATTTACATACAACACAAGAGACTATGGAGAACTATGTACAGGGCTGGCATCAATCCAAGCTGCCAATGCTGCCCACTGCTACCTCCACGCTACAATACTTAAGTAAGATGTTGGAAGTTATTGGGTATGCATCAAAACATTGCATTGTGTGATGCTACTAGTAATGAATAATATAGGCCCTTTATCCGTCAGATAATTCATGCATATTGATGTGTATCACCAGAATCTCTATGCATTTTGACCAATCAGGAGGTGGTGATGCATTCAGTGACATGAGCCAGCATGAGTACAACCAGGTAAAGGTCTGATAATATAGTTGATTTACAATGAAAAATCATCAGTCCATGGTATGGGTTGGATATTGGTTCTTGGTTTGTTCCTTGGTGACAGCGGAAAAGTGACAATAGTTATAGCAATATAGCAGCAAATCCTTTGTTCTAAGGCTTCTGAGTGCTTGATTGTTTGAGGCACAAAAGGGTACCATAAGCCTAGTTAACATGCAGATTTGATATGACTTCAGGACGCACCATCAGGCACTTCTTCCTCTCACTATATCCAACATGGTTATGGCAACAGTGGAGACCTTCAATTTCTGGGAACAACCATTTCCCAAGACTTGAAGTGGGAACCCAACATCAACTCCATCCTCAAAAAGGCCCAGCAAAGGATGTACTTCGTGTGGCAACTATGGAATTACAGTCTGCCACGGGAGCTGCTGAGCCACTTCTACACTGCAGTCATTGAATCTGTCCTTTGCTCATCAATCACAGTGTGGTTTGGAGCAACCAATAAGCAGGATCAAAGGAGAATGCAGCGAACAGCGAGGGCAGCAGAAAAA
>JAABNY020000063.1:30761775-30781738 GCA_015164015.2 Brevimyrus niger | reverse complement strand
GCCCGTTGCTTCCGGGATAGGCTCCGGACCCCCCGCGACCCAGTAGGATAAGCGGTTTGGAAAATGGATGGATGGGTTTGTAACCTATGTACTTTTCTTTTAAGACGAGTAAAGAAAGTGAAAAGGTCAATGTCGTTATATTTTAAGCGCATTTAAACGTTATAGAAAATGATATAACTGGCATTTGTTTGTTGCACCTGCTTTTGTTTGGTAACGTAAAATAGGGTCTGTGTCAGAGAAGGTTGGGTGTACAGAAACTCATTTTAAGTTACTTATTTGTTCCTCTTTCTAGTTAAAGAGCACTCTATTTTGAGACTTGTTTAAGTCAGAGTAGATCCTGGAACTTTTATGACAATTTCGTTCACTATGAAAATAAAATTTGCATTGACAAAAAGTGGATTTTTCTTTGCATGTGCTGTTAATTATAGTTCTTAGAAAGAAAATCGGAATCGGCAAAAATCAGTATCAGCCAGTCACACTTGCATAAAAGTTGGGAATTGGAATCAGCCAACAATAACAATTGGTGCATCTCTATAATTAAATCCATTTACAAAGAAAGGTCTTTATGGGACTCCTAAAACCTGGTCAGGCTTAGCTGTCCCACAATCCCATCAAACTTCTCAGTTGTGTAGGTTTGCCAAGGACAAATTGTTATGGGGCAGAAAACCAGCCCACACACAGCTCTCTGTGGACAGTTCATGTGTTTGTGTTTGAGGATACAGGCAGGAATACAGGCACAGATCTTTCCAGAATCCTTTTTCATCCCTGACATTTATACACTAGCCATTTACCCAATCAGCTTTCACACATGGGGACTTTATTATTAGCAGGAAAATGGCCTCACAATTGCAGGGTTGTGGGTTTGAGTCCAGTCCATGCTCTGTGCCTGAGATTTTGATGTTTTTCTGTGTTCTCCTTATTTCCTTCCAAAATTCAAAAACATATATTGAGCTTTGATGGATCGGTGATATTAAATTGCCTGCAGTGTGAGTCTGTGCCTTGTGATGGATCTCCCTGTGTTTCTTTGGCTCTTGGCACAACATTGGATAAACTGCTGTGGAAGATGAATGAATGGCAGACAGTACCATTTCATCTTTAGGGGGCACTGTTTACACATTTTCCTCAGCCTGAGACTGTTTAAGTCTTTGTATGACTTCAATTAGGGTATATTTTTGTTTCATGTCAGTCTGCCCATGTAACTTTTAGACCCAGTATTGTCCCAGTATCTGGTCTTCCTTGGATTTAGGCTTAGTATATTATTGTAAACAGACTCCTAATTAACTACAGTATTACAAAACGTGTTGTTCAGTATTGAGAACCCACACGACGAGGTAATCACTGGGCTCCATGGGAGACCACGGGAAATTGGTGTGGCAGCATAATAATGGCGTGTGTTTGTGAAATCCCCAGTGCAGTCTGAGGTGGTCCTCTGCATAAAACCCACATTGTCCCTGGAAACCAGAGATCAGCAAAGTCCCTCATGTCACGGCCAGGGCTGGAGATCAAGGCGAACCACTTTCTTGTATAAACTACATCCTGCTGAGCCACTTCCCCAAAGGTAAAACGAGCACAGAAACACATCCCGGTTGCAGACCTGGCAAGCTATGACATTTACTGCTGCAGGTCCGCATTAACTCTTGGCCTAATACCGTGTAACGTTCACCATTAAGTACAGCACAGCACCAAAGTCTGTTCAGAAACATGTATTTTCTGCTATACAAAGGAACATTTTGCCATCAAAACAAACAAAACAAAAAAAAACCCCTAATGGATTTAGGTGATCCGTTTGGCGGCAGAACCTAGAGTAACCTTTAATTGCATGTTGCATGCTGGGAAAAAAAGAGTTAAATATGTACAGAGTGGCATTGTGTGAAAAGTGCAGAAAGGTTTATGCGAGTCTTTCCTCGAAAGAAAAAAGTGAAAATGAATGAATTGGTAAAGTTGGATGAACCAAAAATTATAAGTAAATTAGTAGCCGATGAATGAGTAAATGAGAGAATGGGTGAGTAAAGAGGAAATGCAAGAATTTCAACATTTTGGTCATGTCATGATCTTCCTGATTTTGAAGTAAAACTGCCATTTAAATAACACCCTGCTGCATCCATTTGTTGAACTGGACGCAAGCAGTGGACACAGCTGTTTGCTAAGATGGCCATGTTTTTTGCTAATTATTATTGTATTGTGCATGTGTGTATGTGTACCTAAAGACTTTTTTCTATTATTTCTGAGTATGATGCATCTAAACAGACATAAATACTGAAAAAAGCAGACACTCTGAGGGTATCCCCAAAAGACAAAGATTTAAAAAATATAGTAATCTGTTTAAAAAATGTAAAGTTCCCATTTTAACCTTTATCAAAAAGAATGAATCCAACAGCAGTTTATTACAAAGACAGGATGTGTCTCTATGTGTGGTAAAAAGGGCAATACAAATGATTTGTTTCTTTGTTCAGGGGTCTATACAAATTAAAGCATCATTTTTTTCTCAGAACAATATCTTCCTTAAGATATTTGTAGATTAATTCATTTTTAAAAGAAAAAAAAACTTATTGCTGAATTGGCAACCCATCGGTTGACAAGGGCTTGTCAAGACCTCACATCCTCAATGACTCTACTCCATCCATCCATTTTCCAAAACCACTTGTTCTGTCCAGAGGGATATGAAGCCCATGGGCACAAGACAGGGAACAACCCAAGATGGGGCACCAACCAAGCCCAGGCCAGACTCACACAGGCACACCTACAGTATGTATTGTCAGCATTGTTTTGGACCGTGGGAGGAAACTGGAGTAAACGCCACAATGACATAGAGGAAACAAACAAACTTCACAAACATGGAACCCTGGGGGACACTTGAACCCAGGTCCCAGAGGTGAGGTTAGATTTTCCTGCATGTGGGATGAATCATATGGTGGCATTCTGTGGCTGTCATTTTATACCACATGTATTGTGCTGCCACACAGAAGACCTGTAGGGGGCGCATGTACAGTTGAAATACCATTCATGTTCCCCTGTTTTGATATTTTCTTTATGGTTATTGTGAAGTACAATCTTGCAGCCTCCGGATGAGCCGTCTCAAAGCCCCAACTCCAGTGGGATAAGGGCACCATGCCAATTATGCCCAGGGGGATAGCGGATAATTTGACTTCTTTTCATCCTCCTATTTCTTCTGTTGCTGCAGATGGGTGCGATCACAAAGTTCTGCAGACGACCCTTAATCCTCATCATAGGGAAATGCGCACATCTGGCCTGTGTGTGTCATGGAAAAAGCTGGGGAGACCCCCCCCCCCCACTCTGCAGCACCCGCATGCAGCATGAGTCCCTTCCCCCCAACTTGGAAAGATTATCTTAAGATGTTTGTCCTGAAGTGAACCCCTGCTACACGTCTTTCAGCCACAAACAAAAGCTACCAGCTGGCTGCCCCCACATCTCTGGGCTGACATTTGCAGATGATGCCATTCTGAGAGAGAGATGATAGCTTAATTATGGTGGCGTTCCGGGCTGGAGTCCCCTTTGATTGACCCCTGTTATGGAATCCCATATTTTAGGGTGGGGTTGGGGTTGGAGGGGGGATACGTTGCATAACAGGCCCCAGGTTACAAATGAGGTCCATTCCCTTAGTCTTTAAGTCAAATATGTAGATAAGTTGGAACAGTAAAAATACTTAACCACATATCATTATTATTATTATTGTTAATATTATTAATAATAATAACAATAATAATAATAATCGTAATAATTATAATTATCTAGTAATAATAAAACTAATTACATATGGCACTGTACTGTATGTCGAGCCAATGAACTGGTAAATAATGAACTGCATTCATTATTATGTTCAGTGTGTGCATTCATTATTACAAACAATTGCGTTTAACCTGATTTTTTTTTTTATATAATAGGCTTTATGGTAGTTTGTTTGTAAGTATGCGTTGTCCATAAATTGGACATTGTTAACCTGGGGACTGCCTATAAATAGTTTCCTTCATATACACTATATTGCCAAAAGTATTGAGACACATGCCTTCACACACACATGAACTTTTATGACATCTCATTCTTAATACATAGGCTTTAATATGGAGTTGGTCCACCCTTTGCAGCTATAACAGCGTCAACTCTTCTGGGAAGTCTGTCTACAAGGTTTAGGAGTATGTTTATGGTAATTTTTGACCATTTTCCCAGGAGAGCATTTGTGAGGTCAGGCACTGATGTTGGACGAGAAGGCCTGGCTCACAGTCTCTGCTCTAATTCATCCCAAAGGTGTTTTATTGGGTTGAGGTCAGGGCTCTGCAGGCCAGTCAAGTTCCTTCACACCAGACTTGGTCATCCATGTCCTTATGGACCTTGCTTTGTGCACTGGTGCGCAGTCATGTTGGAACGGGAAAGGGCCATCCCCAAACTGTTCCCACTAAGTTGGGAGCAAAATGGCTTTGAGCATTACAGTAAGTGTTCCTTTCACTGGAACTAAGAAGCCAAGCCCAACCCCTGAAAAAAAACCCTAGAAAGTAATCCCTCCACCAATATACTTTTTTGACAATTGTCCAACCAGCAGTACCCAAGGATTTTCCAAAGAGACACAACTGAAACTGAATGATCAACTATAAAACCTAATTAGTTAAATGTTGACCTGATTTTGACCATGATTGATTATTCTATATGTTAAAACATCCTGTTTATTCCTGTTACAAAGCTGATGTCGCTGCACTGCTCAGAAGACTTAACTATTGTTAGGTGGTGTAATATTTCATTCTGCCTTAAAAATATTGCTAAATGTTGCTGAAAATGGCCTGTTTGGCTGTGCCTTATTTCTAAATGCTAGTTGATCCCAGATATTTTCTGTCAAGTTCACTACTATTCTCAGTAAGCCAAGATTTTGGTGATGTGGGTTTTCTTTTATTTGTAACTAATGTTGGCTAACAGGTCTAACTAACAGTCAGGCTGTCTGACTAACTGTCATGCTAACTGCCATGCTTGCTGTCTGACTAACTGTCATGCTAACCATCTGGCTAACTACCATGCTTGTTGTCTAAATGTCGTGCTAACCATCTGGCTAACTGCCGGGCTTGCTGTTTGACTGTCATGCTAGCCATCTGACTAACTGCCATGCTTGTTGTCTGGCTAACTGCCATGCTAACCATCTGGCTAACTGCCATGCTTGCTGTCTTTACTGTCATGCTAGCCATCTGACTAACTGCCATGCTTGCTGTCTTTACTATCATGCTAACCATCTGGCTAACTGCCATGCTTGCTGTCTGACTAACTGTCATGCTAACCATCAGGTTAACTGCCATGCTTGCTGTCTGGCTAACTGGCATGCTAACCATCTGCCTAACTATCAGACTAACTCCTCTCACTTTACTCCACAGATTCCTGATGGTGCTGGTGTGTCTGCTGTTTAGTGTGCTGTCCACCATTGAGTTCTATGCAGAATTTGCCACCGGGACACTCTTCTGGATGGTGAGTTTGTTAATTTTATTAGGGCCATCCCTGCTACCTATTATTTCACTCTAAGAACTGAGTATGTAAAATGTGGAAATACCATTCCATTACCATTACAATAAGAATACTCTATGCCAACTTTGAGAAGACCTTTAAATAACATTTGCTAATGTTCTGGGAATGATCTCTACTAGTCCGGCTGCAGCTGAACCTGCAGATCCATTAATCTACTTCCATTGTAAATGACAGTTACTGCAGAAGGTCATGGTAATATATGCATTAGTTTACTGTAAAATGTAAGATTTTCTTAAGCTTTACAAGTGTATATATAAAACAAATCCACGGAAGATTTGCAGTAAGTGGGTTTCAGAATGGATAGAAAATGGCCGATGGATTGATAAACTGCTGGATGGATGTGTGGTTGGTTGGATGGATGATAGAGAAACAGGTATTGTCTGTGACATAAGCAATGGGAATTAATTTTTAACTTTACTTCAAGCAGATGCTCACACGTACCCAAGTGTACATATATTATTCAGCATGACCCTGCAGGCCGGTTTCCACTTGCTCACTTCCGAGGAGGGGACAGTCACTCCACCTGCTCACCTGCCGTTCCCAAAGCAGCAGTCACACTGACCGTGCTTGCAAGGTGCTCTGGAACTGGTTTCCTGACCCAATGTCCCTCTGTTAGGGCCTGACCTGGTAGATAGGCTTCTAACCCTGTGCCTTGAATCAATGCAGATTTCTGTAGCTGGCTTAGCTCAGGTGAGTAAGATTGCAAAACTTGTGTGTCAGAGATAAGGGGAGGAAATTCATCACTGCAAGATGGCTGGTGTTCATGACAGCTGCTTACGTGACATGGGACATCTGCCAGCTGCCATCCCATGTTGGGGTGGGGGGCAGGTTGGCCAGGCTCAGTCCCCACATTGTCATCTGGAAAGCTGACCTGACACTGTGTAGCAGCACAGGGGGAAAATAAATAAAACATTTACGACTGAGGGTACTGGATGCCTTTTTCTGAATCTGACTTTTTTTACTTAAGACTTAGGACTCTGAAATGAAAAGACAATATTATTGTACCGGGCTGGTGAAGCCAGCCCTCTTAACGGCGCCAGGGAGCCATTCTCCTCACCCTTCTTAATGCGTGAAGCAGAACAAACATAGTGCATCTCTGTGGTCCAACAGACCAGAACCATGGAATTTCAGAAGAGAGAGCCACTCTTTACCTGGTGTTATGTAACGAGGGACAGGATGGTGCTTGTCCTGTGACTACAAGCTGAGACGACCGGGTGAAATTAAATGGGGAAGAGTGGTAGATTGACCATCCCCAGCAGTCTGAGGGTGACAGTGACATGGGATCTCTCTGCAGGTGACTGACAGCACCCCAACACCCCCACTCCCCCCACGGAGATCATATCCTGGCATGTTATGGCTGACAGGCAGCAGATATCATATGTCACACACGGGCCAAAAACCAGGCAGTCAAAGCAATAAAAAAGACCACCCAGGCGAACTTACGGCCAGGGTGGGGAGACCACAGGGAGTCTGTCTGGGGGGCACAAGTACAAGTCTGTGGGTTTTGATGTTTGCTGGCTGCACCTGTCAAGTAGTTTATGTACAGTGAAACTTGGGGAGCTTGGTTTTCATCATCATCCAATTATCTTTGAGCTACGGCATAAAGAATGACCTGAATGTGTCATCATATTGCTGCCTCAATTGGTCCTGTCCCACTCGCCTCCTCCCTGATTCTGCCAAAGCCACTTGGAGTTACCTCAACCTCACAGTCAGTGACATTTAGACTGGTATATCTATGATGACTTTTAAATCAGTAAAAGTGTAAATGATTCCTGACAGAAATAAGCAGAGTTGGGTTTCTGTTGGGTTTCTTCAGCAGTCAAAGCCCAGACAGACACATTTCATGATAACTACAGCAGCTGGATGAGAACAGGTAGGGTTCATGATGGTAATGTCCTCATCTTCAGAAATGTTATCAGGCCCTTTTTCGTCATCCTGGCGTGACCCGAGCCACACTGTTTACCAGCCTGTCTGTGGCAATTAAGCACTAGTATTGAAAAATTGGATGCTTTCCTTTGGCTCGCTAAAGTTTATCACGTGACA
This sequence comes from Brevimyrus niger, assembly GCA_015164015.2. Taxonomy (NCBI): domain Eukaryota; kingdom Metazoa; phylum Chordata; class Actinopteri; order Osteoglossiformes; family Mormyridae; genus Brevimyrus; species Brevimyrus niger. The sequence continues at coordinate 30,774,178 of JAABNY020000063.1, read as the reverse complement.
TTGTTAAGTTATGTGATTATTGGTTTTCACACAAGTTGACAAAGTATATGATGGTCTTGCAATAGAAAAATAAACATACTTTCAGTTGAAGTTAACTTGTGTTAAACTTGAAAATGTTAAATAGATAACAGATAAAAAAAAAAATGAAAGTACTTAATAACTTGAGCATTATCCATCCATAATTCCACCCATTTTCTGAAACTTATCCGAGTTCAGGTGGCAGGGGCAGTCTGAGCAGGGAAGGCCAGACCTCCCTCTCCCCACCCACCACATCTTGCTCGTCTATGGGGATACCAGCCAAGAGTTTTAGCTTGCGCTACACTAGCAGGAAGACTATTCCATACTCTCACTACAAACTGTGTAAGAAGTGCTTACTATTTAATTTATTTTAAAATGTTCTCCCGCTAATTTCCAGTATTCTAGGTGGGGTCTTACCAAGGAATTATACTGTATAATCGTAGCATCAACCCCTTTGACTTAAACTCCACACACATAGAGATGTAACCCAACATTTTTATTGCTTCCCCACACTGGCGAGAGTGGGGCATGGAAGCATTGACATACACACAGCGGTCGTTCTCACATAGATCAACTGGTAAATTGTCTTCCAGCTCAGCTCTCTCTTCACCATGACAGACTGGTACAATGTCCGCATAACTGCTGACGCTGCACTGATTTCCCCGTCAATCTCATGCTCCATTCTTCCCGCATTCATGAACAAGATCTCACAATACTTAAATTCCTCCACTTGAAGCAGGAACTCATCCCAAACCTGGAGGGAGGAATCCACTGTTTCCCATTTGAGAACAATGACCTCATAATTGGAAGTGCTGATCCTTATCCTGGTTGCTTCACACTGCAGACCATTCCAGTGCATGCTGAAGGTCCCAACTCTACAAAGCCAGTAGAACCACAATATCTGCAAAGACTCAGTTATGAGGTCACCAAACTGAACCCCCACCAACTAGCTAGCTGCACCTAGAAATTCTGCCCATTCTTCAATCAGGAAGAAATCCACATTTTTCCTCCTGGATCCGAGGTTTGAGCAAAGGACGGACCCTTCTCTCCAGTTCCCAGGGAGGCTGAGTAGTGTGATTCCTCTGGAGTTAGAACACCTTTCTTAAAGATTGGTGACCACCACCCCAGTCTGCCAGTCCAAAGATACCTGTTGTACTCTTTCCACCACCTGACTAAATACCCAGCTGTGGTCAACAGCTGTCCATCACTGCTGTAAACAGCAAGCACAGAGCTTTGCTTCCCTTTCCTGAGTTGTCTGATGGCTTACCAGAAAGAAATTCTGCTGGAGTTCAATTCAATTCAAATTATATTTATATAGTGCTTTTCACAAGAGAGTTGCCCCATGGCGCTTTACATGGGTATGTTGTGATACATCACAACATCATTAAATCAGAATAATGCAAAAATAGGGAATAGGAAAGACAAAGAAATTAAAGAAAGCCGGATGACAATGGAAGAGAGGAACCAAAAAAACCTTCTGTGGGTCCAAGGTACATGAGATGCCCAACCACACTGGACATGCTAGCATTATTGAAAAAGAAAGAGAGTGCTTGCTTGCTAAAAGCAAGGTGTAAACTGTGATCAAAGTTTAAGTCCAACAATGAGTGCGGTCTCCACAACAGACTGTGTAGGGTGAGAGATTGAATTATACACAATGTCACCCATCCATGGGACTGAACCATGACTCCAGCGCAGGGCATCCCCTGGGCACCATCCAGACATGTGGGAGTGAAGGCAGGGAGCATGGGTGGTCAGAACATGCACAGACACATCAATGAATAAGCGTAGTAGGTAAAAATGGCATGTACAGCACCACTAGCTGCCAAAGTTTACGGTTTGTTATGTGTTAAGTTGCAGGCAAGCCAAACCGAAGTAATAGGTCTTCATTTGAAACTGAATTGGCATCCCAAACATATGTTGGCAAGCCATTCCACAATATAGAGGCCTTGTAGCAGAATGCCTTACCGTCAACTGTCACTTTACTTATACAGTATGTGGAATGACAAGGAAGCCTGCATTCTTTGATCTGAGTGGACGATAATGTTTATGAACATGAAGTAATCCTGTTAGGTGAGATCCTAGACCTTTGGGTGCCTTATATGTAAGTAGGAGAACTTTGAAGTCATTCCTGAACCTAACAGGAAGCCAGTGCAGGGAAGTAAGAGGAAGGCTTATGTGTTCAAACTTCCTGCTCCTGGTGACAATTTGAGCTGCTGCATTTTGAATACATTGCAGGGTCTTTAATGTCTAATGTGTGCTCCCAGATAACACAGCATTACAGTTTAACCTACTGTATACACGTTTAACCTACTGGATAGTGTATACAAGTTTAACCTACTGTATATAAAAGCATGCATCAATTTCTCAGTGTTTTGAATAGTAAGGTACTGTCAAAGTTTGGTAATGTTATGTAGCTGTAGTAAGCACACCTTCAATACTGAATCCACATGTGATTTGAATGAGAGGTTTGTATCTAAGATGACGTCATGGGCTGTGGTGGTGAGAGAGGGGATTGCAGAGATTATAGCATTCCTATCCTCCAAACAAAACAGCCTCGGTTTCCTGAGCATTTAATGATATAAAGTTTTTGTCTTACAGGTCTTTACTTATTTAAAGCATTTAGCTAAAGTGACAATAAATGCAGTGTCATTAGAGGGAGCTGACGTATATTTGGGTGTCGTTGGCATAGGAGTAATAATTAACATTATGATTTCTCATCACATTAACTAATGTAAAAAGAAAATAAAGAGTGACCCCAGAATCTGAGCCTCATTATATCTAGATAGTATAATAATAATCGATACTTTATTGATTCTTGTGGTAAAATTGTCTTTTTTATGCCTCCCTCAACTTGCTCTTTGTGGAGTAAGTTGTCTGCAAAGGGCAGCCACCTGTTGGGGCACCCAAGGAACTGGGGGTTAAGGGGTTTGAACCGGCAACCTTGTGATTACAGGCACACTGGCTTAGCCTACTGAACACGCTGCCCCCCTACATGTATCTCTCTACTGTACGTTTTGCACTAGCTCAGGCTTCAATCCCACCAGAGAGGTTACATTCCATATGCCTAAAACTAGTTTTGGTAGCCTATGATCAGTCTACCAAGGCCCCTACTTTTGACTGCCATCTGATTGACAATGCATCAGTCCCCCATGACCCTCCCTGCAGGTGATGGGCCCACAGTAGGGTGGACCCATTAAGCTCAGGGCATTCCCAGGCAGGCCCTGCATGTACAGATCTGTCCACCAAGCAATTGCTTGCAAACTACCCCGCAGGCCGGGCTCCAGGGCGGGGCCTCTGTCCCTTATCCAGGCGAGGTTACAGTACATGGTCCGTGCTTTTTCATCACAGATTTTTTTATCACTTCGGACATGCACTTAGGACCACTTTGCCTTGGGGGACCCAACCAGAGGCAATTTTTCCCAGCAACACAGCTCCTAATATCATGGAGGCACCCAACTCCCCCCTGCCCCCCCCACCACCACATTAAGATGACAATTTGTGGAGAGGAACTTGAACATTAAATGATCCCAGACCTGACCGACAGCCAGTATTAGATAGAATGCAATACTAATGAGCGTATTGAAATTTGTTTTCTATCCCAACACTTTATGTCTCTCCCACATTGTTTGGTTCACAGGAAATAGTCCTGGTGGTCTTCTTTGGGACGGAGTATGTGGTTCGACTGTGGTCAGCGGGCTGCCGAAGTAAATATGTGGGCATCAGAGGCAGACTTCGCTTTGCCAGGAAGCCAATCTCCATAATAGGTAATGGGTAACTCTGAACTTTCACCTATAACCTCTCAGCCTGTTCCAGAATGTACTTTCACACACCAGGCATTAGGGAAAGTAGGTTACTATTTTGAGTTCTAAAGTTGTGGATTTGGAGTGCCGTGGACCATGGGGGGTTGGGGGGGCTTAGGGATTGCAGGGGTCATAAAGTCATTTCCTTTAAATTGTTTGTACAGTCAGCCCTGCTACAGTGCGTGTTATCACACCACAAATCTGTTGATGCTAATTGATATATTAGTACCCAAGTCAATTCAACTTGGAATCACATTTGTATTCATGACATTTTCTGTTGAAGAGAAGGCACTACACAAACTACAACGTGATACGGTCTTAGTGGGATACATTACTGGTTTGAACTGGTTCTTTTCAGTGAATTGGTCGAACCTGTTTTCAAATTTAAACCAATGGAACTTTTTGTATGCTACATCCATGCATTGCACTTGTCAAAGTGTTAGATTCTGAAAATGTGAAAATTATTGAGAAATTATATTAAAACACACAGCAACCTTTTTAATTCACTTACAGTTGCTCATCATAAACTATAGCCATGTTGCCTTCATCGCCCTTCCACATACTCTAATCCCCTGATCTTGTACTGTGTGTCTGGCCGCATGGTGGCTGTGGCTTACTACTCCCAACTCTGCACTCCATAGGTTAGTCATTTTGAGTCTTTAGGTTGAAGTTACTAGGTAATTCTCATGAGACTCATAGTACATTTATGATATAATTTCTGAATATATTATTATTTCTTATTTAAAATGCATATAATTATATTATTGTCCTCTGGTGTCACTGTTTTTATTACTTAATCCATTATTTAGTGCAATTCTAGTGAACACATGGTTTTTCAGGAACGTGTTAGTCACATTGTAGCAGGACTGACCGTAGGTGATTTTTAAAAAAATGATTGTTCATCACTGCACAGTGAATGACACTCCAGAGGTTACCCAGACTTGGGTCCTGGTTCAAGTCCCATAAGGGATTTTAGACCCTTTGCTATGGAACTTTACTGAAACGGCTCTGATTAAGCTGTATATATGGGTTGTGTGCGAACTAGTTTCTTTTTAACAAATGTGTTTACATAGCAACAAACTAAAAATCAAAGATAAATAAAGTGCATTTACATTTGTATGATTGTTTTGTAGATTGAAGTAGATTGAATGCTTTAAATTTACTGCATAAATTCTTAATATGTTGACTTGTTTGACTTTATTACATGATAATTAATGACTTAACTGTATTTTTGCACTGTAATAGCTGTGCTTTTCAGCACATTTCAGTCGATTAAATGATCTGTGAGGCAGTGATCAGTGAGTTTGCTAAATGGTCTGTGTTTCTAACAGATCTGATTGTAGTGATCGCCTCGATCATTGTCCTTGGGGTTGGATCTAATGGCCAGGTGTTTGCAACATCTGCCATCAGGTACAGCTTGAGCTGAGGCTCCTGGTGTGAATGTGTTGGTGGGAGAGAGGAGTTAATACCATTTAGCTGGTTAATTTAAAACCATCAGTTTTTAATTTGATGTAAGGACTCCTTAGGTCTTTGTAGAGTTAGTGTGTATATTCTACAAAAGAAAACGGAATGCCAACCACTTCCAGCCGAGGCAGCAGATTTATAAGCCTATTACCTTACCTTTTAATGCATTGGAAACTGTCTGTGGCTTCTTATAAGGCAATTTTGTCATGCATAAACAAGACAGAATATTCTCAATTCTGAGGACATGTTACCATGGCATTTGTAATTAAGTTCAGAAGGGAACTGTGCATGAAAGAGTTGTATTCCATATTCTTGTCTGATGGAATAGACCTCTTATTCTTAGGGTTAGAGACCAACAGATATACAATACTTTGAAGCTGACTTTCTGAAGCCTCTTTCACTCCCAATCCTGCAGGGGGATACGATTCCTACAGATTCTTCGCATGCTACACGTGGATCGACAAGGCGGCACCTGGAGGCTTCTGGGATCAGTAGTTTTCATCCATCGGCAGGTGAACCTTACTTGCCTTGTTTTTCAGGGTACAAGGTTTTGTTTGGAATGCATATAGTATGAAAAGCAGTTTTTAAATAGCATATTGCAATATGGCATGAAGGACACACTTCAGTTAGTATTCTCGGCAATTTGTGGCACATTCCCTGAATGTTCCTATTTGCCTGAAATTAATCATTTTAATTAAACATAACACATTAGTAATGTATTGACAAGATTGTTCCATATCCAAATGTGTCACATGGAAAAAAGTGTCCTTAGAATGTTTTGCTATGTTTATGTGGAGGATTGCAAACGCTTAACAATGGAAACAGATCAAAGTTCTGCGCCTAGTTCCTGCGTATTCCATAATGCACATTCACCATAATGGGGATCAGAGGGTGTTCTCCCTGATGTGAACATGGCTTTCCTGAAATGCCCAGCAAGCCAGACAAATTCACATGCAGTGAACCAAACCCCTACCATTTTGGGAATGTTCTTACAACCAGCACATACTTTGTCCCCAAAATGAATCATGAAACAATGCAGCATTGTGGATACATGGGCAAACAGCATGTAGCAAATGTCATCAAAATCACTCCTTCGTTTTCTTTTCCTTTCACTTTGCACACCTGTATATAATTCAAGGTGATAATCTGTCCTGCAATTTACGCTCATTTCCCCTCCCACGATAAGATGAAATATAAGGTTGTTAACGAGATCAGTTATTCAAGGGTGGTTGTTGGGATTCTTAAATACCATGAAGCTAACCAATACCACACAAAGCACATTTAAGTCAGTTTTATTGTCACACCTTGATGGTAGAAAGGAAAAATGGTATTCTGCTTGTGGTTTTAAAGAAATCCTCACAGAGCGAGAAATGTTCAATGGTTATTTGTGGTTCCTTGTTCCAGGAGCTGATAACCACACTGTACATCGGATTCCTTGGCCTGATCTTTTCCTCCTACTTTGTGTATCTGGCTGAAAAGGATGCTGTAGATGAGGAGGGAAAGACGGATTTCTCGAGCTACGCGGATGCCCTGTGGTGGGGTGTGGTAAGGCACCTTAGCCTCCTCAGTCCTGATCCTACAGAAGATTACTGTCATCACTCTTTGAAATGCCGCTGGGAGAGTCACTGGTGATCATTCAATGAAAGTACATGAACTGTACTTGAACCTGAACCACATCTTTGGAGAGATAAATAGAGGGGGGGTAAAGCTTTCTCCAGCTGCAGTTGTTGTGTTAGTGCACAGACTGCAGGACTGAGCCTCAGTACAGCTAATATAAGGTAGGGATATGCTCCTTCTTCTGGCCCCATATGACACACCCCTTTGTAACCCTTTCCAAGACTGGATGCTGGTATTGTTCTCATGTGTGCTTTGTGCCACCAATGTCCCAGTTTTATTCCTCCCTGTTGTCTCCTCTTCTCTAACTATGCCTTCCCTTTGTCACATGGTTTTTTTACACTGTCCTACCTGGGGAAAGTCTTACTCAAATCTTATCTTCTAAGCACAAATAGATCTAGGGAGCCCATTTTAAACTTTTGAGTCTTCCAATGAGCCATAGTTGTGCTTTAATAGTTAAACATAGTTATAGCTGATGAGAAAACACTTATGCTATCTGTGGTGTAGAAAATGTGCTAAATTGTTAAGGGAATTAAAAAAAATGCAAACAAAACATATTTTCGAGCTCTGGAACATATGTGTAATTCACATGTCAAATATCATCAAAATCAAAAGTGATACAAAGGCCATTTGTTAAATTAAAATGGAATGACTGGTAGGGGGAAGTAAATGCATACATGCTCCATGAATGGGGCTGTAGGAATGGGTTCATCTTCCTTCTTTTCTACAGTCAGTTATAAATGGTGCCACAAAAGGTAGCCCTGCCTACTCAGGAATAGAGACTGAGCCACTGCCAGAACACCAGGCCCCACTCAGAACAAGTAAATCCTGGTAATGAGAGCCAGTGGCACCCTAATGAGTGAAACATATATGCTGCAGAACAATTTAAGCAAATGTCCTCTGTTTTCTGCTGGTTTTTTAGCCCTTTTGTTCTTTTAATTAGATTTCCAAGTGCAGGATTACCCCTTTTTGTTACTCTATTGTCTTTGCTGTAGAGCCAATAGACTTGGCTGCCCTTGTGGTTACAGAAATCCCTTCTCAGATCTTCCCTGGGGTTCTAGGCTTAGCTTGTAACTGAAGCCCTTTGCCCTTCTTGGAGAGCAGGGTCAGGAGGATGGCCTTCCATAGCAGCGGGCTCAGGTACACCAGTGCTGTCAGTCGTTACTTCTGTATTTCATAATGACCCTCTTTTCATCACTGCCAGTAACCTGGAATCATAGCTCACACGAGAGAGAGAGAGAGAGAGAGAGAGAAGGAGAGAGAGGCTTATGGATAATTGCCCACAAAGTGCTCTTATAAATGTAAAGCTCAGAAGTTCGCATTTACTGGGGTTGCTTGCGGTTACCCCCACGCTACTTGCTCTTGTTAGTCACTGGGCCTGTGCTAGAGGTCTCTTCTTACATCACTCCTCATCTTTATTGGTGATGAAAGTCAACACAACCCCTGTGACTGATTTCCTCTGTGCCAAGAGTGGCTTACAATTTAGCAGAATAGGCTTATAAAAGGGTTGCCCATGAAATGCATTTGTGTGCTCTCTTTATACTTGCTGTAATTGCTAGGGATTATAACCGCATCCAGCACATTTTAATTCCTTTGATGCAGCAGATTTATGGTTTCACACATTGCTCAGGTACAACCTCAGCAACACTGAAGTGGTCCAACGATTTACGTATTATGGGATCTGATTGTATATCCCAACGCTTGTGTGCAGGTAACCGTGACAACCATTGGCTATGGAGACAAGGTCCCACAGACTTGGATCGGGAAAACCATAGCGTCCTGCTTCAGTGTGTTCGCCATCTCCTTCTTCGCCTTGCCTGCGGTAACCAGCCATTCTCTTCATCCTCTTGATGGGTCACATGGCAGAGGGGGCTGGTATGTCTTACTGGTCCCATTATTATATATTGGTCCCAGCTGGGCGCTGCAGCGGCAGATGGTGGTGTCTAACCCTAACCCCTTTAGCCCCGTTGAGACTTATGGAAGCAGACTGACCTGTGGATCAGAAATCCTGCACAGGTATGCCCTGTGCTGGTTATGTAACTCACTTTTGAAAATATTTAATGGCTTTTGGGGAGGGGAGGGGGAGGTCTGGCTCAGCATGTCACAGATTGAAATCCCAGGACTGGCACACTAGCATACCCTGAGCTGTGACAGACTCCCCCTCTCCAAGTTTGTCTCACCTGTACATTTCTCTGTATGATTCATGGGGTACTCAAAAAAAGACTTCCCCACAAATAAAGTGTCACTGTTCTATAATTATGTTACTGATTGAGGCTGAAAACACTCCTTTTTGGGAAGTGAGGCCTTTCTGATTGGATTCTGTTTGCAGGGGATTCTGGGCTCTGGCTTCGCTCTGAAGGTGCAACAGAAGCAGAGGCAGAAGCACTTTAACAGGCAGATCCCTGCCGCCGCATCCCTCATTCAGGTACTGGGGGGCTGTGGCAGGCCGAGGTCCTCCAGCACCCCCGCCATTCATAGAGTTAGAGTTAGGGTATCTGGGTACAGTAACATCAAGGTGCTCTTCTTATCCTGATGCATTACTGAATACTGACCCCTAAATGGGAGCAATGACGTTCTGATACTGTTCTGAGGGATTCCAGGTAACTAATGGCATTGAGTAAATTTAGGATTCTCATACAGCAGCAACCATCTGCAGGAACATCACTCAGTAGCCCAGAGGTCTGTTAGCCTATGCAAACCCTATGGCAAATCCAGAAATGACCACCTGGATCACTGAAGGCAGAAGACAATGAACTGCTATTTTTCTGTGCATCTTTATGCGTGTGTGTTGAGGCAGGACCTCTGATTACCTCTTCTCCGTCTCCAGAGTCTGTGGCGCTGTTATGCAGCTGAGAAGCCAGATGGATATCCGGCAACATGGAAGATGTATTTTCTCTCCAGCGACCTCACCCCCACCATTGGCTCAGAAGATTCTACTCCCAACGTCCGGAAGCTGGTAACCTCAGTTTGGTTTTCACATCCTCAGGTCGGGGTGTTACTGTATGCTGGTATATGAATCTGGAGCATTAGCATGTCTCATCTTGGACTGTCAGTTTGTATTCTTGATCTTTGTCAGCATTCTGAAAAGTGTTGCTTATTTTAATGAAAGACCATCTGATGTGCAACGCACAAGGTGAGCAGTGTCGCGTTGCCATGGAGAACTGGAAATGGAAATGAAAACACACACAGAACAAACACCTGGTAATTTAAATTACTAAAGACACATCTGGATACTCCATTTAAGACTTGATTCATTAAAATTTATACCAGTTTGAATTTGCTCCTGTTCTCTCTGTGTGAATAAGTAAAATATTGTGCTTCCATTTTTATTTAGTTTTAAATTTGCATGAAAATTTTTGTTCTTCAAAGAAACAGGGGCGTGAATCGAAGCTGCTGAATAAGATGTAGGTTTTTGCAGTAAGGAATCAACCTGTGTTGGTGACACCTCAAGGGCAGGGCCTCCTGGACAACAGCAAGGGCATAGATTTGGGCATTGATGGTAGCGACATGTCCCTACCAGTTGTGGGGGTACTGTGTGTGTTTAGGGGGGCAAGGGGCTCAAGGTGGATTTGGCCCCTACGAATGTTGAAACCAAACCTACGCCCTTGGACAACAGGGTCATTGGTGTCTTTGTTTGCTGCTCACAAAGACACAATCAGGCACTATGATGTCACATAACACCAAAAAAGAAACTTCCATTGTATCTGTTCTGGGAGAGTGAAAGTCAGGTCATGGTGAAACCTGACCTCAAGTCCTTGACCTGCAACATTATATTTTTTTTTAGATATTGAGGCTCATGTGGTTTCTCCTCAGAAGCTCCCTGAAGGTCAACTGGTCACTTTTCAGTAGCTCAGTTCCCTCAGGGTCAGGTGGTCACTGCTCAATAGCTCAGCTTTCGGGGGATCATGTGGTCACTGGCAGTTCTTCATCTTTATGATCTGAAATACTTGAATGGTTGTAGAGACCCTCAAATAAATATATTTAATTCAATTATTTCTCTTCACTGCTGTGTGCTGCTGGTTGGGTTACATTAGTGATGCGCTTGACAGATGCTGAGATCCAATCTTTAGATTTGTAGGATTGTTTTCTATTTGCTTTTCTCATTTTTAGGGGGAAAGCTAAGGTGTAGAATTGTGAACCTCGCAACCAAAATGGGGAAATACAAAGTATTCCTCTGATTTGTTCGGGTCCTGGCTTCACTGGGGGCAGGGAAGGGGAGGAGGGGGTGCACAATAGCCAGTGAAAAAGAGAAGTTATTAGAGCACAACACAAATCCCTGTAGGGCAGACAGAGGACCATTTTGATTATTTGACTGCCATGCCACCTGCTGCTCCTGTTTTTATGGGAAAATGTGGGGTGTTTCTTTCCCCAAAGGCTCGTGTGTAGCGAGCACTCTGCTCATATTTCTGAGTAAATGTCTCTGGACACTGATTCCGTTTCATTTTCCTGCTTTTTCAAATTTTTCGCTTTGACAAGCTTTGTTTTGCCAAGCAGTGCTGGGCTTGCATGAGCTAAGTAATAATAACACAGAGTGATGGATGGCACTTTAAATGAGGTAAAAAGTCAAGTCTACGAAACTGGAAATGAAGTTCAGTGTTACATATTTCAAGGTTAAGTAAGTATGTTTATGCTGATGTCATTATGTAAATATACAGTCAAGGTGCTTAAATGAACATTCTCTGGTCTTTACCAGCATGTTTCCAGTCCTTTCCAAGAAGATATATTTTGTACCTTGGTTCCATGAACATCCAGCATGGCTACATGGGATTGGGCTGTCTGAGCACATCTCAGTGTTCCTTCAGCAAACTAAAAAGTCACATTGCTTATTAGATCTGCTAAAGCATGTTCTAACCAATCAGGTTCAGCCCTCTAGGGATACTTTGAAAGTATTGACTTGAGCGGGGGTCGACCTCCAACACATTCGTAGTTGATTGTAACACTGTCACATCCCCATCAAAACTGAACGAGCCCCCCTCCGAGTCCATGAAACATGTGAAGGTCCCTCTGCCCCACAGCAAAATTTATGAAGGGGAACCACTCCCCCCGATACCATCACAACTCATTACCTCCCAAGAGATATTTTCCTTGTAAAAGTAGCTCTCACTGTACCAGAAGTTACATACCACTCAACTATAATATTTTCAAGGATACAGACTTGAAGATATATACCAGGATGGTGTTGAGAATACTATCAAGAGTCCTCATCCCAAAACTGAGGGGATCTACCTGATAAAAGTACGCAATGAAGATTTTTGATCTGACAAAGCTGTGGCAGCCAGGAATAATCTCAATAATATCTCTAAGAGGACAGAAACAAACACAGGAAAATAAAGACCCTTGATACATGTGGCATGAGATTCAGACCACCACTAAATCATTACTTGAATTCCAGTTCATCTACCACAAACCAACCACTGACACTGTGTTGCACTATTATACTTTGTTTTGCATTATATTATACTGCTGTATGCTTACTTATGTATGTATATGTGTATGTGTGTGTGTGT
>JAABNY020000063.1:30737210-30749364 GCA_015164015.2 Brevimyrus niger | reverse complement strand
CGACGGCACAGGGAGAACATGCAAACTCCACACACATGTAACCCAGGCGGAGACTCGAACCCGGGTCCCAGAGGTGTAAGGCAACAGTGCTAACCACTGCACCACCATGCCGCCCTGTATTATTCAATCTCAACTTTGAAACATTACAAATTCTCTGTATACCCTCTGTAGGTGGACTATCCAAATAAAGTGTTACCGAGTTGCGCTTAAAATGACATAATAATGATGAAGTTTTAAATGAATACAGTGGTATAAACATGTTAAGAGATAGTTAAACGGTGGTTTTACTGTGCTCTGTGTGGGAACTACATGTATTTCACGCCTACAGTAGTAAAGGTGTGTGTGTGTGTGTATGTGTGTGAATGTCCGAGTGCTTGCGTATCCATACATTTATCGTAACTGCCTACCCAGTGCTGATTAACTGGTGCCAATCCCAGGAAACAGGAGGCATGAGGCAGGGCATGGGATGCCAGATCATTGGATGACACAAACAATGGCCAGTTTAGATATGTGCAGAAAGAACATGCTAACTGCGTACACAGAGGGCTATGGGTGTGCTTGTGTGGGGCTCAGCAGGTTAGCAGGCTAGACTCGTGTTCAGAAGGACATAGGTTCAAATTGTGGGGTTGCTGGGCTTATTTTTCTGGTGAGCCCTCAAGCAAGGCCCTTACCTATGTTCTGTTTTGTCTTGGGTCTAGTTTTATCCAGGTTTTTCAAAAAAGACAAATGTGTGTTGCTTTGTATAAAAGCATGTCCTAAATAAACATGAGTGTGTGGCACTCTCCACAGTTGCAGACACCTTGTAGGCAATCCTATCGAGTGGGTCGGCCGGTATCAGCCTGCTGGCCAATAGCCTAGGTTGGAGCTTTGATAAAAAGTCTCTTCTGTCCAAGTGCTGCTTGGAAACACCTGTGCAAACACACCCCTGCGCTTTTTACCTGTCTCCACCCTAACCCCCCCCTGGCTCTGGTTGGGCACCCATTGTTTCTGTGTGACCCAGATGATCCAAGCCAGATGCTTCATGTCCATTTTTCCCCTCCCTGGGCACGTCTGACTTCAGTGCCCAACTCAGGCTGACCAGGAAATGGCCAGGACCCGGGCTCTGAATTCTAGAAGAGGAACAGCATTGTGTCTAAACCCTGTAGTCTCTGTCTTTATTGACACTTTCAGTGGTATCTTCCAGGATGCATGCAGTTTTGAAATTGGCTGACACTACACATAACACAGATATTCAAGACCAATCCAGGGAAGACTATCTTGCTAATGTCAGCCATATGTAGTATCACTGTCCGGTTTCTGATAACATTTCACAGCGTTCCATTTATGTTCTTTTATCGCATCCTTACCTCGATAAGAACAACAACTTGACCTCACAGTTCTTGTCTAAAGCAAAATACTGGATTCAGGGTGATTCTGATTGCTGTAGAAGTGGGAATAATTAAGACCTTCTATTTATTATTATTAGACTATTCAGAGTGAAGACGAGAAAGAAAAAGGGTAAAATCCTCAGCTCGGATTCACCATTTATTAAACTGTATCTGTGCTTTAATAGTAACTCCATTAAAGTGTAAGCTGAAGAAACTCATGCATACTACATAATTACATAATAGGTGAACTTGTAAATTGAAGGAATTGGTTCTAAAGAGGTGAAAACAAAGAGAATCCAGAGACATGTATCCCAGAATGATGAGTAAAGTAAGTGCCTGTAGGCTGCAGTATGCCACAGTCAATGATGTACTGCACATAAATATGTCTGCAGCCTACATATCACATATCACAAATAACACACTTTCCCTGACCTGGGACCACTTTCCATCCAACAAGAGCAGTTGCCACAGTTGGGCTCATTTTATCACCTTTAAATCCAGATGTTTTTGTTTAAAGGCTGCACTAGGCTCTGATTCGGACATGATGCTAACAGTTAGTGCTAATCAGCTCCATACAGATTTAATAAACACGCTTTCACAAGCAGAAACCGAGAAGGAACTAGAAAAATTCAACCAAGTGTCTTAAAGTGTTAAAAAGCTGTGTGGGACCTCTAACTGGCCCAGGGAAAGAGAAATTATGAATACATATAAGTATACGACTACATGGACCAGAAACTGTTGTAAACTGCTGTTTTGTTTAGTGACCATTACAGAAACCGGCATATTTTCCAGTAAACTGAAAGCATTTGGTTAAAAGGAAAAACAAAACAATTTTTATTATTAGGGGATTTTTTGGATTTCACTTTCTTTTTGGCTCAAACATATTTTTGTGATGGTATGGCAATTTATGGTATAATCCTGTGTGTGAAATACAGGGGTGTCCGACACCTCCCATTAATCCATGAGACCCCCTGAAAGCCTCAAAAGCTTTTTTTAAGAGGGTCTCAAGATTGGCATTGCACAACAATAGGGTGATGGGGACCCCCCCCCAAATAGTGACTGGTACTTCACACATTTGTACAATCCCTGGGCGTTCTGGATCAGATGGGAAAACTATTGTGCTTTTGTTGAGTACAGAAACTTTACATTGAACTCTGAGAAAGAAGCAGTGTCAATATAAAGAAAAATGTAGGTATTCAATGTTAATGAGGCCTATAGAGGTGCCCAAGCAGAGTATCATAGCTAAGATTCTAATGGAAATCTTGTTTCTGTGTGATTTGTCTGTCAGAGACAGAGAAAGGATAAAAGGTGACTTGGGGGATGTTCCTGACTTTGTTATCACCATGGACGACCTTTTTATTTAAAAGGATGGTGGTGATGGGTCCAGGTTAGGGTAGATCAAGTGCCTGAAATGACGATTACAGACTGGGAGGTCTGAGCACTGTAGCCTGCACCATCATAGATGTGGACCGGGGCAGCAGCAAACATAGTGGCAGCAAGGTAATTAACCTGAATGACCCCAGGGGAATACTCAAACAAACAAATACTTCAAACAAAATTTCAGATTGTATGAAAAGCCCTCTGATTTGATCAAAACAATATCAATATCAAAGGCAAATGTATTTCGTATGATTTGTTCTGAATGTTGTAATCTTAGCAGGCGCTCGTCAATGTGAAGTAAATCTCTTCCCTGTCCACCAGGAGGCACTGCAGCTGTGGCTTAAGGATGCACTGACCACGTGATGCTCGGCCCTGAAACAACAAGGCAGACTTTTAGGAGCAGGAATTTTTATTAAAATATACAACGGGAAGTATTTTAGCACTGAAGCGCTAAAACTATGAACCCGCTAAGTGTTTTCTGCTGACTTTATGGGGCCCTTGTGCAGAGTGTCTGCCTTTCCTCAAACAGCAGTTCATCTGAATCGCAATGACCATGGTGGTCCATCCCTCTCATCCCCAAAATTATGTTAAATTACACAGTCAATGAGAATTAAAACAAAAATCTTTTCTGTAGCCCTGCCCCATGTGGAATAAAGCCACTTTGAAGGGTGCGAGGACCATGTAATCACTGCATATTTTAGGTAAAATTAGCAGAAATAAAAATGAATCAAAGCTAACAAAGAAGGCCTTCGGAGTGTGCCATACTATAATTTTACCTGCAGCCCAGGGTTGTGAATACTGCTATTCTACATCTTCCTACGGTAGTTTTCATTTAAATGGTGATTTCAGTAACTTGGAAAGATAGTCTAGGTCCACATAAAAGGGCAGTTTCAGAAATCTGACAGGGAATTCAGCCCAAGATTCTGTTCTGTTGTAGGACTGTGGGACTGTTCCATGTAGTTATATGGAGTCACTGTGGGACTGTGCCACTGCGTTACAGGGTGGAGTTCCAGGTGTGTGTGCTTTTGGGGGACATCTGTGAATGTAAGTGTTTCCTCACTCCCAGTCCAATCTCCCTCCACTCCTCTGCAAAAGTATGATATTGGCACAACAAATCTGGTTGTCTAGTTTTATTCTTTTCTGTTTTTCTGAATTGGCAAACTCTCAAAAAAGAAAAAGACACTTACAAACAAGGCAGAATTCAGTTCCATATTTGGCAGCTATCCAACATGTATTACGAAAGTACAACAACAGGTATTTAATTATTTTTTAAATCTTGAATTTAATGTTTATTTGAAAGAACAAGCCACAGGGTTTGATCAGACAAGCAAGAAAACATGATATTTTAGTTCCCAGGCTCATGTTCCCATTTCTTACTTGCCCAAGGATATAATTGTGTGAAACTAATTTGTGGTCCTCTCTTTTTCGCCTTGGTCTTAAGCAGAGATCTGTGGGTCTATATATATCTTGCTGTAAAAGTCAACAAAGCGAGCCTATATCTTTTTTCTTGGAAAGGTCAAATGGTGGACAAGTGATAGAAAGTGTTTCCTTATTGCTTTCATAGCTATTGCAGGTGATGTCATATTTTCCTGTAGAGATCAAAGATTAGAGATTAACGCAGTTTTACCTGAAATAACATGTGTGCTACCTATTTGTGTAGCTAGATATGTTTACTAGATGTTTACACTAAATGTCCTGGTCTTGCTACAGACAGACCCGTCGCAGGGGTTGAACAAGCAGCCTTTGGATTAAGAGGTCATGACCTTTTTCGCTGTGCTACTCGACAGCTCTAAAGCTTAAATTAAGTAATAGTCCTTCTATACAGTCAATGCTATAGTGTTACAAGATGATGTCATACCCAAACATCGCTTGAGTTTCAGTGTCCCACAACTCGGTGCCTTTTAATGATGAAGATTCTGTCTTTAAAAATCATTTGTTGTCCTTACTCCTGCCTCCTTCTTACAAAGCTGCCTTCTTAGAAAGCTACCCTCATAGGAACAATGTTGGTGAAAAGCTTTACAACAGAACCTGTGTTGGGCATAGTATTTCATGTCAATATTTGACAATAACATTTTTTCTGAGTCATTAACAGGCCTCATATTTTAGTCACTGTGTTTGCAGTCGATCCCCGAGAGTTTAATCCGCCACTCTGGGCAGCTCATGAATGTGTGACCTCTGTGTAAAACACAGCATCAGCACCCTGACTGCTTCTGCTGTGCTTTCTCTGTGCCATTTTTCGGCTCCAGCTTGGCACAGAGTTGTGGGGGCTGGTTCTGAGTAGCAGCCCCAGCACATTTAAACAGCCTGGGAGCTCATTTGTTGGCAGTGTCCCCTCACACCTCGAGGGTTAGCAGCTTTGACTCCCAGCCCTGACTGTCTGGAGTTCACATGTCCTTCCTGTGTTTGCGTGGGCTTTCTGTGGGCACTATGGTTTCCTTACAAAGTCCAAAAACATGTGATTAGGTATAGTGGTGTCTCTAAATTATAGCGTAGTGTGTGAGTGTATGCGTACCCTTTGACGGACTGGCATCCCATTCCGAGTGTCCCCTTCCCTACGCTTCCTGGGATTGGCTCTCGGCTCACCGCAGTCCAGCACTGGGTAAGTGGTTATGGAAGATGGATGGTTCTGATCCGTGAGCAGTGTAGCAAAAGGCAAATACCACAAACTCATATGAGGGAGGCCCTACAGATACAAAAATTTGATTTCTTAACTTTTTATCATTTATTTGAAGACTAATTACATACAGCTCACATTCTTGACCCCACTGCAAATGGAACGATCCGGGACAATCGAACAGTGAGACGGGGTGGTGGGGCTGCTGCGTCGTCTCGGAAGGAAAAGCAAATGTTTCCAGGGAGACTAATTTTAGAAGATGTAGTATCTCATTAGGGCCTCAGTGCTGCCATGAAGCGCTCCGGTTTCCCAGAATATGTGGGGATGCCAGCTTTGTTTCTGGAGTGTCAGGGGCCAATGGCGTGGCTCATATACACCGATGGGATCATCTGAGGGATGCTTGGTATGAAAGACTGGAAAGGGCATTGGAGGAAAAAATGCACCGATGACTGAAATGGGGGATTCGCCCAGTAGGGAGATATTTGCCAGCTGAAGGCAAAGGGAATAGAGAAATACGAAGGGTCAGAAGGGGTGCGGTACCCCAACCAGGCCTCCAGGGACAGTGATGGGCCGCTAGAATTAAGCTGAGCCTCACAGCTAGTGCAGAGCATCAGAGGTGTGGAGGGTGTGATGGGGAGGGGGGCTTTGCAGGGAGGGGGCTTTATGTCCTGGGGGGAGGGGGGAGTTATATTTTGGGCAGAGCTCTATGTTTCGGGTTGGGGAGGGAATCTTTTGATTTGCTGGAGCCATTTTGTTTTTTATATGGGGAGGCTGTTTTTTGGTTGAAGAGTCTGTGATTCATCATAGAAGCAGCACTATGTTTCAGTAGGTGGGGGTCTGTGTTTTAGACAGAGAAGCAGCTCTATGTTTTGGTAGGGAAGGAAGCTATATGTTTTGGTGGGGTGGCGGTCTGTGTTTTGGTTAGAGAAGCAGCTGTATGTTTTGGTTGGGAGGGGTCTGTGTCTTTGTCGGGGAGGCAGCTCAATGTTTAAGTTGGGGCTGTCTGTGTTTTGGTCTGCGAAGAAACTCTATATTTTGGTTGGGGGGTCGGGGGTCTCTGTTTTGTTCAGAGAGGCAACTCTACATCATGGTTGGACCAAATTGTTTTGGTTGGAGAGGCAGGTCTGTGTTTTGGTAGGGGAGGAAGTTCTATGTTTTGAGTGGCCGGATCTGCATTTTTGTTGGGGGGGCTGCTCTGTGTTTTGGTCGGAGAAGCAGCTCTATATTTTGGTTGGGGAGTACCAGAGAACTGTAGTGGGGATCCAAGGTGACATTTTGTAGGAGGCACAGAATTTCTAGGAACACACCTGGTTAGGGTTAGGGTTAGGGTTAGGGTTAGGGTGTCTGTGTTTTGGTCAGGGAGACAGATTTGTTTTTTGGCGGAAGGGGGTGCAGGTCTATGTTTTGGTCGGGGATGGTCTGTGTTTTGGTCAGGTACTGGGGCGACCTGTGGGGTGACATTTTACAGCATGTGGCCGGTGGGTTAGAACTCCTTAGAATATTTCATCTGATCAGCTTAATCCACCTTCAATTTCTGCAAGCTCAGTAAATATTCCTTCTGTAATGAAACATTTGATATTTAAATGTTCCTTCAGCTTTATGCTGCACAAGAGGAATGATAGATGAACTTTTTAGCCTTTATATAAAATGAATTTTATTAAATTTTACATGTGACATTTGTTTTTGGGTTCCAACATCCGGGTTTTTGTTCCACAATGGAGGAAACATATTTTTTCAATCACAATAGCAGGGGTGGCATATTTTCAACAGGAGAGAAACATTACCAAAGTCTGAAAGTTTTCTATAATAATATAATAATATCTAGAAGAAAAGAGTTGTGGTTTGTTTATGAAATGTTACAGAGAAAACGGGTTATTATTATATCATTATAAATCTATAAACAAGGTTCACTCTTTTATAACATTCCATGGGCTCTTATTAAAAGAAACAATGTTTACAATAACCAGTCACGATTTTGTGTTTTCTTAAGGTAATTGAAAAAGGTAATGGAAATAAATGGCAGTTGCGATGTAGCCCTGGTTGGATCCACATTTGTACTGCTTCGGCGCTGTGCCTGTAGAGTCCTCGAGACTGACACCCTGCTGACCCTGAATGGACTGATCACCCTGTTATTGATTGAATGAGGTCAGCTGAGCAGATTGGAGACTTGTTTGTTTTTTTCCTTCAGTAACGTCCTTTGTTTCAGCGTTCGTGCTGACCTATCCTCATGGTGAACCTCAGCCACAAACAACACAGTACATTCAAGGGTAATGGGGCATTCTCGCTGGGGAACCAGAGCATAACAAGCATTCAGGTTATCCGAAACTGTGCTCCTGTGTCTTCTTTCGGTGGAATGGGCTCTGGAGACCTTGGGCGCATATATGATTCTGTGCTAGCTAGTTGTGGGTAATTGAGGTATTTGAGTGTGTGTGTCTGTGTGTGTGTCTGTGTACAAGAGGCTAAGCAAAAAGACCGTATGCTATCAGACCAGCTGATAAGTCTGTTATGCTCCTTAGTGCGTATCTCAGTTGCGGAACCCTGGACTGGAATAATCTGCTAATCTCTCAACACTGAGCCTCTGCACTGGGTGACTCTGATAGTTGCCCCTCCTACCTTCCAGAAAATTCTGTCGTCGGGGTAAATTTCCTCATCTCAACCTAGAATGGTTCAAACTTTGCACTGCTTCAGTACAATCGTTTAACATATATTAAACATCTTTATAACAAACATACTTTATTTTTTTACATTTAAAAATCTTTTGGATGACATGAAAAATGTGCGTAACTTTTAGTTTGGGGGCGCTGGTGAAAATACTTGGGTTTTGCATTTTTGCAGTGCCACAGGAAAGGCTGCCAACTGGAGGAAAGAAGAAGAAAGAGATGAAAATAAAAACATACATTAAATGTACTTAAGGAAGCAGTGGCTCTGTGGTCTGTAGGGAGACATGTAACAGGAAACTGATCCCAACTCTAAGTCAATATAAACATCATCATTCTGTAGAAGCATTTGGGATTTTTTTTTTGCTGAAGTGGGCTACGGAAAAAGAAAGTGAAAAAGGAGTTTGTCAGATAACTTGACTGTCACAGGTCACCAGAAATGTTGGATGAGGAAAATCACAGGAGATTACAACAGGATGGAGAGTGGAAGGATGAGGGGGAGAGAGTCAGTGGTGCAGATAAGATGCAGGACAAAGGGTTACAGATATGGAGTAGAGATGGAGGGCGCTGGAGATGAGCAGAGACAGCCCAGTAATGGGTGGGTCTGCTGACTCAGCAGTGGTCTGGGGGAACCATTAAAGGCGGGACTGTTGCTAGGAAACAGGATAATGGGGGTAACAAATGAGCAAAGCCCCTGTCGTAACAAGCCTCCCCTCTGAGGACCCAAGAGGAGACTGGCACGAGGTTAGGCCGTCAAGGCGCATTCGCGACATAGCCTAAGGTTTTACGGTTGCTTGGAACAGATGCAAGTGAAAATATTTACCAAGAGCTTCTGCAGATACTGAATGGCTGACCAGCTTGAACAAAAGCAGCCCACAGCAGGTTTAACGTGTTTATGGGCAGGACTCCATGGACATTCAGCCAGCTGTGTATGAAGGCAGGCTAGCATGACTTGGTCCTGTCATTCCTGTCTGGCAGTGCTGGCCTCCTAATTAAGGCCAGTGTCTTAAAGCCCACAGGTGGCTCTGTAATGACATAGCCCAGCCTTTTTTTTTGTGGGGGGGGACAGGCATCCACCATCATAATGAAGCAAAGTCATTATCAGATATTAAACGCTCCATTTTCCATATGACAGCTTCATTTAACTTTTTAAAAATGTATTTTGTGTTTAATTTAAAATAATTCTAAATAAAGTATGACTGAAAAAAATCAGTTCGGGATGAAATAGCCTTTGAAACATACAGAAGGTAATAGGTAGGTAGTAGGTATTTAAATAAATACAAAGGCACCAATTCAATAAAGGGCATTTTGCAAAGAGGCCCTCAAGGCATGGGTGATTTTACTATTATTTTTTAAATTTTGTTTTTATCTGCTCTTTCCCATTTCTCCCCAGCTTTCAAGTTCTGCCCCAGCTCTCTCCTGACTCTTCCCTATATCTTGACTCCCTTGACTCTCCCTTGACTCTCTCCCTGTATGAGGCCCACCTCTCCTCTGACTCTTCTCCTATATCTACCCTGGCTCACCTCCAGTGTTTTCTTTAACTCTCTCCTGTATCTGCCACTGACCCACCCCCTCTATCTGCCCCAGCTCGTCCCCCATATCCGCCCCTGTTGTCCCACTGTATCTGCCCTGGATACCCTCTGACTCTGCCCTTCTATATGTACCTGACACCCCTCTGACTCCCACTGTATCTGCCCTGAATCTCCCCTGACTCTGCCCCTATATCTGGCTATGAATCTCCCCCTGTATTTACCCTTGTCTTTCCCTGTATCTGTCCTGACTTTCCATGCATCTTCTCTCACTCTCCCCCTGTATCTGTCCAGGCTCTGCATCGTATCTGCCCTGACCACTCCCCCAACTCATCTGCTCTATGTGCCCCGGCCCACCCCTGATTCTCCCCATATATTCCTTGGCTCTCCACCTGTATCTGCCTCAGCTTTCCCATAACTCACCCCCTGTATCTACCCTGACTGTCCTTGTATCTGCCCCTGACTCTTCTTATATCTTCCCTGGCTCTCCCCCTGTATCTGCCCTGGCTCTCTTCTGACTTTCCACTAGTACTAGTACCTGGCCCAGTTCTCCCCTGTATGGATTTGCCCAGGCCCCTCCCCTGTATCTGCCCCAGCTCACCTCCTGTGTCTTCCCTGGTTCTCCCCCTGTATCTGCCCCAGTTCTCCCCTGACTCTCCCTCCTTTGTCTGTCCCTGCCTTCCCTTGACTCTCCCTCTACAGTATATCTTCCCGACTCTCCCCTTACTGTCCCCCAGTGTCTGCCCTGTATCTGCCCTGGCTCTCCCGCAACTCTCCCCCCTGTATCTCCCTCAGCCCCTGTATGCAGTTATTACTTTTAATCCTCCTAATTGTTCATTTGCACAGCCTGGCCTTCAGGCTGCTTGGAACTAATTCTGTCTGGCTTTTCACTTTAATTTGCCACACTGGCTCTAAGTCCTTTTTGGGGGCAGGCCCTAAAGAGCATGAAGCTCTCTCTTCCTCCATCTCGCAACATGGCCTGACTCGCGCAGAGTAATTTCTCAAAAAACCGTGAAACATTCTCCTGACGGGCCGGGTGTTCATGCGGGCAGGCTAGGGCCGCGTGCTGTGTTAATGTCCCAAAGCTCAGCTCTGGATACAACAGAAAGCCATCAGGAGGGGGACAAAAGAGGGGCATTAGGGTCCATCAGAGTGGCGGTGTGGGGGGTTATGTCGTGACTGAGGCAGCCCCGAGAAGAGAGTTATTGTGGCGGGGGGAGGGGGGGGGAGAGTGATATCAGATGGCAGGTTTGAAGTGAAGAAGGCGGAGTCAGCGTAAGTGGAAGAAATTAACATGTCCTGTCAGCCCCTGTTTACAGATCCCCCGCCCCACTGGTGCTGGGCTTACTGGAAGCCCTGTGTGCTGCATGATGGGGTCAGCCAAGGACACGCATTCAGCACTCATTTTCTTTTTTTCTCCCGTGGAAGAGTTTCTGAAAAAATGGCGTTTGATCTAAAGGCCTAGGAAAGGCCTAGACACGTCTACAGACTCCATTAAATTTCTGGATTCTCTGTAGAACTTAATTCTGACATTTATGTCAAGCCATTATGTGTCGAAAAACTGAGTTGAAAATGTTAGTGTGAAGGCAGATGGTATCCTTAGGCCTCTGCTTCTAATCTGACTCCATTCCACCTCCAGCAGCCCAGTCATTCTTTGGCACATCACCTGCTTGTCACCTAAATGTCCCTGACTCCACATCAACCTCCTTTTCAGCTGTCTGATTGTTGACTCCTTAGGGTCTCTTCCCTGTATGGATTATTCTGAATGTGAATGTGACA
The DNA here is from genome assembly GCA_015164015.2 of Brevimyrus niger. Classification (NCBI taxonomy): domain Eukaryota; kingdom Metazoa; phylum Chordata; class Actinopteri; order Osteoglossiformes; family Mormyridae; genus Brevimyrus; species Brevimyrus niger. The sequence continues at coordinate 30,738,038 of JAABNY020000063.1, read as the reverse complement.
CCACTGTTGGAACAACTCTTCCTCCACATTCTTGCCATATAACGCCCCCATCACTGCATCTAACTGACCTGACCTCATACTGCGAGAACTAGCAGCCGCCATGGTGACTGTCCTGTTTGCTGTACTTCTCAGTTAGCCATACCACTCAGTTGTGCCGATTAGAAAGCCATATTGCTCAGTTAGCCATACTGCTCTGTCAGTCATACCCACTCAGCTAGCTGCACCATTTAGTTAGCTGTTCCACTAAGCCATACTGACCAGTGAGCTGTATTGCTGTAAGCCATGTCGCTCAGGTGGCCATATAGCTCTGTTAGCCACACGGCTTAGATAACTGCATCAATCAGTTAACCGTACCGCTCAGTCAGTCTAACTGCTCAGTTGGGCATGTGGCTCCATTAGCCATACCGCCTAGTTGGAAATGTTGCTCAGTTAGCTGTACTGCTAGGTTAACCATACCACTTAGTTAATCGTACCACTCAGTCAGCTATATCGCTCAGTTAGCCAACTACTCAGTCAGCTGTACCGCTCAATTAATCGTATCACTCAGTTACCTGTGCTACTCAGTAAACCAAACTACTGTGGCATGTGGCTCAGTTACCCATACCGCTGAATTACCCATACCGCTGAATTACCCATACTGCTGAGTTAGCCATACCGCTGAATTACCCATACTGCTCAGTTAGCCATACCGCTGAATTACCCATACTGCTCAGTTAGCCATACCGCTGAATTACCCATACTGCTGAGTTAGCCATACCGCTGAATTACCCATACTGCTGAGTTAGCCATACCGCTGAATTACCCATACTGCTCAGTTAGCCATACCGC
>JAABNY020000063.1:30726146-30737110 GCA_015164015.2 Brevimyrus niger | reverse complement strand
AGTTAGCCATACCGCTGAATTACCCATACTGCTCAGTTAGCCATACCGCTGAATTACCCATACTGCTGAGTTAGCCAAACTACCCATCCAGGTGTACTGCTCACTTAGCTGTATCACTCAGTTGGCCGTATTATTCCATCCAATGATCCACTGGACCACTGAAACTGTGCAGACAGCAAGGTACTTGAAACAGTTGCCTGGATCTTGTCTGTCTTTTCAAAATAAACTTTGCAGTGATGTATATATGCAGTGATGTAAATATTTCATGTCTGATATTAAACCCTAAGGCCAATGATTGGTGTGATTCTCACTGTGCCAAGCTCTCTCCATTGGATGTAGAATAGCCAATGGGAGAAAGCGACTAAATACATGCAGTAAGATGACGGAAAACTCAGCAGGATTATTAGATGGCTACACCTCCTGCCCAAGATTTATATTTTCACTTGTCCTTGTTTTGAACCCTAACCAAATTTTTCCAAAGACAAAACATAAGTGCAAATGTTGCACCTATTCCCAAGAGGATTAAGAAGTTAAAAACCTGACTTTATCATCTTGTTCATATTCCGACCGCTTAGCTAATACAGGGAATCTGGGGGCTTATTCCAGGAAGCTACTGGAATCCAGGAAAATACTGGATGTGCACACTCATAATCACACATTACGGGCAATTTAAAGGCACTAATTAACCTAAATATCACCTAACTTTAGAGGAAAGTGGAGAATCTGAGGAAACAATGAGAGAGCACATAAACTCAACACACAAAGAGCAGGGACGGGATTCAAACCTTCCTACCCTAGAGGCGTGAGGCAGCCATGGTTCCTACCATGCTCATAAATGGTTTTGGGATATATTTGTTGTGGGGAATTTTTTTCTGTTCCTTGGCATCCACATTCGATGATGTCACCAGCACTCTGTTTGTTGCTTAGCTTCTTGCGAGGTGATCCTGAGTCATGCTCCACAGCAGCTGGTTTTGAGACAAACTGGATGCCAACGCGGAGAGTGTTTCTGTCTGACGCGCAGAGCGCTGCTCGCCAATGAGCTGGCAGGGTCAGCCTGGGGGGGGTGTACTGACATGCTGAGGGTGTCACGTGAGCAGTTCCTTCATATCAGTGTGGGTGGGGGGTGTCGCTTGTCAAACCAGAGCCAGAGTCACTCAGATAGCATGCAAGCCATTCTCTCCTGCCTGGAGCACTGTTAACTTTTACCCAAGAGGCTGGAATTAAAAACAAAGCCTCCCTCTTTCTGGCCTTTATACACTGTACTTACATTCAGTACACACACAGAGCATACACACAGTATACAAATGCTGACTGTTTTTAGATCCTCTTTGTAGTGTGAGGCAGGCCCTGCAGAATGGCCTGTTCCATGTGTGTGGACCTTAATGGTGACAAGCAGGTCCTACAGAATGGTCTGTTCTGTGTGTGTGTGGACCTTCATGCTGATCTGCAGGCTCTGCAAAATGGTCTGTCTGGTGTGTGTAGACCTTCATGCTGATCTGCAGGCCCTACAGAATGGCCCATTCCATGTGTGTGTGGACCAGAGCATGTGAGCGGGGCGGAGCGTGAGCAAGGAGCAGTGTTGAGCGGAGCGCCGTAGTGCGAATTAGAGTGGAGGAGCGGGCGGAGCCAACAGCCTTGTAAGCGATGAGCGGAAATTCTCACCACTCCACACCGCTCACATGCTCTGGTGTGGACCTTCATGCTGATCTGCAGGCCCTGCAGAATGGTCTGTCTGGTGTGTGTAGCCCTAACTTAACCATAAGTAACCAAACAAAATACAGGACTTTTGGAATTTTTACTTTACTGATTACATTCTCAGATAACATAAGAACATATGACATTTACAAATGAGAGGAGGCCATTCGGTTCATCAAGCACCTTTGAAGAGAACTTAATAGCTCAGAGTTGTTGAAATCTTATCTAGATCTAATTTAAAGGAACCCAGGGTTTTAGCTTGCACTATACAAACAGGAAGACTATTCCATATTCTAAGTTTAGAATGTTAAGTTTAAAATGTTCTCCCGCTAATGACCTTTTCCAAGGCAGCAATGTCCTTTTTAAGGTATGGTGACCAAACCTGCACACAATATTCTAGGTGGGGTCTTACCAAGATTATATAGGTATAATCGTAGCATCACCTCCCTTGACTTAAACTCCACACACCTAGAGATGTAACCCAACTTCCTATTGGCCTTTTTGATTGCTTCCCCACATTGGCGAGAGTGGGACATGGAACCATCAACATACACACCGAGGTCTTTCTCATAATCAGGTACCTTATATCTGTGGAACTCATAAAATATCTTTACTTTATATTTCTGCTCCCTGCGTGGATTACCTTACATTTATTTATGTTAAGTTTCATCTGCCAGATATCAGCCCAGTTACTAATTAAATCAAGATCCCTTTGTAGCCTCTGTGCTGCTAGTTCAGTATCAGCTACACCACCCACCTTGGTGTCGTCTGCAAATGTAACCAGTTTACTGTATGTATTGGTGTCAAAATCAACACAAGATCTTTGTGGGGACCTGAAGAATGGTCACCCCCAATGTGAAAAAAAACATTTTTTATAACATTGTGGTGGGGGACAGTTGGTCCCTACAAAGTAATATAAACCTAATCCACACACACACACACACAGAGCTGTACCTGTCTGCCCCCCTGGCACTAATAGGACCTGATGTGTGTTATAAAACTTCAGTATACTTGTTAACCTGAGCTATCTCCAAAGCAGTAAAAATGTTACAAATACAGTAACACAACCATGAATTCCAGAAATACATTCATCTTTAGTTTCTGTGAAATCATCACTTTATGTATTTTAAAGATTCATATTTATGTTTTGTTAATTGGCAGTAAGTTCCTTGCAGTACAGACAAGCCCTGGTAGGGACTCCAGGCAGATCAGACAAACATGCAGATGATGGAAACTGAATGACTTGCGATGGTTTTGCCTTAAACTTAAGTGTGTGAAAAAATAGGCTTGGAATAAACTTGACACGGTGGCACACAGAAAAAGGAGATTCCCTTCGTAAGGTGGTTTTTTTGGAGGCTGGTGTGACCCACTCTGGGTCGGAGCTGTGAAATTCCAGGTTGTACCTGTCGAAACACCTGTGTACCTGTGACCCGGTGTTCAAACACCACTGACTGCACCTGCGCTCATGAAACTTAAAAATACAGTGCAATGTTCCTGGAATCCTGGCCATGTTTGTTCTCACCATTAAGGTGACTGTGTGTCTAGGGCCTGTGAAGAGATTGCTAGATCTCAGAAAGGGATTCGTCAGTCAGCAGCTCTGGGGCTGAGATTCAGCTTGGCGTGTGACCCACCACCATGTGTCTCCTGGGACCTGGAACAATGCGCTCCACCCATGGCCCATAAGCAATTCCCAGCATTCAAAGAAATTCCGTGGAAAATCCCGGAATACCTACAAGAAAGGAATGCAATATGGTTTAGGGAATTCAGAGATCTGGCAAGTTATTTTCAGGCTTCGTGTACACAGAAGAATCCCAAGTGTTTTGTTCTTGTTGAAGGATTATTTTTCCAGACATATTAGGTTCTGACTGACATACTCATGTGGTTTGAAGCATTGAAGAGTTTAAAATTTTAAGATCATTCAACCTTTCTCATTCAAGTCAAAAAACTATTTAAAAAATGTCATTCAGACCGCAGCTTTTGAATATGGGCATTTTTTAATTTTACATGGGAAGGATGTAAAATTAGAAATTCATATGCAGCCTAATGTCAAGTTTACAAACAGCAATGGCAGCCTGGAAATGAATAAACAGTGAAGGATTTCAATGAGACTTAGTGCCTGTGGGTGGGATCCAGATGTTTAAGGATCCCTGCCAGGGCCGATCCCATCCAAGCCTCACACTTGGTAAAGTGGGCTTTGTATTGTTTGAGAACTATGAGCAGAACAAAATACCCAAAGTCTAGTCTAATACATTCAATGGAAAAAAATCATGAAAAGAGAGCAAGATCTGGTACCTTGCATAGGGCTAATATGCATTTCACCAAGTCCTTTCATGCTGATCGGAGTTTATTCAGACAAGTTTAATACCCCAGTGACATCATCAGCTAGAGTCCTGGCAAGAATGTGATTGGATCTTTTTGATAGGGTCCATCTAAGCTTCTGGCTTTCTCATTGGTCTTTTAGGATACTTGGGCCGGACTTACTGCAGGTGGCATAGGGCAGGAAGGTAGTGCCAGTTGAACTGGCTTTGGCTGGATTACTGTTAGCTGAGAGGGTCATGCCAGCACCCTCTGGGGAGAGAGTGCTTGTGGGATATGAAGTCTTTAGCCTCAGCCCCATGTTTATGAGTTATTCTTCCTTTGTGGTTTCCAAAGATCCTGCTGGTAAACCATGGCCACACTTCTGTTTCTTGGCTCCCATGGTTTGCTGCAAAGCGGCATAGAGAAATGCAAGAGTGCTAACGTGAATAGATACCTAACTAAATTAATTAAATTTGCTAATTCTATGGATGCCTTTCCTGTGCATGACAGTGTGTGTGTGTGTGTGTTTGTGTGCATATGTGTGATCATGTATAGATAACATTGTGGGGACCAAATATCCCCACAATATGATAAAAACTTATTCTTCAGGTCCTCACAAGAGGAAACTCAATTTAATAAAAATCTGTGAATGTAATGGAAAAACTAAAAATGTCCGCCTGTCTTGTGCTTTCTTTGGTTAATTATGGTTAAAGTTATGGCTGGGTAGAGGTTGTTACTTTTGGGATTAGGGTTATGCCGATAGAAATGAATGGACAGTCTCCATAAAGATATGAATAAAGACCTGTGTGTGTGTGTGTGTGTGTGTGTGTGTGTGTGTGTGTGTGTGTGTGTGTGTGCATGCCGTGACAGTGACATCTACACTCTTTGTGGACCTGTGTGTCATATAATGTGCAAGTGCGTCAAGTACAAAAGTGTAGAAGTGCTTCGGTTCAGGCTGACCAAAACCATATAGAACATAAACCCTGGGTCAGAACATGCTCTGCTTCTGGGACCTTGAGCCTTGTCGTGTTGCAGTATGAAGGACAAAAGTATAAGACTATGTGAAAGCTGATGGTGTAGCACAGATCTGCTGCAGCTGAACCTAGTTCCACACGACGCTGCGTGTATATCCTCCTTTATCGCCAAATTGTTGTGGGAGAGGGATTAAAGTCCCATTAGCTGAAAGTTCACTGACCTGACCTCCAGTGCTGCACCACTGTAAAAGAAACCTGTCCTGCTCTGGACTGGTGTACCTAAGGAAGTTCAGAAACAAATAATATGTTTACCATTGGGAATTTCTGAATTAGAATTCAAATATACAGTATATCACATTATATTTTTTAGAACAGATGGTATTTATGATGAACTTTCACTCAACATAAGTTTATGGAAACTCTTTCTTTTTTTTCTTTCCAGACACAGTAGAAGTGAAATAAACTGCCCTTTCAGCCCCCCCCCCCCCCCGACCCAGGCCCTCCCACCAGGGCTGTATTCACAGGAGGCAGCAAGTAAACTATCAGTCAATTGCATGGCTGTCAGTGTTGAGTGATGCTCCAGGCGCCCACTCAGTCGCTAGGCGCCCCACCTTGGCGAGAGCTCCCTTTATCCCCTGGCAAAGGGCTGAAAGGGGCAAGCAACGCCAGCTGGGGGTGGGGGGGTATGGGGGTCTTGTACAAATTGCTAGGGGAGACTTGCCTCCATTGTCCCTGTCTGTTACATTTAAATCTGAATGGTAGAGCTTAGCTGGTGCGCCGAGTTTAAGGTACACAGGCGACCATGGTGGGGGGTGTGGGGGGGGTGTGGCAGTCATTAGTCTAGGGTCCTCAGGCTCCTTATTTCCACACAAACATGCCCCCCCCCATGTCCAGCTAGTGTCCTTCACGCATAGGAGTACGGAGTGATCTTTGGGTTTGTGGCGCTGTTAGAATAGAGATATTGTGTGTGCGGTATCATTGTGAAAGTTATCAGGGCTGTTTACAGTTAGTGGCCCTGAGGACAGAATCATTATTTTCCTTCAACAGTTTTTTTTACATCTTCAGTCAGAGACTGTGTGCCTCATATGCCTCAGATGCTGGGTAGAATAACCAGTTAAAAGTAGCTTGTTTAACTGCGTAGGTTTGTCAGGCGTGGAGCTGAATGAATTGTGGACATTAAACAGAGCCTTCTTGGACTCTGTGTGCCCACCAACAAATGCAAACACTGCTTGAACAAAAACTGTGTACTCGGGGCCTGATCCACCAATGGCCGTCCCCGAAACACATAACGGAGAATGTGACCTACCGCCTCCTTCTGAGTGCCACTGACACCACTGTGTAACCTGCCATGGTAACTGCAAAGCAACCATGCTAAAGTAACTAACCTGCACCATTAAGCTTTCATATTGTACAACTTGATAACTGCTAACCTGCCATTTTAATGTACACTCACAGAGCATTTTATTAGGGATACGCCACTAAAACTAGATGAGGCTTCTTTTTGCTCTCAAAGCTGCCTCAGTTAGTCATGGCATGAATTCCACAAGATGTTAGAGACATTCCTTTGAGATTCGGGTCCATGCTGACATGATCGCATCATGCAATTTCTGCCGACTTGCATATCCGTACTCCAAATCTCCTGTTCTACTACATTCCAAAGGTGATTGGGAAGGTCACTGAAGAACACTGAAATAGTTCTCATATTCATTAAATCATTTTGAAGCGACTTTTGCTTTGTTACATGGTGCAGAGTTGAGAAACAATGTTTTATTATTGGCTGATTGAGAGGTCATCCCAAAAACCCGCACCTACACCAACACTCCATGGTACAGGATCCCCACCCCTGCATTAGACAATGGGTAAATATGAATTGTAGCTATGAAGGAAAGTACATGGTCAGCAGCAATATTCAGATTCAGGCTGTGGCATTCAAGCAATGATCGATAGGTATTAAACGGCAGAATGTGTGCTGACAAAACATTCCCCACACCATTACACCACCATGGTTGACACAAGCCAGGTGAAGTCTGTGGATTCCTGCTGTTGATGCCAATATCTCACCCCACCATCTGTGTGCCTCAGCAGAATTCAAGATTCTTCAGATTAATTAATGTTTTTATAGTCTACAACTATCAGGTTTAGTTAGCCTGTGCCCTCTGTAGCCTTGGATTTCTGTTTTTGAGAAGAGTAACCGGACATAGTCTTCTGCTGTTGTAGCCCATCTGCTTCAAGGTTTGACATGCATTCTGAGATGCTTTTCTGCTCACCACAGTTGTACAGAGCAGTTATCTGAGTTATCATAGCCTTTCTGTTGGCTCAAACCAGTTTTGCAATTTTTCTCATCAACAAGGTGTTTCTGTCTGCAGAACTGTCACTCGTGGTCGTTTTCTGTTTTTTTGCGCCATACAGAGTAAACTCTAGAGACTGCCAAATGTGAATATCAGCAGTAACAGAAATACTCAAACTAGCCCATTTCGCAGCAACAATCATGACAGCCAAAATCAATGAAATCACATTTTTCTTCCTATTCTAGTATTTGATATGAACGTTGACTGGAGCATCTGACATGATTTTATATACTGGTTGATTAGATGATTAAATACGCAGGTATACAGGCATTCCTAATTAAGTGCTCAGTAAATGTATGCTTCTAATTGCCAATGAGCACCTCTCATCGAAACCCCAATAACCCCCCAATTTTATCATACTTTTCAAAATGATAAAATACTCCAATAAGCATCTTTACTACATATTAACTTATTTCATTATGATAGCATGATGTTCATCACACTGTTCTACCATGCTATATCAGTGTAGCCAACTTTGGCCAGCTGGCTAGTGTGAGATTTTCAATTCAAGACAAGCCTACCCACTCATTTACATGTATGTAACATTTTTATTGCCTTGTAAATAGTTTGTAGGGTTTGAAATCTACCCCAGAACTTTTTATGTAGCTAATTTTAGATTTCTGATGGAATAATACACATTTGCTGAAAGAATTCTTGTGTTAGCATGACAGTCAGAAAGCATGATATAAATATACAAAACACACATTGTTTTCCTATTAAGCCAACCTGAGTAGGAGAAAACATTCTTTCGTAATATCAGGTTGGCTATAATATCTACCCATATCTCCATTTAAATCTGAAAAATGGGCCTTGGAAGAACTAGGCTTGAAGTAAAAGGTTAGCCCTCCTAAACCAGGCCAATTTATGGAGCCACATTTAAGAGTTAAGTTCCATAAACAGAAGGAATACAAATATGAAGTGATGATTTTACAGAATGTCTCTGAGTTTTTCCAAGGAGTGATACTGCTTTACATTTAACTTGCTCACATATTACTCCAGTCTCACTGAATATCCTGGTGCTATGGGTAAAACAGGTGACAGTGGGAAGAAAACTGTTTATACTGTAAGTGACCACAGGCTTCAGCACTTTCTGATTCCTCGTCATTCCTTGATTCCTTTAAGGCTTGTTGTCTGTCTTTTGCCACTTAATATTACATCACTGATTGTAATCAGGTACCAGAACTTAACGATATAGCTAAGGAGTACAAAGGGAACTCAGTTCTACTCAGTGGAGTTTCTATCTTTTTAAAAGATACAGGTTTAAGTCAAATTTACCTGGGACTTGACTTTTCTTTTGAAGAAAAATTGGCATCAGTGCTAAAATACTCAGGGCTTTAGCCCCAAGTAATTGGACTTAATGACGCTCATGGTTCTACCCCAGTTCCTAATGAAAACTTAGCTTCAGACTTGCATGCACTGCTGAAATATGTGTGGTGGGATGCAGTGGCTCGTTACATGAAATCTCAATGCATCAACACCATAGCCTCAGGCATCTTTAGAAGGGGGTGGTTAAGGGCCACAGGTGATAGTTGGAGATCGGTATTGCGTTCTGAATATGATTTAGGGTAGTGAGGCCTTCTGGGCCATAGCATGGGCTGGAAGTAGTCTGTGCTGAATGAGGTCCTCAGACCTGATAGGAAGGCAGGGAGGAGAAAGCTGTCTGTGATCTGGACTGGGAAAGAGGCAGGGTGGGGTGGACAGTTAGTGCCTTGTCTTAATGTACAAAACCAGAGACTGAAACACTAGCCATCTCCCAGCGGATATAATTTTTTTTAGACCAGAAGCCATGGAGAGACACCAACAATTGCTGCCTTGGGTTAATGGCTGCCATATGGCCAGCTGGTGTATAGATGAGGCCTGTTGAAGCCCAGTGTATACAGGTTCCCAGCCATCTATTATACATGTGGCTGCATGTATGCTGAATGCTGCTGGGGGGGGGCTTGCATTACAGAGCTGCTCTCGTGTCGTGGATGAGGATTGGGTTACACAAGGAGTGCTACTTTGCCTGGCTGTCTCCACAGTCCCGCATGCATGGGAAAGCAGAAGGGGCCAATTCAGCAGCCAGCGAGAACCTGTGAGTGTCAACACAGGGTTACTTTGACCCTGTGAAACAGGTGATTTGTCACACATCTTTCTCTGGAAGGAGAAAGGTGGTATGGTGGCACCGTGGGCTTGAGAGCACCACAGGGTTGTGGGTTCAAATCCTGCCCCACTCTGTATGCTTGTTCTGGGTTCGTTCAGGGTACTTTGTTTCCTCACACAGTACAACAACTGTTAAGATACATTTAAGAGCCTAGCACATGACTTTGTGTTTCTAGCATGCAAACAAGCATCCCGTCCTGGGCGTCCCCTGGCTGTAAGTTGGATAAGTGGCATTTACCGATGGCAAAAATAGCGTGAAATAAAGAACGCCACATTAAATCTAAATCTGCCTTTCATTATATTTGTTTGACAGGGACAGTCAGGGAACCTTGACTTCTGGCAAAAACCAATTGGCATAATTATTTTATTGCTAGTCAGGTTGTCTCACCATTATCAAGCGAGACTAAAGAATGGTGTCACGTTAAAGCGTGCCGTTTGCCATCTTGATGTATCTCCGTCTCCTTCTCAGTTTCCTGCCCTGAATCAGTAGTTTCTTTATTTCTGAGACTAATGAGCTTCTCAGATGAGCACACTAGCCACTAGCCGGCTGTGCTAGCAGCCTGGACGACTCGGAGCGCCAGCTGGCACGGCCGTAAGCACGCCACACGATTGTCTTACTGTGCCCATTAAAAAGGAGACAATGTGCTGCCAATTAGCCAAAATTACATGGACACATCTGGGCTGTTGGCCTGCTGGAGTCCTAAGAAATTATCCGAGTAAGAATGCTGAGGGGCTGTGCAGGAGAACAATATGTGTGATCATTTTACAAGCCAGGATGCTTATTCATATTTAATTGACGCCCTTGTCTTTGGATGAGGATGCGGATGAGTTGAGACAGAGAGCAAGCTTCTTTAACACTAGGCCATGGGGTATGATGGCTTTTGAGAATTTTTTAGGGCCTTGTCAGTATTTCTCACCGCAGCAGGAAATGCACCTGGGGGGGAGGGGGGGGATATTTTTCTGAGCCACACAGTGTCACGTTTCCGCCAAGCCGCTACTCCATGGCATCTGTGCACCAGAGTGGCTGTGGGGAGTTTCGGGCTGGGGGCTGATTAGTGGGCTTGTGTGGAATAGGGGATTCTGGGAAATAACCACAGCGGGGACGTTGCCAGGATGGTACTGACGAGGGGTCAAAGGGCATGGGTCAGCTGGTGAATCCCCACAATGTACCCACAATCCTTTCTACTGTGTTTGGAACATCCAAGACAATCGACTTATTAAAGATTGAAACATTCTAAAAAATACAACCATTATCTTTTCTGTATTATGTAAAGTATTTTTGACTTCTAAAGATTAAACTCAGGGATTACTAACAACATTCAAGATTCAAAGTGTTTTTTGTCATATGTACAGTAGAAAAGTACATTTCTTTGTGCAATGAAATTCTTACTTTGCTGTCCATACAAAAATGCAGAGGTACAATTTCAAGTTTGTCTTGTATAAGGAGCATGCAATTGAATGGATGCCCTCTGGAGAAGCAAATTATGCATGAGAAAAAATATGTAAG
>JAABNY020000063.1:30699333-30726046 GCA_015164015.2 Brevimyrus niger | reverse complement strand
TAAGTTTTTAGCTTAATTTATTTGTTTGTGTATTAGTAAATGGTGCCAAAAAACATTTCATTACAGCTAATGGCTGAATAGAAAGAGTAATAATTACTTTAATTGTTAAACTGTTTGAATTGCTCATCTGTTTATCGAGTAGCTGCTGATTACCATCTGCTCTCATTTGTATGAGTGATTTTAGGCTGTTTAAAGGAGTGTTTCTGCTTGTATCTACGCTGTGTTGCGCTTTCGGGTGTTTTTCTCAGTTCTATTTATGAGCCCCTGCAGTTTAGGATGTGATGGACCGATGTCTCACATTAACTTTATCGTACTGCAGCCCACTTATGATAACGGCCTCAGCTAACGTGGCTAAACATTGCAGTGGTTGCTCACACTCATAAATTATTTAAAGTTCCATGATCTTTCCCTACCAGTTTGATGGTCCTGATGCTTCTTTTACAGCATTTCTTTGTCAGTTCATGTAAAGCACCACAATCTAGTAGCCATGCCTGCCATTAAAAGCCTGTGTTCTGTGACATATTCAGAGGCCTTTTTTTTATCAAAAAGCCTTTGATTAAGTCCATTGCTTGTCCTTGCAGTTTTTCTGCTGTAGATGATCATGCGGCTGAGGTGTCTTTCTGTTACAGTTAGCATTCTGTGCCTTGTTTGTGTGGTATGTGGCAAAGTTGTTTTAAGCAATTCCGAGATAGTTTAATATGCAATTTTTTAACAAGCAAAATAAACCAAAATGCCACAAAAATGGAACGGGGAAGGAATGGCATTCATTCCAGGCACCCAGACTTATGAGTACACACTGACACGAGGTCTGAGGTGTGCTCAGTTCAAAGCATTCAAAATACAGCAGAACAAACTCTATCCGCCATTCAGATGGTTATTAACTCCATCTTTTGCGGCTTTGTCTCAGATCCCATGCATGTCAAACAGGTTTGTTTCAAAAAACTAAATCCAAACATAAAACGTTTAGACTTGTGAATGAACATGGACTTGATTGGTCCTTGCTAATGTTCCTATGAGTAGTAATTTGGGCTGTTATGCAAAGGTTCTCCAAACTGATAGTGACATTGGCTGTTAATCTAATGCTTAACCTTAACAGAAAAGGGTTATGGCTGATCATAGGTTACCTTCCCTTGGCAGAAGTCTGCTCTTTTAGATATAGTATGAACTAGATTTTTCTATGTTGGCAGTTCAAAAACTCACCTGTACCCAGTTCTTCAGTGGCAGCCCCTCCTCTTTCCACCAGTGGTGTCGAAGCTCCTTGAAATATCTCCTATCGACAGCGATATTGCTAGAAGACTGATCTGCTAATTCAGGTCATGTGACAGAGAATTTTCGACTCCTCATTGCCAGGTAGGTTTCACTTGCAGAATTAGTCTACCCATTGTCAAATGTCATCAGGGAGTGTAATGCATTACTATAAATGAGTCAAGGTCTGAAAGGGTTTTTGGGTCATCTCACGTGGAAGGTTGTCCAAGAGACAACAGACGCCATTTTGGCACTAACCTAGAAGAATGAGCTAAGACGTGACCACTGGGTGTGACAGGGAGGCAAGAAAACATCTGGAAAGATTGAGTCCCTGGAAGTCTTGAGTGCAGGTTTTTCTGGGGTTACTGTTAGCTCTGTCACATGACTGAGCTCAGTTGACCATCTGTAACGTAGAGTTTAAGCAAAGAACCTTTCAAGTTGCAGCTGGCCCACAATGTGAATGCTTTCCTCAGACAGACTTCTCTGAAAATGAGTCTTTCAATCGAGTCTAAAATAAATAACCACAACATAACAACCAATTATATCCAGCACATGTTCCCTGAAGCAAGAATTTATTCCTTCCCTAAACTAAATTGAAGGAAACACAGAAGGACTGATTCATGGCTGTGTTTTTTTACAGGACATTCTTTCTCTGTTTCATTGTTATGGGCAGCATGTGTGTTTATTTGCTGGCTGTCGAACTGGCTGGTGTGGTTTAAACCAATGATTTACTCCAAGCCTGCATTCAGCACCTTTGCTTATTAAAGGAAAAACAAACAAATATTTTCATGGCTTCTCTAGCTTTCAGACAGTTTATACCAAGGAATAAAGTTTGAAATCATGTTATATGTCAGGTGTCCAAGTCTCTCTGAACATCTGCTCCAAATTCTGCATGCCACTTTTTTAGTGGTATAATTTCTCAGGAATAGTGTGGTTTTTATGTCTCTCTGTATGTAATTTCTATTTCAAATATTTTAAAATTTTTGCAATTCTTGTAAAATAGTATGTACAGTATTTCCATACAATATACACAATCATATTGATTTTGGATTCATATGCACATTTTGGCTGACATACTGAGTGAGACTATCCTTTTACTAGATGAATGATGTTTCTCCACATAAAGCACACTGATGCCTATGAAATAAGTTAAACCTCATCAATGTACCATACCTTGCTTACTCATTTTTGAAGCTTCAGAGAAGTAACCCAACAGACATTCATCATCAGGAGGGATGTGTGCTGGTAAGCTTGTTCATTGGCCACATGTTACCTTCCCTTGTCTGCTCTTTTACATACAGCATGAGCTCATAGTTAGATTTTTAGCCAGAGGGGAGCTGGTTAGAAATGTGACATAACCAATATGACCATGACTCTACACTTAAACTAAAATTTACCAAAAATAGGAGCCAATGAATACAATATATCCGGTCCTCCATTTCCACGCATTCCCAATTTGAGGATTCAACCGGGGATTGAAGGTATGTGAAAAAAAAAATCATAAAGTTTAAAAATGCGAAATTTGAATTTGCAGTGCACTACCTTTAAAGTTTAGTTATCATTCAAAAGCAGCTGAAAAGTAACATGGCTTCATTCATTTTTTCCTGAGGTTATCTAGAGATGATTTATAATTTATAAGGGAGAATGTGCATTATATGCAAATACTCTGCCATTTCATATAAGAGACTTGAGCATCCACAGATTTTGGTAGCTGCTGACAGTCCCAAAAGCAATCCCACACAGACATACACAGAGAACCAACTGTAGTGTTACAGTAAAATGTTTTACAAGGTTTGTCTTTTGTCCTTATATTGTTTGTTGTGTCTTATGTTATGCATTTTTAAGTTTCAGATTTGATTTCCAAATATAAAAGTGTACTTGGATTATTGTTTAAACAGCGTCAGTCCTTTGAAAATCCCTTCATCCACCTTCCACCTGCAAGCCTTGTATTTTTTAAATGATTGGGCAAAATTTAATACAATAGCACAAGTTTACAAGATTCAGTTCTGGCTCCAAGTATGCAAAGATTGCATGTTGTTATTGTACTGTAAAAAAGAAAAGTTTCATTATTACCTATAAGATTAGTTAAGACAACCGAAAATTTCAAGACAACCTAATGCACTCGATTTTTGAGTTTCGAGGACTCAAACTTTTAAGTTTTGAAGAAAACCACCTATTGTTGTACCAGTTAATTATTTTTTATTCAGGTCATCTATCTTTCATATCCATAAAAACTTGCGATTTTTAGTTTTGCATACTAAGAATTAAAAACAACAAAAGTTGTGGCAACGTATTCGCTTTGGTTCAGATGATTTATCTTTCATCTGCCTAAAACTTGAGCTAAACATGCTAAAAATTCAAAGCCGCGAAATATGTGCCAACTAATTATTAAAAATGAAAATAAAACAGTTCAATTAGCATGTTTATTTTAAGCGTGATAATAATAAATAACAGCAGGCAGATTTTGAGGATCCCTTTGGGGAATGACAGCAAACATCGCTGCGGAGGGCAGCTACCTGTTGTGGTGCCCAGGGAGCTGGGAGTCACAGGTCTTGCTCAAGGGCCCCCACATGTGCTGATGCCGGGCATGAACTGCTGACCTTTAGTGGAGAGGTTTAGCTCACAGAGCCACAGGCCCAGGTGTATCAGACATAATGAGTAAAGTGCTAACACAAAAACCCTGTTTACAGTTCAGAGTTTTGGCAGCATCCAAGTCCAGAGGGGGCAGCATGTAGCTCAGTGGGTTAAACCCCTATGCCTCTGGCCAGAAGATCAGCCCAACACGTTTCAGCACTATTTTTGCAATGGGTGAAGTCTTAGTTTGCTAAACTCAAATCTTTAAGTCTTTACACATATGAAAGATAAATCTTAAGATAAGACTTCTTGTTAGCAATTCTTAGTATGTAGAACTAAACATTTGAAGTTTTTGTAGAAAGATAAATTACCTGAACGTCAAATAATACTTTGGCATAACAAGTAAACAATATATTTTCGTAAAACATAGAAGTTTGAGTTGCCCTCAAAACTCAAAATTCTAGTGCTGATGCTTGATTCTGATTCTGATTCTGAGTAACTTGCCTTGAAATTTTAAGTTGTGTCAACTTTTTCTTTTTTACAGTATGGGTTTCCTCCAGGTTCTCCAGCCCACCCCCACAAAATATGCTTTGGTGAATTTGAGTTGTTAAATTGTCCGTAGCTTTAAATATGTGTGTTCTCTATCCAAGCTTATTCCCTGCCTTGGGGACAAGCAGATAAAGAAGATGGATGGATTTATTTGAATTAATGAATTGCAAGTTATAACCTGTTCCTTGTCTATGAAACACCTTTATTGGGTATTCTTGTTCATTCTAATGT
The DNA here is from genome assembly GCA_015164015.2 of Brevimyrus niger. NCBI lineage: Eukaryota > Metazoa > Chordata > Actinopteri > Osteoglossiformes > Mormyridae > Brevimyrus > Brevimyrus niger. The sequence continues at coordinate 30,721,447 of JAABNY020000063.1, read as the reverse complement.
GTGGTGAAGCCAAGATCAGTTTTTGCGTTGCACAGACTGCTAGGGTTGGACCAGCTTGTCATACAGCCTGGTGACGAGTGACCTCAGTGACCTGAGTCACCTCCGTCAGGGTCTGCCAGGAATGTCAGCAGGCAGGTAGAGCACCCTGTGTCCTCATATGATCCTCATTTTCTCCCCAGTAAAGCACAGCACAATCTGCAGGTGCATTGCTGTACGCGGGAGGGGTAATTACTATGTCTCCTTAGCCCATGTGTTGAAGCAGCCACCTAGGAGGGACGTAGGTATTTTCCCTATAATTTTCATACCTCTCTGGAGCAGCCCAAATAATGCACTGTAACACACAGCCCCTCCCTCCAACTCCACTGCAAAGTACTTGCTCTTCACTAGCTATTGGGCTACAATGGGGCAACCATTTAATGAATGAAAATAATGGAATCCCAGTATGTGGTAGACAGGTACTGTTGTCTGTAATAAGTATGCCCAGTGAAGGAGGCACTCTAAAAAAATAAATACAAAAGTATAATAATTGGGGGGGATCCAAGTTAAATTTTGGGTGGGCACACCACACTGGTTCTTATGCCCCTACCAGTGATCAACAAAATACTTTCCCATCCTAAGCAAGGGATTGTACATCTGACAATGTTTAATAAGCACATAAAACAATATGTAAAAATTGCTTGATCATTGAGTAACATCTTATGTAAGTTAACAATAGAAAACGATTTAGAATAGAAATTCAGCTAATAATTTAAAATTAAATTATTGTTATTGACAAATCTTCTATCTTTAAAAAGTACAGATTGTTACTGACCTTCAGCTGCCAGAGTGTGCATGACGTTAGCTGCAGACGATAACATGTTAGCAACGTGTACGATTCACTTCATACACCCCACCCGCGGGATCAGTCTGTGGGATCTGACGCAATGGCTTTCTTGTGGCCTTGAACACTTTGGCACCTTCTCAAATGGTAAAATGGTAAATGGATTGCATTTATATAGTGCATTTTTCCTACTCTTTTAAGCACTTTACAGTTATGCCTCACATTCACCCATTCATACACACATTCACACAACAGTGGCGGTGAGTGAAGGTCAGTTTCATCACCAGCTGAGAGCCTATTTAATGAGGATTGTTACATAACAAATGAGCTAGAATTAGCTCCCACAATTCTACTGGATTCAAAGCACTTACATATACTTAGATATAAAAGAAAAGAGTCAACACATGCACACCAATAAGACATAACATTAAAAGGTGAAGCGAACAACATTGCTAATCTCATTACCATGGTACCTGTCTAGGGTACCATTATATATTAAGCAAGTGAGTAATCAGTTCTTGATGCTGTTGTGTTGGAAGCAGGGAAAATGGGCAAGTGCAAGGATCTCAGCAACTTGGGACCAAATTGTGATGGGTATTTATACCTCACATGTGTTGTCAGAGCGGAAAGCCCCTGTTCAGTGTAAAATAGATTAACTCAAGCTAATCAAACAGTTCTGTGAAACCCTTGAGCCTTTGGCGAAAGCAACAGATAAATGTCAGAATGATGAAGTAACTGCAAGTTATGTTCTGCCATGTGTCAGAGGTCCTCGGCATGCTGCAGCAATAATGAAACCAAGTACAATGCTCACAACCATAAAATCCTCGATTGAGAAATGGCTGACTAAGTTTGAAGGTATGAAGTGGTTTCATTTGGACCCAAGATTTAAACTTGACGGGTGCACAGGTGTAGAAAAAAAAGCATCAAAGGCATTCTAACAAAAAATGTCCCTTTGATCGATCCACCAAATCTAGGAACTGCTAGGAACTGATCTTTGCCACCCAAAATGAGATCAGAGCTTTTTGCATTTATGCACGCCCAAATCCCATCCACATCTGCACAGTTTACCAGCATCACAGGAGGTGCCAAGTCTACTGTGTCATACTGTGTACTCTAATTTTCTCTTGTACTGGAAGGAGAACCAGAACCGATTCACTTATTTGGCTCAACTTGCAACCTAGCTATTCCTGCCACATCTGCTCTTGTGGAACTCGTTATCAGTTTTACTGGCAAGATATTTAGCCCTGAGAGATGGAATGTTTGTGATGATAAATTTCAGGATGTAATGATTATTTGATGCAATGAAAGGTCAAAATATATAAAGTTAGCGGAAAAAGGAAGGAACTTTGCAATTGGATGATTATTTCTTTGTTGTGACAATGCTTCTTGCCAATAAATCTTACACCGTTGGAAAGCCTGTTTATTTCCGTTTTAGATGGTGCCACATTTGTAAGGAAGTTCTATTTGTGGGCTTGTCATCGTTGTAGGCAATCTCAATGCAGAGAGATATCGAGATGAGATTCTGCAACCAGTGGCAGTCCTATATTTCAGTCTGGGACCGATCCTCCAAGATGACAATGCTTACCCTTCACCGCTACCTCCAGAATTTGGGAGTGGAGAGGATGGAACCCCAATGAAGACTTGTGGGATCAGCTTGGGTTAGCTGTTCATGCCAGAGTGACCAACACAACCACATTGGCTGACTTGCGACAAATGCTGGTTGAAGAAAAGGACGCCATCTCACAGCATCGAGCTGGTAACCAGCATGAGGAGGAGGTGCCAGGCTGTTGTGGCTGTGTCTGGGTCTTTCACACACTACTAAGGCTCCTGTTTGTTAAATGAATAAATCATTAAATTGCCGATATGTCTTATTTCTTCAGATTTCAATCATCCAATCGACTAAACACCAAACAAGAGTCGATAGCAGAATCAGATGTTTGGCATCGGCAGAGAAGACTTGGCAAGTTTTTCATGGGCGCAACCTCTGCTGCTCAGTCAATAAATGCATTTTCCTTACAGATGTGGCACCATGTAAAAGGGAAATAAACAGGCTGTCCATGCAGAATTGTGGGTAATTCTTAGATCTCAGTGTCATCTCCGGCTACACCATTTCTGATTCTGTTCCATAAAACAAGATGTTCACCATTTTGAAATGTCCACCCTCCAAATCCTTCTTCTGGACCGGGTTTGACTGCCTTATGCAGCATAGGGCACTGGTCTAGGATGGGAAGAACACAGAAACTCCACACATGCAAGATTCAAGCTGCCTTCCCTGGGGTTCTTAGGCGATAGACCTGCTCACCGAGCCACCATGTTACCCTGCTTTTCAGCACACTCTCTTTATTCTGATTTAATATTAAATTATCACCCTGACCCTTGGTGCTATGACAGGAGCAGTTCCAGGATGCTAGTTTTTTTCCACTGTCATTTGGTATGAAACTCACATCTTTTGACCATCGTTCACACCACGTTTTTTGACATTTTAAGTTTTTTCATTGCATTCACAGATTTTATAAAAGTGAGTTTTCTCTTGTGGGAACCTAAAAAAAAGTCCTCACCAGGTAAAAAGTTATGGGTTTTTAATCACATTATGGGGAAATTTGGTTCCCTCAATGAAATAATCACAACAACATACCCTGTAGGCCATTTAGAAGACTGTTTGAGGAGACAAGAATAACCAGAAGCATGGGGAGAACAGGCAAGCTTGCAGACATACTCAGAGCTGGCAGGTGGGAATCAAACGAGCGACCCAGGTGTTTTGAAGCCATAGTGTTACCCTTAGTGCTACCTGGACAGGAAAGGGCTTTTCCAAAAAACACAGCCACCCTAGGAGAGTCCCCACAGAGAGGTGCCGTATTTGGGAGCCCATAAGAAAGCCCTAAAGTGACTAACAGGATGTGCCTCCTCTGTTGTACATGTTATCTGACCCCGTTACACCAGTCAGGTGGTAGGGGGCTCGGGGGGGATTTGCCTTCTTGTTTTCAGGAAGCTCACTTCCTCGTCTTTGATGCCAGGCTTCAGTTCTTGACCTAAAACTAGTGAGATGAAGACGAACAGCTGTGCTGTGTGAGAGAGCCTCTGTTTCCTGGTCTGCTGCTCTATTTCCGTTTCACATGCCGCGTCCAAAACCGCTCTTACAGGTTAACCTGCCCAAGGGTAAAGAGTCAAAGTCATGTTCAAGTCTCCGCCAGGTGGAGGAAGGTTCATGATGTTGAGCTGAGCCATGTAGTAATTGCAAGTTCACATTTAGCCTGGTGCCAGGTGTGCTTTCACTTTTGCTTCGGATATTCTGCCATGTGTTTATTTTTTCAAAGAGAATTATTTTATTGCAAGGCAAAAACAAATACATTAAAACTGGCTAAATCTGTTGTAATCTCCTTTTGCTTTCAGAGAAAATACTAAGGAAGTTATTTTACTCAACTTTATAGCCCACAGAGGAAACACATAGCGATGTGTAGTTTTATCTAAAGGAAGTCCTGTTTCTCCTAATGAAAATGGTTCAGTTGGCTCTGGAGGTTTACTGTCTGCAGTAATTTAAGCCCATTAATTACCCATTGAAATATAATAGTAAAATTTTAAGTACCATTATCCCTGGTACTTAAAAAGACAGTAATCTTCCGGGAATTGTTAATGAAAGGACAAATGCCAGTTGTAACTGTTGTGACCCACCCCCAATCCCCCCTTGTATGTGAAAACATGGGTCAGAGGGCATATTAAATAATGCTGCTATTTGGTACCTGGCAGCTGGGAACAGGTGAAAAGGGGGGGAGTACCCCCCTTCTCAGCATTTCATACAGGAAGTATGTCATCGTCCCCTTACGGCACCATTTGGTCACTCTTAACACATCCTCAAGAAACTAAACAATGGCAGCATAGTAGTAACGAGGTCTGGTGCCACACATACTTCCAGGAACCTGAACAGCGAGGCATGTCTGTCCACCTTTGGGTGATTCTTCTGCTGCTGTCCTTCAGCAACACCTCCACAAGACCAGGATGTCAGCTGAGACCGGGCAGGTCTGGCTTTTATTACAAAGGCCTTTGGATCCATGACTTGACCACGGTCCTCTTCAACATGCCCACTCAACTGCGACCTGTGGTGGATCAGAACCGGGGCTGACCGACCAGCACTTTAATAGTTGGTCCCTGTATATCAAACATGGCTGATCTCTCTGGGTGTACTAGCCAGAGTGAGGAATGGTGGAAGACACTATAGAATGGTGTACAGATCCACAAGTAACAGGGACTGGTGAATGGAAGGCGGAGAAGTTATTGCCGCAGAGTTTGTTACATGTGTGTTTCTTACTCTTTCTGATTACTGCTAAAAAACTAAAGGTCTTAATCATAGGTTTTTAATTCATAGGCTCAGCTGCCTCCTCAAATTTTCTGTCATGCAGTTCCCTGTGTTCCATGATGCACACCCATGTCACACATTACGTTAAAGGTCAGCTACCTGCACGGCCAGATAAACAATGAAAGACAAAGCTACCCATTCAGTCTGCCTTCCGGGTCTTTCAGTCTCTCTCGCTCCCTTTCACATCGTCATACTTCCTTCCTTTATTGTAGTAACCTGTGATTTTCTTTGGGCTGGGCTAACAGTGTGAGGGAGAGGATGCAGTGGACCTACCAGTGAGCTTAGGTCAGTGTGGATGGATTTAATTGTGTACATAGCGTCACACTGTGACTGAGCTGATCGGTGAGACTAGGCCACAATGGATGAGTCTGATAGTTAGACTAGGGCTCTGTGGATGGGTTTAACAGTGAAACTGGGGCATTATGGATGGGTCTACAGTAGACGCTTTCACACTGAAGTTCTGAAACCTGGTCATGGTTTACAATTCCCTGGGCTGTCTTGACCTGAAACTTTTGTAGCTACTTCCCACTTTTGTGTGTCGCTATAATACCACACAACAAGTACTGTGACCTTTAAGCTAAATGAGTATAAGAGACGCAAAAAGTTCATAGGGTAAATTTCCCACATACATTTTATACAAAACTATACCAATGGAGGATAAGTCTTTTCGTTAGTTATTTGTTAGTTACATGATCAAAAATGGGACAAGCTTTTAATTTATATTTTATATGTATGATCCATAACATATTCATGATTCTTATTAAGTCTGACCAGCAGAATGATCTTTCATTTTCCACAGAATAAAAAACAATGTAACATTATCCTGCTAATAAGCAATAGGAAGTTTCACTGCAGGCACCAGGGATAATACACAAAGATATATTGGTTAGCAATCAAATTTTGCAATGCAGAAATATGGAAATGTAAGCAAAAATATACTAATTGATGGATTAAATGTAATTGGGGTACAAAAATATCTCAGTCTGCTCAGGTTTTGCTCTGCAACATCTTTTTTTCTGCACTTACGTGTAACTCCCATGTTAATGGCAGTGCTTATGGTAAAAAAAAAACAGCTAGCGACCGTTGTAATTTTCTCCCCAGTATTGAGACCAAAGTACTATGGACTAGCCCCACAAAAAACAAGGCACTATGGATAGGCCTAACAGTGAGACTGGGGCATTGTGTACAGGTCTTGTTATGACACTAGGGCCTGTAACTGTTTCCTTTTCAATGTCTCCTGGTTTCCTGTGGGTCTTTTTGAAGGTGCCGGTGTCCTTTGAAGCCCTTTGCTGTGACTGGAAGCTGGAGAAATATGCAAATAAAATAAAGAACAAAGGAAACACCGGCTCTGATGACCACATCAGCCACTTGAGCCAGTATCAGAGATCAGCATACTCTCTGTAACAGTATCCCTGCCCACTTTTATTCGGTTAATCGGCAGGTAGCGGCTGTGTCCCGATGGCCTTATAGTCAATCTGCTGTCAGACAGTTGCCCTCAGTGACAGGCAGCCGTTAATAGCCCATCTGACTAAGGATCGCCTGTCTTGGTTTCTACCCCTGCAACTGCTGGAGTGAGCTCAATCATTTCTACAAATTTAACACCAACTAAGGGCCAGGTATAAGACTCTCTCGAGGCAGGACAGCAGACCATGTCATAAAGGGAAGGGAGGAGGGAACGGGGTCTTCAGAGGAGTTTTGTGAAACAGCGAAGAAGAATGGAAATGAGAAACAATCTGAGGAAAACACAGGAAAGCAGACCAGGTGCTCAGTCCTGAGGGCGGGAGCTGGGTTCTGGGGGCGGGCCCTCGGGGTTGGAGGCAAGAGTAAGAGTAGTGAGACCCACTTCATACTGTCAGTGGTCAGAACTACATGAACCAGCTGGCTGGTGAACCCTTCCAGGAGACAGCCTGCCCGGTTGATGTCTCTGCATGTGATTGTGTGAATGTTGAGATATGTATCTGAGGATGTTTTTGTGTGATTACGTGTATACTGTGAGGTTAGTGTGTGTTACGATGTCACTGAGTTCATGGTGATAGTGTGTGTATGGTTATAGCACATCCTTATCATACACCACCCTGAAGAGTTTATCTGATGGGAATGTGAATGCGCAGGCTGGTGGAATGTCAATGAGATGGATCTCCTTCAACTGAATATCTGGAGGAGTGCAATGCACGGGAAGCTGCTTGATTTCAGACCTGATTTGCTAATAGGTAGCCAAAGCTGAAACAAGCAGTTCCAAATCAACAGATCTGCTATCAGCTGTGGCTATGCTGGTGTCAAGGGTTGCCAACCGTCCTGAATTTTCCGGGACATCTTTAAATATGGGTGATTTTGATTTGTCCCTTCACTGTAGGGATGAATCAAAATCACCATTATTTTGGGATGTCTCTGACAATTTGTGATGGTTGGCAACCCTACTGGTGCCCCATAGGTCAAAGAAATTGTTTAGCACCATACATTAGCAAGCTGTGAAATGTCTGAGTAGGAAGCCACACTCTTTTGGTCAGTGCTAGTGCTTGATAGGTTTACTGGGGATGTGGCTAAAGCCTGAATCAGCTTTGCTGAAATGGTGTCCAACAGTAAATCCATTTATAAGTAAATATATTTATATGTGAACTCTATTTATAAAGCACTTCAAAAACAACCTTCATGGACCAAAGTGCTATGCAAAGTTTTTATATATATATATATATAAAATAAAATACAGAAACACACATTATATGATGTAAATGGCCCATTCAAAATTTCTTTAAATGCTAAAGAATAAAAATTAGTTTTAGGTTGAATTTTAAACTCAGAAACTGAGGAGGAACCACTAATATGGATGATAGACTGTTCCAAAGCAAAGGGGCTGCAATGGCAAAGTGTGATACTCCGGGTGCCCCTCCCTGCTCTTGCTGTGAGATGGGAAATGCTAATGCTAACAGTGAAATAAAGCCATCAGTGCTTGAAAATAGAGCTAATTCTGGCAGCAGCCTATCATTGTATCCCAGCAGTCACGTTAGCAGTACTGTGCTTCAGGCTGTGTCTGTGGATGCAGTTTCTTAGCAACTCAAAGTGGAAGACAAGTTCGGATGCCCTCACCGGCTTGCAGGCTTCCGCTTCCATGAAGTTGCCTGTGTTGTATGACTGCACAGTTAAGCCTGGGGTCGGGCATCTGTTCGGCCAGCTAGGAAACAACATAAAAGAGGGGCCATAATAAAATAATGGTAACACCTTACTTGAGGCACAAATACTTAGTAACAACTAAATTACTACTGAAGCACAAATCGTGAACAAATACAGACTACATGTGCCAAAATTCATTAATGATGAACAAACATGAGATCAGTTTTTACTTGTTATGCATGACTTGTTCCTTCAGTGGTCCACAATGGTTCACAGAATTGATGGATATAGTAACAAATATAGTAACTGCTTGAGATAAAACATGCATCACAATACATAAATGATGTATTCACATGAGATCAGTATGTGATTAAAACTAAAAAGTTTGTGGTTAATTAACACATAAGCAACAGCATGAAAATATATTATTTGTGCCCCATCAAGTAAAGTGCTACCTAAATATTTTTGCCTTATATGTCTCTGGTGGAAAGGGTGTGATGTTAAAAGGTTGGAGGTCAAAGGCCTGTTTTAGCTGTTTTTCTTATTTATTTTTGTATTTCAGCATGACAGGCTGCCTTTGCTGGCCCCCTTCGATGTCCTTTGGTGTGTGTGTACATGGGTCTATCTGGGCTGTGGGCTCTGATCCCTGACTGAGTGGCTTCTCTCACAGAGGACAGACATTTCTGTAAGAAAGTCATATCTGAGATGCAAGATCATCTGTAATCTAAAAGGGCCCTGTAACATCCCTTTCATTTAGCTCATTCCTGATTTTTGACTATTTGGTTTGATTTTAGTATGAAATCGGATTATCTATCTGGAAGTCTGATTTTAAGGCTTTTTTTCTCCATTTATTTGACTGGGAACAAGTCAGAGGCAGCAAATCTGATTTGCTTATTTTAACTGGCACTGAACATGTTGTTTTTTGACATGGAGGTTGAAATGCTCCCCCAGCAATTTGTACAACACTTTTGCAACATGTTCTTCCTGCTGTTCCACAGCTTTGTCTTTTAAAGAACAGCAGTGAATTGTAACTGGATCCCCCTCAGCCCCCCCCCCCCCCCCCACTAGGATTTATTATATAGTTTACACAGAATTTCCCCATTTCATCATAAGGTTTTTCCTCTGACCTCTAACCCTGCCTCCCTCCATCGCCATGGAGACTGTGACGTGGGCAGTGCATAAATGGCTGCATTGCAGATAGACAGGGTTCTAGATCATCTCTCCTCACGCAGCTGTTCTGATTCAGGGGCAGGAACAGTCATCCTCAGAGTCACGATTCATCTGGACCAGCGAGGGAATTATAGAAGCTTCACTACAAAGACAGCATATCCCAGCCATTAAGGTTCATGGTACTTTAATGTCACATGTACGTCTGCAGACCATAGTGACAGAAAAATCAAGGTAATAAATACCAACTGGTAAATAACATTGAGGCTGCTCTTGTTCAAGATTTACACATTGTGATGAGACACATTAAGCTGAGAGGTCATGAGAAGTTTACCTATAATGCGGCATCCTCTCAGCCAAAAAAACATCTTTAGAACCCTTAGGATTTTTTTATCTTGTCATGCACCTTACATTAAATCCCTGAAACAAAGGATCCAACAACATCTAGGACAGTATGATCTGTCCAAGACCTTAGGCTGTACCTGAACAGCACCTGGAGGATACAAGCAGATCTGGATGATCTCCAAACCAGGGTCATGTAGCATATTAAAAATCCTGCCAGGTAAGACACGTCATGCCTAAGTCCAGAGAACAGTGTGAAGGGAAGACGTCAGCCATAGAGTGTGGGTTCAATACCTGTCTGCTCTCTGTCGATGGCTAGTCCCAAAGCCTTTTTTGTGATCTGTGTGAACCAACAGACCTTTGTTACTCCTCCCCAGCCCCCCCACCTCTTTAACAGCCTCAGGTGTATTGAAATACAAGGCAGGCTGGGAAGTAAATAGTCATCATTTTCTCACCAGACTTTCCCTAGACGCCAATGAGTCAGAACAGGGCGCCGGTTACAGTGGACTTTATTATTGCAAATGGGGACCTGTTTATGAGGTAGTGCAATGAAACCGGAATGTTCTTCTGTGTCCTATAAATAGGCTGGCTGGAGTATGTTTTTGTGTATCTGTTTTTTACTTTCCTGGTATTTCCCAAGGTTCAGTCTGCCAACCACCACATTAGACTATTGGCTTTATGGTATGTGCCCCCCCCTCCATTTTACATTAGGAGTATGGCAACACTGGCCTCAAATCTGAGCATGTAATGGAAAGGAGGAGTATTAAGTGGTTCTTCTCCTGTTTTCATCTTGCTTCTTGTTTGCTCCTGTTGTCCTGTCACCCTCTTTTTCCTTTCCTCTTCCCTTTCTCATGTCTCTGCGACAATGGCCGATGGACTCCCACCTCCAGTGAGTTTATGACATGCTGAAAAGCCATTAACAGCTCCAACGAAGAAGCGGTGCTCTACCGGCAGCCGAGCAGGGGTTCCAGCTTCCTGAGAGATCCCTTGGCAGCAATTTGAGGCGGCTTGGAAAGGTGTGACTCCTCCCATTTCACTGGCCCCCCGTCATTACGTGAGATGGGGTCCACCTTGGAAGTTTGGGTCATAGAAGCCAACCGGAGCTGTGAAGGAGACATCAGAATAGCAATGGTGTGAATAAAACTTCAGGTTTATGTAAAGGTAAAGAATGATGTCATAAGCTGAGCAGGTCAACACCTCTCCACAACCCACTCAGAGAATGCATCCAGCCTGAGAACCCACCCCTCAGGATCACTCCCCCCCAGAGCCCACACTGGGTTCATATGCTGGGATTATCACACAGGGAGTGAAAAGCAACCCTGAATAATGGAGGTGCTTCTAAGGAGAGTAGTAATCCCATAAATTGCTTGGAAAAACAATGGTTATGTGTGTTCCCCCCGATCACAGTAAATACCATCTTTCTGTGACATGCCTGATCCTGCTAAACAGCACAATCCTATTAGCCTGTGAGTTATGCATCTCGCTATATAGCATGTCACTTGTCCATTGGCTTCAATAAGCTGCTGACTGAGCTCAGGTCTCCACCACCTCCCTCAGTCCGTCCAGGTCCTTCGCCTGGAACTGCTTTTGGATTCTGAGGCAGTCTGGACATTTAGGCTTGGTGCAAGGAGGTGTGTGTAAATGTGTGAGCAAGCTGTTTGTGTGTTACTGTGTAAGCCTGTACCGTATATCTGTATCTTATCTATGTGTATGAGTGTCTGTACCTGTCTGTATATGTGTGTCTGTTTGTATGTGTGCGGATGTTTTTTTGTGAGTTTCAGAATACAGCCCAGGAACAAATTAGCACTCTAACTATTTACAGTACTTGAGCACCTTGGTGAAAATGATAGTGACATGACACAACCTCTGTCATAGCTAACAGAGTAATAATAATAAAAATCCAGCCAGTCCAGGTACAGTATCTCTTCAGATCTTGTTTATTTTTATGTTTTATTGCATAATGACATCCCATGTAGCTATTTCTGGGTGTACTCCCTGTAGTGATCTTACCTGCCCTAAGTCTTTTAGCTGTGATTTTTCCAGATGAGAAACCATTGCTCCAATTTGCAACAATTTGCCACGAAGATTAATGCGTGCAGGTCCCACAAAGAAGACAAGGCATTCTCTATGTGCTCATTGTCATTTTCTAGTGATTTCTTTTGTGAGAGCATCCCAGGTTATGACCTAATCAGCCTCCACACATACTTTTAATTGTGGATTAGCAGGCCCTCGTATCTCTCACTTTTCCACACTCACTCACTTTCCCTCCTGTCCATGTCTGTGTTTTCTTTGTGTTGAATGATTGCTTGCCTCACTGTTTCAGGCGATATACAAGGGATTCACAAATGTGTCACAGATGTTATTTTTCATTACCCTGTTCTGTGGTCAAAAAGCACGAGACAGGGGTGGGGGTGGGGAGCTTTTCTTTGTTGCAGTGAACTAAAGACTTCCTATGAAGCGCCCGTTCATCTGCCTCAAAATGAAACATTTGGATGTTGAGCACTGTCAGCAAGTTCTGCATCTGACTCCTCTCACCCTTGACATGAAACTGAGGGTATCGCTTTGGATGAAGTCATGCCATTGCTGAGTCATCTGTGTATGGGCTGCGTCAGTGCTGTTAGGATTAACCTCATCATTTATGGCCTTCTTACACAACTGCACACATGCTAATCAAGATAATTTTTGTTTCCTGCTAATAGCTAAGATATTATATGTATTAATTGTCACACATCCTCCTGAGTAAACTTTTTCCAGCAGTCCTCCCTTTTTACAGTACAGTAAAACCTCGGATTGCAAGCATAATTTGTTTCAGAAATGTGCTCGTAATCCAAAGCACTCGTATATCAAAGCAAATTTTCCTATTAGAAATAATGAAAAATCAGATGATTCGTTCGACAACTAAGATATTCATATAAAAATGATTATTACAAAATATAAAGTAAAAATACATTAAACAAATTAACCTGCACTTTACCTTTGAAAAGAATCATGGATAGTGTGAGGGAGACGAGAGAAAGGAGAAGAGGAGGGTTATTTTGTATGATGACTTTCACTATAAGTAACAGAATCACAATAATACTCATATTGCAAGACCTTGCTTGTTTATCAAGTTAAAATTTATTTTAGAATTTTGCTCATCTTGCAAAACATTCGCAAATCGAGTTACTCGTAATCTGAGGTTTGACTTTATATATTTTTCCTGGTGGTATGGTAGCTAGTAGACACACAACAGTCCAGGAATTGTAACTTTTTACACTTTATGGGCACTTGTCTTCTTTTTCTCCTTCCCTTCTTTTTGTCTTTTTGTTAAAACAAAATGATTGAGTTAACTGGATAGATAGGAGTTGCTTTACAAGGTATATCCATTTATGCAATTCTGTTTAATTAACCCTGCATCTTGCCTGAGGGTCACTATTCATTATCATTCAGCAACAATTCTTTCCAAAATCCTCACATGACATATTAAGCATGCCATTCAAGCTGCAATTCTATGTAGGCTACATTTCTCTGAATGAAATGTAAGAGGTCCACCATTTCTGACAGTGATGAGCTGGCAATAGGATGACCAGAGAAACAACAGAGCTCTAACAAATTCTCCTGGGAAAAAGATTATGGTTATAGAAGAAACTTCATGAGATGGCATTCTGGTTTCTGAAGTTGATTGGTGATGTTTGGAGTTTTAGACAGAAGGGGAGTTCGAGGAGGAGTCTGCAGGAGCCACTGTTATCTGTTACCAGTGGACAGTTTGAAGCAAAATAATATACCACAGAGTTCTGTTTGAGATATGCGATATGAAATGAATGAGGCATCACCTATGGAGGATGATTGTAGCTCTGAGCAGACTCAGAGAACAGTCTATCATTGGACAGGAACCTCAGGGAAGTGGGACAGAGGAAATGGTAGCCCCAACGTGTGGCATTGCTCCTTTGTCTGCTGTGACGCATCATCCCGAGGTGGTTGTCCCAACCGCCGTCCAATGAGTCTGTGTACATTTGGTCACACTCCCCAGGGACAGGAAAGGTGTGTTTATTAAAGCCCTCTTTGATCCATGATTTATGTTTCCTGGCTCTGTTATTGTCAGCTAAACCCTTCTCTTATCCGCCCCTCTAATTGAGGCCTAGACTGACTTGTTGAGTTCACAATAGGAAGAACCTAGAAAGTACTGTAGTCAAAACAAGCCCGTCTCCTGACGTGATACAAGGAGCCAGACCAATTAACAGTGTGTGAGCTGCAGTTGGGCAGCAGTGACCTCATTTCCTGACACCCCCTTTTCCCTTCATCCTGTGACTTACATCCACTCCTGACCCCTTTTTACATCATATGTGGCCTTGAGCAGGTCTTCGGGTTCATTGTCACTTGTCCGCTTTGTGATTATTCAGAGTCTGTTTAGCAGCTCCTGATCTTACCCCCCAGTTTTTACCATTTTATATATTTTACAGAATGTTTCTTTATTAGGTCAACATTACATGTGCAGCATGTGACCTTCTGTAGATCAACTTGTAATAAAAGAGCTTTAGTTACTGATGGGTTATAACTCTTTTTGGGAAGAATGGTCACAAGCTTCTATTGTTTACTCATCCACCTCCTCACGCCATATTCCACACCACTTACCCACCTGTGCTGCCCCTCCCAGCACTCCAGGCTGCAGTGTACTCAAACTGTATGGTTCCAGCTTCCTGATTTTGTTTTATCTGTAGTGTGTTTGTCATCTGTCTGTAGTTAGGTTAATGTTTATCAGCACTAGTAGAAAGACAAACACATTAAAAACTTCAATAAGGCCTTATTATTTCTGGTACCTAGAAGAAAGAAAACCCTTGATGTGTCTGCCCAAATAAAGAACAATAATGCACCTAAAAGTAATATTTACAGAGATAAGATTTTAGAGGGGCTTTTTCAATTAACAATACCCTGTCCAGGTACAGCCCTCAAAAACAGGTATCTGCTCTGTCTCTGAAAACATAGTCTTCCAAATCACAAAACCAATCATAGCCATCCAAGCCAAGGAACAAACCAGTTACAGTCCTCTAAACTCTATAACCAAGCATAGCCCTCAAAATTGTGAAAGCAGAAACAGCTCTTCTAACTCTGAAACAAATAAAAGCCCATCAAGAGCTGGTGTGACTTAGAAGTATGTGGTCATGCAGGGCTCTTTGGTGGTTAAGAGAAAACATAAACTGTTTTTTCCAAGTATTTTTTATACATGTGTTTCTGTTCAACTGGTGGTTGGCAGTTTGTTGGTGTTGAGGTGTCAGTGGAGTGGTGAGCAGTGTATGAGAAACTGTGAGATAAGAGCATTGCTTCTGAGAAATGGACATGCTAAATAGTGCAATGTACCATTTTAAACTGTAAAGATATGAAATTCAGCTCAATGACTTTACATTACATTTATACTGACAACTGTTATTGAAAGAAGGGCAGAGAAAACATTATAAATGATAGATAGTGAGAAGAATCTCAATCACTAAGAAGAGGACATTCATCCACCCATTCATCTATCCATCCATACATTTGCTTATTAGATGGCATTGTCCAAAGAAACATACAGTTGAAAAGCACAGTCCCTGGATCAACTGGGGTTAAGAGCCTTGCTCAAGTTCCTGGTGGAAAAAACCCTCTGCTGACCACCAGATACGAACCAATGATGTTCTGATCACAGGCATGACGCTGAGCTTCACACACCATCACCCCGTAACAAATGATGATGGAAGAGCATTTTCCACTACTAACATATGATCTCTGAACCAGACATGTTTACACATTCTTGCCCTTTAAGCCTGGAGCCCATCCCGAGTGGTTCAGGACATGAGGCTCGGGAACACCCAGGACAGGATGCAGGCGGTCCATCGCAGAGAACACAAAAAAAGCTTACTTTACGGGCAATGTCAATACACCGGCTATGGTATGTCTTTGGACTGTGGCCAGAAGTCAGAGTCCCCAGAACAAACCTCAGTAACATGAGAAGAACATGTAGAAAAACTCAACACAGACAAAGCAAAGGTGGGATTTGAGCTCAGAATGTTTGAGGCAACAGCTCTATCCACTGAGCCACCATGCTACCACACTTGTGTCTTTTACTAGCAAGCCCAGTTTACAAATGTCACGGCTGACTAAAGCAGAGTTTACCTCGGTCTGTCTCGTCTCACCTCCTCCAGGTTGTCTAATGCCCACAGGTCTGCTGTCAGAGTCATGCGGAGGATGCAGTACTTTGTGGCCAGGCGAAAGTTTCAGGTATAACGGGGTTAAATTACAGGGTGTGCAGTAGGATGGGTGGGAGAGACACTGTAACTACATCATCAGGGTTAAACCTGGGGAGACTGACCTGGGCGGAGCCTGACCCATCAGGTCAGACATCAAAGATCACCATGTATTGCATACACACACATCACAAGACAAATACATTTTAAATCAGATCTTAACTCTAACTCTAAACCTTTCATGTGTCAAGATGTTATTTTATCGGGGTTTTTAATAATACAAACCTTGAAAAACTCTAAAAGAGGTGTTTTGACTATAAGAGAAGTAAAAGACAGGATAGTGATAAGGGTCTACAGTTTCAAAAAGCAGTAAGAGTCCTCTTAAAAACTCAGAGCAGACTGCATAAACATGTGACTTGCATCAGGTGTGTTAATGGGGAAAAGATGGTAATGATGGGAGACACAGCCATGACCTTCTGCCAACTTCTCTCCTCAGCAAGCACGGAAGCCATATGACGTGCGGGATGTGATCGAGCAGTACTCCCAGGGCCACCTCAACATGATGGTGCGGATGAAGGAGCTGCAGAGGAGGTATGGGTCTGTTGTCACGGTGATGAGACGCGTGCTGAACTAAGGAAGACTATCGAAGGAGAGCATCGACTAGGCGTTTCATCTCTTGTGAGGGAAGCCAGTGTCAAGTATCCCAATGAGTACTTGTATTTCACTACTCCTGCTCAAATCTGTAAGGCAGATGAGAAAAGGAGGGTCCAGAGTTACTGGAAGAATGGAGTAGGGAGCTCATTTGGTTTCGCCTGCATGCAGCTGGCTGCTGGCAGTAGTGACTAAGGAAGTGACTCACTGTTGAAAGTGTGTCCTCTGTGCTGTAGCCCAAGTTCATTACTGCTTCTACTGAAGTGTCCTAATCTAAGCCTTAGGCCTGGATTAAATAACTGAATTGATGAATATCAAAAGCAGATTCACTGTGTCCCTTTTTTATTTTTCCGATCCACCTTTATCTAAGCATTTATTTCCGCTGCAAATCATCTCATGATTTTTGTTGAGCCATGTTTGAATATGCCTCGATTTGTCTTGCCATCTTTATCTCTTGTGTGACAAGCTGTGAAGTTCTCTGAGTGTTTGGACTGCTCTTTGCACAAGGAGTCATCAGTGTCACAGACCGGCTTCAGCTGAGGTCATTTTACATTGTAATCCATGATTGGTTATGTGCCCTGTCCACGTACAATCATTCAGAACAGTATTATTTTCATCATTTCAGTACTATTAGGATTTGATCTTTGGAAGATTTATAGTGTACACATATTAAAAAAGAAAACCATAATTACACAAGTAGCAGGCATTTATCTTTTCATTTTTGCAGGGTCATCCATTCAAAATTGATGTGTCATATCAGTATTCCACATCTCTTTGTGTTCCTCAATTTCTCAGCTGTGTGACTTGATAATTAAAACAGCAGCTGATCATCTGATTAGTTAGTCTGAATTTAACTTCTAAATCTTGCTGCCATTTCACATTTTATAGTAGTGGGATTATTGTATAAAACTATTAGAAAAGAGTGATGTAGATTTCTATGGAAAACAGGTACAGACGATGGAGCGGTAGAGGGAAGAAAACAAACCTTCTGGCCATGAAGAACTTCCTTAACAAGAAGAATGTCGTGCTGGGGTGACCATATTATAGCAGGTGTTCAGCTAGAAATAGATTTTGGGTGTTAGAAGAAGGATTATATACATATACTGTAATAAAACTATACGACATATAAACTATAATAAAATTTTGGGATGATGAGTAATGGAACCATTTTGGCGACAAAATGAGGAAATTAAGAAAACACAATAGGTCTTGGGGCACAGAAGAGCTACACCTAAGAAGAAGGATGACTGCCAGAGGGATTGAATTTACTCAACTTACTCAAAAACATGAAATCCAATTTTATATAAGAATTTGAGATAAGGGAAAGACAAACTAAATGTATTTTCAAAGTATATTTCATCAACTATAATGCCCATAAGGATTATATAGGATCTCACATTCTGCTCATGTAACTAACGTCCATGGTCTCAACACATCCAGCCAGACTTGCTCAGTATATCAATACTTTACCTGTGGATGATGAGGGATCAATCCACAAGCAGCAGCTATGGACTTTCAAGGGTGTATTTTGCTAATGACCACAGCTTTTTCTTACTTTCCCTCCTTTTTTACAGATTGGATCACACTATAGGAAAACCAGGAATGTTTCTGCCAGGTAAAGCAACAGCTGTGGCCTAATCAGTCTACTCCCGGCAAATTGGTTTCTCCAAAGCACATTCCATGACCCAATTATATTTTATTTTTTTGCAGAAAAAGGTGTAGACAAAGAGTACTACACTGTTGGAGCCAGACTGATCCGATTGGAGGATAAGGTAAGTAAAAAGTGCCTCTCCTAGCCTTCTGATTGGATAAATCTAAAGAGGTGCAGAAGCAGTGATTTTATCTCTCATGCGGTACGTGTTGCTGTTCCACATAGCATATCTCCGAAACAAGCAAATTCCCTCTTTGCACTCGACAATAACATAATCTTTTGGCTGCAATCTCTCTAATCTCTGACTCTTACTTGACAAGCAAGGTGTTACATACTTTCCCGGCTTTGCTTAGCCGTCCCATTGTTTTGTCTATGGCAGGCTGCTTTACATTGTTCTACAAAAGACAGTCAAAACAGGTTTTTATGCCACAAGAAAGGGGATATAGGAGGGAAATGAATGAAACATATTGACACAGTTCCTTTATGAGTCACAGTAGTGCATACTTTGTAATTTTAAAGGACTTCCAGGTCATGCAGAGATAGGCCAAAGCACAACGGACGCTAGAACTAGGGAGACGCTTTCCTTTCTAAAAATGATTTAATATGAAATATATTAATTCTGACTCAAAGCACACAAAGGTGACTCTAAGTATAACGGACTGTTCTAATGAACAAAACCACAGCACTCCCCCTCTGACTCTCCCAATCAGAGAGGTGTTAGTTACTCTGTCTCTCACTCTCCCTCTGACTCTCCCAATGAAATCATCCCAATAAGAGGGGTGCATGTCATTGTCCCTCTGACTCTTCTCATGGAGCCCTTTGAGTCTTCCTCCTGTCTCTGCTCTGGTCTTAGTGATGTTAGTACAATGCAATGATACACATTCCTGTGTTTACATAATGACATCACATATCGCTCAGTGGGATAGTTTTCTCTCTTGCTTCTGCAAGTTTTAAATACCAGGAAGTATTTTATCATGTGCATAAAAACCCTGCCTACAGTGGTCTTCTCTGCACTGCCTGTTGTTTACGGTCTCTCTATCTTTCATGCACCCATTCCTGCAAACACTTCTGAAATGCCCAGAGGACAGCTATTACCCATGATGCATGTCTGCAAAAACTGTTACTAATGTGACCTAATAGATAGTAACCTCATTACCTTAATGTTGACTGAGGAAGAAACAAAAGACCTGCCAGCACACGGATTACTGCTTAACCGTTGTGCTACCTGTGATAGGGGCCATTAGGATAAATTGCTAGTTGGGTTCCTGATATTTTCACAGGTTGAAGTTCCAGTGGTTTCAGAACCTTGCAGGCAGCAGGTATTTGAACCTAAACTTCACTGTTGTTAAGAGTCTCTGATGCTGCTAGACCTTGTTCATTCTTTAATCCTTTTTACCCTCTTAACATATTCGTACCATAAAAGAATGTGAAGTGACACTCAGGGCAAGATTGACAGCAAGATGTTCTATCTTAATCCATCCATGAGATTTCATAAGTGTCCCTCAGAGAAGCTGCCACCACTGGCCACAAGACCAAGAATAGTGAATAAAATTGGGGTTATAAGGAAGAACCTGTCAGACCTCAGGAGAACATAAAGTGATCTAATTTATTTAGGTCAGGCCTGAATGTATCTCCTCACCATACTTCTCCCATGTCCCCTACATTTGCATTTCATTGGGCCCAGCCAAGGTACTTTGCCCTCTATTGTGAGAGCACCATTCACAAGTGCCTAATGATGGTTGTTATTTGGCTTCTTTTTTTCAGTTTCATTCTCTCCTCAAGACAAATTCATCTTTTACTGTGGCATTTCTGTGTGTTGTCATGCATAATGCCTTCTTAGTGTCTCCTTCCAGTACACTGTGGGACAGTGACTGATTCAGAAATTCACATGTACACGAAATGCTAGCCCTTCTTCTGTTTTGCAGACCTACAATGGGGGTCTGACCTAAATGCACTGCACGGGAGCTTCATTGAGATGGATTACAGACAGACATTATCCCTCTGTCGTAAAGCATGGAAGGACGAGGAAATGAATAAGTGGAGCAGTCAGAGACAGGCTAATTGATGGTGTATAAATGATGCATTGTAAAGCAGTTTGTATAACCTGCCATTGTCAGGCGTAGCATCCACGGATTAAAGTACACACTAGAAATGCACACTAGGAATGCTAAATCCCAGCGGATGCCATTAAGGAAGAAGGTACTGCCTAGTAATTTTTAGACATAGCTGAGCGTTCCACTCTGATTCTGTACTCATATTCACATAGTGTTTGTTGAACACAAACAGGTATTTTGTCAGAGTATTGCTTGATTTATTTTTTTATTTTTAATCACTACGGAATGAATGAAATTGACAAAGAATATTTGAATATGTGATCCATATTTTAAGTACGTAAAATACAGGGATATTTTCCTTGTCATCAGTCAACCTAAAAAGAAGCCAAATGAAAGACGGTAGAAAGAATATATCAAGGTAGTTCTGGACTGAAACAAGTGAAATAAGGGCCTGTTCAAAACTGCTAAGTTAGTGTTAAGGATCCTTTCAGTGTCAAAGATCCGGCATATCAAACAGTAAAATGCTGATTAACGAGCGCCCCAGGCTCTGTGAATCCCTTTCACCGGAATGTTGAGGGTTTTCTGGAAAACCGCACAATTAAAACTTTCTGTTGGTGCTACCGTGCAGGATGGCAAAGACACGCCTATATCTGAGTGCTCCCTGCCCCATGCAGACCGAGTGGCAGCAGAGTCAACTCAAACAACTTTCCACTCAAAGATGGGAACTGGCTTCTGTAATTAGGGCTTTTTGTAGCTCAGTGAGACTGTGAGTTTTGTTGGTGGGAATGTGAAGAGGACAGACAGAAGACGCCGCCTCTTTCCCCTAATTAGATCCTGGGTATAGTGCCTATTTTTTGGTGGCCACACTGAGGCTCTGTGTGGTGGGAAAGCAGATACCAGCCATTAATCTTAATCCCCTGTATATTGTGCATCATTTGTGAGTCCTTTGGCCTGAATTAGAGCTGAAACACAATCGGATGGAGGATTATATTCATTAGGCACCTTGAACGTCAAATTTTAAACCTTACACTCTCCTCATTTATCACTGCAGCTAGTCTCTGGCTGCAACAATGTTGGATTCCATATTTCTTCAAAATTTCTGTTCATGTGTGCCCAAGGGCCCACTGTGGGATCAAAAAGGAACATGGCAGAAAGCTCCGTTTACATCTCATAACCGGCCAAAGTGGTGTACAGTGTAGAAAATCGTGACTGTACAGGGCAAAGTTGGAATGTTTTTTTCTTAAGATCTATTGATTTCAGATCTCTTGAGATCATGCTTGATATCATCTGATTTTGGTCTCTCGTTGCAAACAACGCTGGTATTAGGCACCACAGTTTAAAGGTGTTGTGTTCCTTTTCATGTAGTTTGTTGAAGAGTTTTGACTCTTCTGCCAAAGAAGCATTGTCAGATTTCACCTTCACCCAGCCATAGTTGCATTTCCCTTGTCCAATGGTCTTCCTCTTTCCCAGAAGGCCTTGGAATTAGGATAGAATGTGACAGACACAGGAAGTGTGTGAAACTCATTTGATGTCACTGGTCAGAAACATGACCGCCTTTGTTGCTATTAAACTCAAATGCATTATGAATGATCAATAAAAGTACCAGAAAGAAACACTTGATCCATAATGGTTCTCTAACTTAATCCGTTCCGGACTCTGGATCAAATCCTAAAAAGTTCTGATCGAATTTTTCCCATAAGAAATAATGTAAAACCAATTAGTTGGTTCCAGTTCCCCCTCCGCACAAAAACAACAACAAACACAATTATGTTTTTT
>JAABNY020000063.1:30685240-30699233 GCA_015164015.2 Brevimyrus niger | reverse complement strand
AAATGAACAGGATAAAACAAGAAGCATTTTTTTCCTAATGGCTTCCAAAACGATAAAGATCTTATCCCAACATTACCTCTGTCCTGCCCCGATCGTTCGCTCCTTCCGTGTGCCACACCTCCTCGTTAACCTCGTGTGGGATCCCCATGTGATCACCTGTTTCCGCTGAATTAAGTCTGTGTTTCAGGTTGTTTCCCCAGTCCGGTCATTGTATGGCATTCATGTAAGAATTGCATTGTAGTATGACTCATTTCCTGGCGTGTACTTATATTAGGTCAGCGTTCACGGTTCGATTTCTGACATTCAGATCGAGTTCTAGGTCAAACTGGTTTGTTTGACTTTCAAGAAATTCGAGTTCTAGTGAGTTCGATAACAGAGGTACCACTGTATTAAGATCTATAGATAACATAAAGATCTTTCATGCTCAGGCTGCCATTGTCTACCTATCACCTAGAGTGCAGCAAACACATGTCCTCTGTTTGTGACTGGAGAAAATTCCTGGAGGTACTTCTCTGCTCAAATGTTTTGTCAGAAATAGATGGTAAGTGACGTGATGGAGAAATGAAGCCCTGGAGCTTTTTAAAGGGGTCCAGGCAGAATCAGCCAGTAGCTATTTTACTGGTGCATTGCGGCCCTGCCTTCAGTCCCAGGCCTGATCCGCGGTGGTTAACCGCCTCTTGCATTATACTGAAATGCAACTTGCGTACTATGATCTCAGTGTAAAAGAACAGACCAGGGAGATTTTTTTTTGTTTTTAGATCATACCAGTAAACAAAACGAGTTGCATGGAGACACAACGCACCCCACCCCTGAGACTATGCATTCAAGCAGGAACGACACAGGTCTGCAATACATGTGGCATGGCAACACTGGTCTGTCCACTCGCCTGTCTGTCTGCATGTTTGCAGGTTCCCATCTGTCTGTACAACTCCTATCCTGGCTCCGTCCTTTTGCCTTAACATGCACTCCAACCTTATAATACAGGTTTTTTCTTAGTGTTTCTTTGGAGATTGAAAATGAAAAGAAGCACTGGGTGATGCTGACAACATTTTTAGAAATCTTATTTTCCCGCTGGAGTTTGCTGGCGCTGCATTTACGTTGGGAGGATTTTCTGCCTTGCTGCCTCAGTATCTCCTCCAGCCTACCGGTCGTGGCACATTTTGCTTACCATGCAACCCTTTCACTTTTTTTTCAGCACCTGCTGTTTGGGTGACAAAAAGAAAGTGATTCATGAAGGAAATGTGTTTCTGTTTCCAAGGCTAGGAGCTGAGTCAGGGTTTAAAGAACAGACGCTGGTTATCCAGGAGCTAGTGGTATCTCTGTGAGAGTAATGATGTGATTAATCTGCATCTGATGCAGTCCTACATTACCTCACATCAGCTTCACATAGCATGTGACAGTTGATGAACTGGCTGTGACAATAAGTAACATTTCAATTGATCAATGGCCTATGAACAGCACAGCTATTAGTTACTCAATTGTCCCATTGTCTGTTAATGATGAGAGGTCACCAGGACACAAATTATTAGAATCAGTTTCATTGTTGTTGTTGTTATGTAAACATGACCTGCAAAAAAATATTAAATGGTTCTGCACAATAATATTACAATAAAACTTTACTTTATTATGAATAATAGCTGAAATGTGTCTAGTTTTTAAACTTTTGTTACTATATGCATCTTAGTGATGTTCATCGTTTTCAGAAATAGAATGAGGAATTTTTCCGGTAAAAGATTTGTACCTTGCAAGCAAGAACTCAAAACACAGTCAGAGCTTCAGGGAAAAGCGTTCCATAAACAGAGGAAACTCCCACCACTGGCAGCTGGGCACAGCACAAGTGAAGTGTGGGGAACAAGGAAATAGGAGGAAGCAAAGTGGTGAATAATTAACCGAAAAGGGGTCTGATTGAAACAGGAAAGTGGATTTTCACCAAACTTGGGGAGATGATAAAGTTGAACCTCTAGTTGTAAGAGGCCTTGTGTGGATGGATTTCTATTAGGTTTGGTTTCACATGTCCAGCTAAACTTTGCCAGTGCTCTTTTTAAGTCATATCCCACTTCCCTGTAATGTAGGGGTACTGCATAACCACATGTAATACTCATGTTTTCTGGATCTTTGGTCCAGTCCACAGAAAAGTAGATAAGGGCATGTGGAAAAGCATGTGTGCAATGTTAAGTGTTAAGCATTTCAGTGTTAATTTACTTTGATGATTACTTTGCTGTTCATAGGCCAGCATAGATTGAATATAGATCAACCTGTTCATGGGTCCTTTAATGCAAATTGTCTGCTTTAAATTTTTTTTTTTTTAATTCTTGCTGTGTTTTGAAAGTGGATTATCAAAAGACAAGCCAAAAGTGCAGGAGAAAGAGGCCGATTATGAAGTATTCACCTTCCCTCGTTTTCTATTTCCAAAACTGGATGTACCTCCATTCATTGACTGCTTATCCTGGTGAAGGTCAAGGGGGAGAGGCCTGGAGCCTATCCCAATCAGCCAGGTCACAAGGCTGGGGAGCACACTGAATGGAATGCCAGTGCATCATGGGGAAAAAACACACAGTCAAACTCTACAGGCACTTTTAAAAGACACCAATTAGCTTGACTGTGCATGATATGTATAGGCTGTCATTTATGACAACATGGCTGGTGTGGTTACTCATTTTCAGCCCCTATGGTAACTCAGGATTATAGCCAATTTGGCAACTAACTACATGCAATGCAACTTTGTTGACTATTCTGGTAGGTAGATCACAGGTGCACACTCCTATTACAATACCAATTAGTGAAATACAGGCATATAAATAAGAGGATTGAAGTAGCCGCCAGATTGCTTACCAGTTTGTGCAGACTGTATGGTGTTTGACATTATAAGTCTAGTTTAGTTTAATTTCCAGATTTGATAGTATTATTTGAACACAGAGGGTATGTTTCTGGGTGGAAGTGGTGATGGTGGACATTGATACTGGCATGGTGTGTGGAGAAGATCAGTTTTAGATGGGTCTTTTCCCCCTTCGTGACTAATAGGAGTGATGTCAGAGTAAATGGCCATCACTGAGATCTGCTAGCCAGGTGATCTTGCTTAATGGAGCACATACACATATACCAGAGTTTGAATGAGGAGGAGAAGGTTCTCCAAGGCTGCTTTAGAGCAAAGTAGAGTCTGCCACATCTCATCTTGGAACAGAATTACTATAAACTGGCAGACTGCTGGCAATACTCCCATGTGTCTTGTGACAGGAAGAACCAACTAATAGAGGCAATCGGGTAGTGAGCCAGCACTGTCGAGTTTATAGTGTGCAATAAGGAAACTTATCTCTCAGCTGTCTTTAACTCATCAGACATTAACCTTGTCTGCATTGATCATGCCAGGGAGGTGCAGACACATTTATTCATTATATTATTCCAGTTCTGTATTTTGTGTCTGTCTTATAGTGGACACACTAAGATGGGCTTCACTGTTTGGTGGTATTAAGGTGACTCCAAAAGTGAAAACTTAGCATTACATTAACACTTATTTACATGTATTTATTCAGCAGACCTTTTTGTCTGAAATGGAATACAAGTGAGGCAAATAGTACATAACAAATATACAGCTACCCAGGAGTCAATAAACATAGCTGTACTGCATGAGCATTCAATATAAAACCAGCAACAGATGTAAGTAGAATTAAAGCAAGAGCTATGCAATGCATTTTAAACATAGCAAGAACATATAAAAATACAACCAAAAAGGCAAAACATGACCAGCTCCGTAATGTCAGGATAATATTAGACAGCAGTATTAGTTTATCTTCTGGAATTCTCTGCCCACCATATGTTGTTTTTCAGGATTTTTACTCTATCAAAGCCCCAGTTATCTCTATTTTATCTTCTTTCTGTTTTCATTTGTTAATGTCACAGCTGTAACCAGTGTGTTCCCAGTAAGGGACTGTGGCCATTAAAAGCTTGTTTACATTGTGGATGGAACCACAAGATCAGAACTCCATCCATCATTATGATCTGTAACAAAAGCTATTAAAGTTGAATCTGAAAGTCTGCCGATTTTGCAACATTCCAAGTTCATTTTGCCTGGATGAAAATGACTTGAACTCCTGACTTGATCCTCAGCATTGGCAGGTCTGAATATAATCTGCTTTTTTGTTTTTAAGGCCTATTATAAGTTAATGTAGTACTACATTAACGTCTAACATGTATCATTTAAATTCTTTACTTTGGTGAAAGTGTATGTTGGGGTATATAACATTACCAGTCAATGAAGATAGTAATACACTTACTGTGAACCAGATCCCAAGAAATAACAACTTGTAATGTATTGTGTAGTTTTTGGGCTTGTTAATATCAGAGCAGAAACATCTCACTGTTCTGTAGCAAACCCATCATCATATCCATACATGACTGTATGAGCTTCCTTATTGAAAGAATGTGTGATCAGAATCCTGTGGAAGTCCCATGGTTGGGTCATTTTAAAAATAAAGACAAGGGTTTCATTTGCCCCAAAACTGAGGATTAGAATCTTGACAAGGATATCTAGTCTGTGTGATGGTTCAGCATACTTGTGGTGCTGATGGCACAACTCAGTTGTTCTTTTTGTCACTAACTGTCCTACTGGCTCATTCAGTTATCATTTTATTGTGGTGGGCTTTTGGAACCTTGGACTTCTCCATTACAGCATTGTGTTTTTTCTCACTTGCCCTTGACTGGAGGAGGACTGCCTGTTAGCACCTCAGTGTCCTCTACCTCCTGTTGTGGCAACAGAGCAGCATGGGTCACAGGGAGCTATGCCACTGGGGGTGGAAGTGTGTACAGAGCCTGGGGCTACCTACAATCCATTCCCATCATCCTCTCTGTCTGTCTCCATCCGGATCTTAAGTTCAAAGGCAACTTTATTATTGCCCAAGCAATTTGGTGTTACTACTTAACATAGAGGTAAACAGGAATATTAGTATTCCAAGCAAAACTAACCTGGCAGCAAATCATCCTGTGAATCCTTCATTTTCTGTTGCTTTCTCTCCTCTTTTTCTCATTTAGTTTTGACTTACTTTCTGTTTCCCCCAGTTTCCAAATTGAAAGGAACTTCACAGGAATAACAAAAGGCTTATGTTGCCAAAGAATTTTGTCAAATAACTTAATACTGCAGGCAAAGGGACAGCTTGGAAGTTTAAAACCCCCACCCTCTGCCTACAGCATCACTAATGCTCAAATATTCTCTTTTTAATATTATTAATGTTTCTTAACTTTTCCACTTCAGTTACCCTGAGTCACTATCACTGTTGGGGCAGTTTCTCAAAATTTCTCCCCACCAAGATGGAAAAACCCTAGTACACTTACACATGCCAAACATCGGTAAACACCACACCATACTTGTCCTGAGCTGAACTTTGCCGGCTTCTCTTATCAGTCTGTCCTTGCTTAATGATTATACATGAGTAAAAAGGCCTTTATTCAGATCATGTTGCAAACTTAAAAAAGCTATTAAATTTGACCCCACTTAAAGCAGGGTGTCACTGTAATTATGGTCCATATAAATCTTTACCTTATTGCAGACATATTTGCTTTTAAAATTGATTCGGAGCTGATTATTATAGTTTATTGGTATAATGCTACACATTCTGCTAGAAGATTATTCACATTGGCTATGAATCAACAGGGAAAGATCATATTTACTTATTTGTCTTTTATTAGGATATAATAAGTTAACCGTGAAATATACACATTAATCTCTTCATGGTTAGCCAGTAGATCTTGGTTGTTTGCTTGCTCAGTTCTGTCAAATCAACACCTTGCCTAACATCAGTTTCCTCATCCTCTGAATCTAAAGCTGTTTATTGAGTCATTTCAGTCTGTAAACCAGAGTCATTTAATCAAGGATTTTACAGTGTTGTGAAATTCCCTGCCATTCTTCTAATCAAGGCTGGGAAGACAAACACGTGGGAGATGACAAAGTGTGAATTCAGACCGAGCAAACTACTCTATGCACTATAAATCACCATTTAAATGATGTGATATTTGAGTATGTATTTTCACAATATACCATGAGGTGAAATGCCTCTGAGGCAACAGGCGGGTTTTTGGGAAGAGGGGCAATGGACCAGAGGGGACAAGCAACAGGGCAAGCTTTTATGTGTCCTGAAATCTCCATGGCAACGTGGGCGTTTCCTGCCTTGGAGAGATGGCCCTGGATTCGCTTTGTCATCTGATGCACATGAGACAACAGCATGAGCCCTCTGTTACAGCAAAGCTCCACGATATGGCCAAACAACAGGAGCTGGCTGCTTGTGCACATGCATGGTGTCTCTTACGTTTTTTCCGTGTCTGTGTTTTTTCTGTTTGGGCAAATTTTTTGAAAAAATGTCCCAGTGAGTGCTA
Source organism: Brevimyrus niger (assembly GCA_015164015.2). NCBI lineage: Eukaryota > Metazoa > Chordata > Actinopteri > Osteoglossiformes > Mormyridae > Brevimyrus > Brevimyrus niger. The sequence goes on along the minus strand of JAABNY020000063.1, from coordinate 30,692,870 downwards.
CCAATCCTGAAAAACTGGTTTTCTTGGAACCTCTACATAAAGCATTTTCTCTAAAACTAAATCGCAGAACTGTTTATTTTCTGTCTGTCTGCTTTTAAAAGTGGCAAATGGAAAAAATAAAGAGAACGTTTTGCACTGCGTATGTGTATGTGTGTGTGTGTGTGTGTGTGTGCTTAAGTGCGTGCATGCGTGTGTCGGTATACCAGTATGCTCCTCAATTGCCCTCAATCCCCCATGCAGGGACCTGGTAGCACCACGGAAGCTCAGGTTAATAGTGGGCGTGATCAGCAGCAGCAAACGTGGGCCCTACCCCCCCCTCCCTCCCCGACATGGGTTGAGGGTAGCCTAATTACAGACAGCAGGGGTGGCGCCTCTCCAAGTGGCCTGGGCACAGAAGATGCCCAGAAGATGCTTTTAATTACAGCCAATTAGAAGCTCAGCACGCTGGGCTTATTACACGCCAGCTGAGGAGGAGCCTTCTGCAATCACGACGGGCCACTCTCGTGAAACACCACAGTCACATCCCTCATCGCTCTGTGGGTGCCTTTGTGGGCTAAATGAGGAACAAAAGCTGAAAACAGTCTTCCTGATTCGTTACCCACCACACCACCCTGTGTTTCCTAAACACTCTGCTTTTCCTGAATACTGATGCTCTTCCCCTACTTCTGACAAACTGGGAGTAAAACACTAGGTTACTTCCTGGTTGGTTCCGGGTAGTTAACCCCTCCCACAAAACGAGTAATATATTTTTTGGTAAATATCAGACTAGCTAATGATCTTTGAGACCACAGTTAACCTATGCCAATCTCCACAGATCAAACACTCCCTCGTCTGACATGACCAAGGCTCATGTTATTCAAGTGTCTCCAAATTCACTTATTCTGTGCAAGATTTTCATTTTCAATTTTTTTTGCAGTCATTAGCTACAATACCTGTGATTTCCATGCAAAAGCATCAGTAATGTGCATGCAGGGCTTTCACTGTTAGGAACTACAGGGAGTTTTCCCGCCGTTTCCTGCTCAGCTAGATGTGCATTAGGGTGACTGGCACGAGTACAGACATGCACTGGGAAATTAACAGTTTGAGCGTGCAGAGACTTGTGACCTCAAACAAGGAGCCCAGACCTGTATCGACTTGACCTCTCCAAAGAAGTGTCAACCCTGGTCAAGTGATATATGTGCTCCTTCGGGCCAGTCTGAGAGAGGCATGCCTTGGGGAGGCACCTAGTATGAACTATTTCCAAATAGCTGTAGCAGCTGGACAGCATCGCAATTCAACTGGAAATCCCATGGAGACACGCTGCTGGTGTGTTGACCAGGCTGCTTAAGCTAAAATGATTCAGCTGAAACCTTTGTCAAACAACAGCATCGATGGCTGAAGGGCAAGTCTGCAAACCAGGATCACGACAGGCAAAAACCAACGCCCATAGCAAAGATCGAAAATCTCTGTTTCTTTCTAATCTGCAGATCTGTGATGAATCTCTGCGAGGTCTTAGAAATGTCCATGCGGCATCAGGTCATAGCTGACAATGACAGGAGACGCCTTTGAGCAGGAAGACACTGACAGCTTCCTAGTTAAGATTGCAGGACAGATCTGCTATTATAGCCTGAAATCAAACCTCTCTTGTAAAAAATCCAGCTGTATAAACAGAGAAATGATGAACTGTGTGCATAACATTAGGAGACAATTCAACTAAATGATCATGATGATGTGATGGTTACAGTGAAGACAGTGATGTGACAGTGATGATGTCAATGATAATGTTGCAAAAAGTGATGTCCCCAACAGACATACATCAGTTAGACATGCTAGCTCTTGCTCTGATTAGATACTCACCTTCAGACTGGCAGGCACACATACCCACATCCAGATGGACATGCAGGTGCACTCTGTAGCACGCTTACACCTCTGTCTTCATGCAGTCAGTCAGCACCCATTTGACATCCATCTGCTTTTTTCATCGGTGCAGTCTCTTAATTATTTTGTCATGTTCCCCATGCGTTGACAGCAGTCAGGGATGCACACAGTGTTGAAATATAAGTCTGTCTTGGTTGCAAACCATCACACTGGTTTGCTTACGCTCATTGGCCAAGCTTTGTCAACAGGGGGTGCAGGTTATTCCCCGGAGCAGAACCCATGAGATGAACAGCCTGAGCTGGGACTTACTGCACCGATAATGTGCTTGAGTTGATCCTATCTGCACTGGTCTGTGAGATGCTCTTGAGAAGAAAAGCATCTGCCAAAAGCCATGCAGGGCAAAGTATAAGGGGCGAAGTCTTAGGAAAGACTTGCCCTGGCATAACAGACTGATGTCAGCTGACATGAACCAGGTTGTTTCCTTCACAAACAAAGCTTTGTACATGTGTGTTTTTTTCCCTTGCACCTTGGCCGGAGGGGTCAGCATCTCATCATAAACAGCAACCACTTGGTGAAGCATAATTGCGCAGATTATGAAGTCATTGAGTAATCCCTCGTCACACAGGGAAGTCAGGGGCACGTCACCTGCCTTTTTGCTTCACAAATAATGATTTCTTAATGTTTGCATGGGATTAGGAGAGCCGCAAAAGTGACTCGTGACCCGCACCATGTAGCAGATCTGAATCACTTCCACTTTCATTGTAAACATAATAGGGTGTATTTTAATGAAGTGCTAAAGAGGCATTTTTGTGAATTTTTATGGTGCCTGGCTTGAGTTTTGACACAAAACAAAAACATCCTTCTGTCTTCTTATTTAGTATGGAGTCTCTCCCTTAATAAAAATGAAAGAACCATTTTCGTCTGCCCTTGTTAGTAAGAAGAGTCAAATGGAAGACCCCCTTAGTAAAACCCGAATATCCCTCCTCTTGGGAAATGAAAACCAGAAGGACTTGAATCATCTGATCTTAGTAAGAATAAAATGACATACCTTACCTCTCCTCTTAGCAAGGTCAGAAGAACCTATGTGCTCATTTTAAAAAGATGATGCTGTCTCTGTTGTCCTCCTAGGAATATCAGATTCTGGCTTTGCTGAAAATGTGTATAATTTTTATTTATTTAAAGATCCATGATAAATTGGATCATTCAGTGTGAAGGAAATGTATGATGATCTAGTCAGAATCACAGAATTCTCGGGGGCGGGAGGAGGGTGGAGTCAGATCACAGAGAGTCACATGTAGGGTAATAAGGCAGCAACATGCCGCTACCGCAGCCCTTCTTCCTGCAGGGATATATAATGGGCAGGGATATATAATGGGGTAAAGCCAATGGGCCACTGGCCCCGGCTGCCCTTTGCACTCTCACATCGCTCAGTAATTGAAAACTTTGGCTAATGACAAGGTTGCCCCCCCCCCCCCCCGAATGAATTTTGGCTACACCTTTGCCTGCCACCTTAAAAAAACCTAGAATTGGCCCTGTTGAAAAAGATGTGTGTCTGTCTTAAATGTTTTGAATTTGTGGAAAGCTTTTGCCCTAAAGCTATTCAAAGTCTTATTCTAAGTCTATTAATTCATCTAGGGTTGTGATGGTGAGCCTGGAGCCTTTCCACAGAAGCACAGTGTATAGAGCAAGGGATAACCTAAACGGGATACCAGTTACAGGGCCTGGGTCCACAAACACTATGCACAGCTCAGTAGAAAAAACTGGAGTACTTGAAGAAACGTTTGCAACTGAAGGAGAACACGCAAACACTAAGACTAGGAATGGGATTTGAATGGCCAACCCTGGAAGTATGAAGCTACAATGCTCATCACTATGCCACCTATTTTATTTGTGATTATTATAATCAGGTTTGTTGCAAGAAAGAGACTTGTTTGTGCCTGGGTTCATACAGTGTCATTTAGCTTAGGTTCGGTCAGGCATGAAATTTCAGGTCAGCCTTAACTTCGCTGTGCTGGGGGAAAGGCGGGGGGGGGAAGGGATTTCTGCTCCACATTGTTTAATTGGACTCACACACACGGAACATTCATGAAGGAGAAATCCGAGATTCTAAAGTTTTGCATGCTCATTCTTCTCCATTAGTCTGCAGTCTTGGCCTGCAGTTTTCATTGGGTTGGGGAGACCTTTGGTGTGGTTTCCGTTTGTGCAAGTCCTGTGTTTTACTTATTCATATTAACTGTACCTGTAATTAGATCTTAGATAACTCAGCATCTCTAAAATATTGCTAGTTTGCTCTAACCCAGTAATCAGGGAGAAATATTCTTGAAATTTTCTAATGAATGTTATTTTAACACGGGATAACCATTATGATGTCTGTCTTGCCTGTAAATAGAGTAGAACTTTACTTTAGAGTCTAACTAAGCCTGTGGATTTTATTTGTAATTTTGAGTCTGAAATGATGTGCTTAAGGTTAGGTCTATCTGGCAAGGATACCAAAGGCCTCAACCAAGGAGATGGATTAACAGTTGGTAGCAAGTGGTGCCAGGAGATAATTGTTGCCGCAAATGGATTTATAAGCTAAGGCTTAGTGACCTCATAAGGAGCTGCACTGTTCTACCTTTCACTGGTTTGCTTTGGCGAAAATATCCAGATAAAACTGTAAGCTTCCTAAGTACTGTACAACAAGAACATCTACTAAGCAACCAAAATGTATAAGCAAAGGACCAGTTACTGCCTTTTGTAAACCATAAAAAGCTCTAGTGATATTTTTTGGTGGTTTCTGTGGAAGTTCGTGTTTGTGTTTTAACTTTTATGTGCATAAGATCATCAGATCAATTGTATTATGAATTCAATCCAAAGTTGTCTGGGTTGTCATCCCCATGCTACTTCAAAGCCAGTTCACTGGAGTACTCTGAGGTTTAAATCCTATCAGAATGTACCCATCTCTATTATTTTTATTGGGTGGTACATGTTTACCATAGAGTGATTTTGTGAGAAAGTACCATCTATATTGTATTATTATTCTTAGCCTTTTTAGTGCAATGGAAAACAAGATTTAAAGGTTCAGTCACACATGTGTGAGTGTGTACAGATGTGTGCCAGACCAGACCTAGAGAGCCTCTTAGCCCAGCTTGAAGTTCACATGGTGAAATCAGCAGCTAGCTGAGTGCTAATGCTCTGGAAGTAGCAGCTAGCAGAGCAATAATGCTCACAATCTGGAAGTAGCAGACATTTTGACAATACTGCTCACTTACTTGAAACAGAAGCAGTCTTTGTGCTGGCAGTCATAGACAGAAGTAGGAATAACCATTAATTTCTTTAGTACTAATGCACCCACACAGGAAACTAGTTCAGTTCCTTACTTTCTGGAAGCACTAGCTTATTTCACTGATGACACAAACACTTGCAAGAGGGACTCCCATTTACCCATCTATCAATTTTTCATAACCAATCAAATGCAGCACAAGAAATATAAACAAAGGAAGGGATGAGAAGCATCAGTTAGCTTAGTGCTAATGCCCACACACTGATAGCTTTAACTAGACTAGCATTAATGTACATAGCAGTAGCTAATCCTGTGTTAATTTTCCAAACATAAGGAAACTAAAGTGACCAAAAAAAAAAGCATCAGTGGAACAGTGGAGGTTCCCATGCAGCTGAGTGGAAGTTTTGCTTCCCTGGGGGTCCAGATGGCCCATATATAATGGGTGTACTGGTGCCTGTAAAGTCATAGATAAAAAGAGTTAATAAACAGGAATGGTGTCACTTCTCTATCGTTTCCATGGAAAATTACCCTGTCTCATGCCCTCAAGCCTAAAGATCTGCATCGTCCTGGACTCAGTAATGACACATAAAACTGGGACTTGATGTTGCCTTGCAGAGTTCCTTCTCATTTAATGGATTCATAGCCAGGGTGTTTGTCATGGCAAATTTAGCATTACACTTTATTAATTAAGGTTAGGTTTTTTGGATTAAGTCATACATTCTCCCTGTGCTGAAATGTACTCCTGTGGTGATGGGGCCAGGGTGCATTTCTGTGCCAAAAATCTGCACCCTATAGTTCTGCAGACATTGTGGTGTCACCCACCCTTCCTGTGTACTGTAAATAAGGGTGCAACCCTGCTGGGTGTCACGCTTGGTGACTTGATTGTCACTGTTTTAAACAAAGTCCAGGTCAAAAGGCTAAGCTGCCCACACTTGTTTTCATGTTTTGATTATGCTTTTGTTCCGGAAGAGAGGCTCTCCTGTTCCTTCCTGACCTGTTTGTTTGTGCGTCCGCCCCTGGGTGCCTGTTGACCTGTTTACTCAGCACTCTGCTTACTTAGGTTTATTTTCGCCAAAGGGATAGCTGACCATTTTTAGTGACTTCTTGTTTTGACAACTGAATTTCCACGTTTACAAATACTCTTGGGGGAGGAAAGTAAGTGGCTGTGTCATCTGATGTCCTGTGACTGGACCTTGTCTGCTCATTCTACCCCCACCCCGCACCGCACCTTGCTGTTTTTATTACTTTATTCAGACGTTGCCATTTTTGCCGGCATCTGGAGTCCCAACACCCATGAGATTCAGAAGTTGAGAGGAAACCAGCAGGCGCTGTTTAGGTCAAACAGGCTTTTTATTTCACATTGGCCATCGGCACTATATGGACAAAACTATTGGGACACCTTGCATTATACTCACAGGGACTGTTATGACGTGTCATTTTAAATCCATAAGCATCAATATGGATTTGGTTCCCCCCTTGCAGATAAAATAGCTTACATTCTTCTGGTAAGGATTTTGGAGTTTATCTGTGGGAATTTCTGCCCATTCATCCTGAAGAGCATTTGTGAGGTCCGGCACTGATGTTGGATGTGAAGGCCTGGCTCGCAATCTCTGATCTAGTCCATCCCTATGATGCTCGACGGGATTGATGCCAGGGCTTCACGCAGGCCAGTCAAGTCTTTTTCCACACCAAATTTACCCAACCATGTCTTTGTGTACTGAGGCACAGTCATGCTGGAACAGAAAAGGGCATACCAAGATATTTTGTACAATTCTATGCTTCCAACTTTGTGGAAACAGTTTAGTTTGGGGAAGGCCCTTTTCATGAAGCACCATCAACATATACAGTGTTCCAGCTGATTCTGGCACTGTTGCACTTTTCTGAGGTCCTTCAAGATCACTCAAAGTCGAAGGTGAGAACAAGCTACTCAGGCGAGTAAGCCCGAAAGGTCTCCCTCTGGTCTGTATGAAGGAGTGGTCTACACAAGAAAAGTATCTTTGAGCAAGTCCTACTTGAAACTTCAAGATAAAGCATATGTTTGTGTTCTGTGTAATGAATTTTAGTCTTTGCAAAAGGCCTTGAACTTTACCTTACAACAGCAGTGAAACAGCAAATATTTTTCTGTAAAGTTTTTTTTTTCATTTTTAGCATGGTGGTTCAGTGTGTAGCACTATAGCCTCATGCCCCCCAGAGTTGTGGTATCAGATCCTTGCTTTCAGTTCTGTGGGTGTGTGTGTGTGGGGGGGGGGGGGTAGGGTTGGATAGATCACATTTGAGGACCAAATTGTCCCCAAAGTGTAGTAGAACTTGAAATTTCCCTACTTTTGGGGACATCTTTTGAGGTCCCCATTTGGATAACCTCAGTTTTTTAAAAATCTGTGAATGTTTTTTCCCATTGAAATGAATTGACAGTCCCCATTTAGACAGGAAGACCAACTTCTGTGTGTGTGTGTGTGTGTGTGTGTGTGTGTGTGTGTGTGTGTGTGTGTGTGTGTGTGTGTGTGTGTGTGT
>JAABNY020000063.1:30667917-30685140 GCA_015164015.2 Brevimyrus niger | reverse complement strand
GTGTGTGTGTGTGTGTGTGTGTGTGTGTGTGTGTGTGTGTGTGTGTGTGTGTGTGTGTGTGTGTGTGTGTGTTTCTGAGAGAGAGAGAGAGAGAGAGAGAGAGAGAGAGAGAGAGAGAGAAAGGGTGAGTTTGCACTGGACCCCACGTTTGCGTAAGTTTCTTCAGTTACCTTTGTCTCCTCCCATGGTCCAGAAGCATATGGTTAGGTGAACTGGTGTCTTTAAATTCCCCATAATGAATGAATGGCATTATATCCAGAGTGCTCCATGACATGTGCCTAAGGCCATAGCTAAAAATTCTGAACCCAAGGGGAACTGTCCCCTGCTGCTAATTTTGTTACAACAACATTTGGTGCCCCTAAAAGAGCTGGGCACCTGAATTTTCCAGCGAATCCATGTCCCTCCTGCACCCTTGCTTGTGTAACATTTGCTGTGCAGACGAGCAGGCAAATAGAGGAGCAGAGCCATAAATACAGGGAAACGGGGTTGAATTCAGGGCAAACAGACGCAGACGGCAACAATACATCAATGATCGATCTGGGAAACAGAGGAAGACGTGGACTGATATACACAAGACTAACTAAAATAACAGGACCACAATCAGGAATTCACATGAGGTAAATGAGGGGGCGTGGCACACACGAGCATTGCACAAGCAGGTCATGACAGCTTGTGCCCTTTGCTTCACCAGAAGGAATTGTGTGATGGGTAAAAACGAATTCTGGAAGTTTTGTGGCCTGATAGGTCCCTACAATGTAAAATGTTGTCATATAAATTGCTAAAACGTATTGTGTATGCAAAAATGGACAAAAGGGGAGGGGGTAACATCTGCACTATGGGGCCAAGTGCTTGGCTTTGAAGTTTTCTGCAACCACATAATTCTGGGTACCATAAAACAGAATACACTTATCATCGAACCCAATAGCCCAAAATACACCACCTCACTTCTTCTCCAGAACAACATGTATGCCACCCGGGGCCATAACCAGGATTTTTTAAATACCAAAGCTCAAAAGTATTAGCTCTTCCAAATTTTGCCCTATAATGAATCATAATTATTGGAGTTGCAGAATAAATACTCAGGACTTGACCTTGATGTCCTCAGTGGTACTGTAGGTATGGGTATCACCCCAACCATCCAAAGACAGGTTATTGTCATGCACACCGGTCAGGTGATCGCCACTAAGACCCGGAAGTAGGCGATCGACCGGAAGATAAATAGCAGAACTTTTCATTCTCTCGCCGCTCAGTCACACGAAATGACCCAAGCCCTTCTGATCTTCATCACCGGTACTGTGAGTACTCCAGTCCTGTATTATTCTTCTGATTGTGTGTGCGTTCAGAACAGGGATTCCGGTGGGAATCCTTATTCTTTATTTAAAGAGCGTTCTTAGATCAATCGCGTGGTTATCCTACCTTTTCGTGTAAACTCCGCATCTGGGTTACCATCAGCGCTACACGACCTATCCGCGGTCGTCCAGTCTTCTCCGTGTTTGCTGCTGGACATCCTGACAGTCATATACCCATCCAGATCAACAGAATCTGTTGAACTGTCTTGACTAGTGGTTCTTAACTGGTTTCGCCTCAGGACCCACCTTTTTCGTTGGTTACAAACAAGTTTTTAAATTTTGAACCAAATTTAATTACTCAAAAGAGCAGTTGTAGGTAAACCTTGCCAGCTGGAAGGGGATGCTGTTGGTAAAAAATTTTAACCTCTTACTTCATGACCCATTGAAAACTGCTCCGGTTGAGAAACAGTGGGAGGTTTATAATTTACTTCACAGCAGACCAGCATCTTAGTACAACCGATAGCCAAGCAGCCTGAGTAGCTCCCCCGTGGTCTTCATGTTACCCTAACTGAGGAGGGATGTCCACTATCCCCTTGGTAGGCAGTTTAATCAGACTGTTTGCGTTTCATGCAGTATTAGTTGATGTGGGTATTGGGCTGTAGATTCCAGGTTAAGGACAGCACAGAGGCTCAGTGGTTAGCATTACTATCCTAATTTGTCCTTTATTATAAGTGCAAGACTGTTGAACCTCCATAACGGCTTACAGATAGTCCCGTCTAGCTAATGGTCTTTATAATCAGTAGGACTTTATTTGCAGGCACAATACTAATTCTAGATAGGCGGATAGCTAATTCCAGGGTTATACTGAGTTTGTGGAAGGTATCTTCTCTTGATTTCTGCCTGAATTAACGTAGTTATTAAGTTACATGAGAAAACTCGGTAACACTTTCTATGAATACTATGTTATGATAGTGTCATGATTCATAATTCATTATAATGCATTATAAACATGGCAATAAACATTTATATAAAAAAAGAGCATGACACATTGTAAATACATTATTTCAAATACATCATTGAAGGTATCTATAGTGCATTGTAGATGAGAGTTTCACTGGAGCTTATGAAGTATAATCAACACTATAATTCCTGAATCGATAAAAGATGCAGCAAAGCTGTATTAATCGTTATACCGACCATTATAACGCATTATAAAGGTATCTGTACACCAGTGTGGTGTGGAAGGGGGCCAGTGAGGAGCACCCCTTTCATCCAGCACTCCCATTCCTTCTCCCAGCAAACACAGTCTGGGACTCTTCTTAAAACCAGGCCTGTGGATCCATGGCTGGTAGGCCCTCCGTGCTTCCTTGATCTTAAAATTCACATGGTACTTCAGGCCTGACAGCTGGAAACCACCAACACCCCCCCCCTCTCCACCACCACCACCCCCCCGGGTAAAAAGGGAGCAGGTGTCGAGGCTGTGAAGCTGCGGAATGTGCTACACAGCCAAACTTTGCAGGAATACTAGGCTTTGGATGCCCATAGTATTGTGCGGAACCCGTTGGAACCACAATGGAATGGCAAACAGGCTCCCAATGGTTGCCTGCACTTATGCCACCCCAAAAAGAGGCAAAGATGTGCTGAGAATATCTGGAAGGCTGAGAATATTTGCACTGGTCTGAAAGAATTTGGACTATGACACGCCAGATATAATTCAAGCCAGATGAGATGATGGTTGAATGTGCAGAGGAGAGATATATCATTTACATATTTAGCTGAATCTTTTGTCCAAAGTAATATTTTGACACCTCTGCAGCCCAAGCTTATTTGACTGTTCTGTCTGATAGGTGCTGTAATTCAAACCAGCCAGAGTCATCCTTGTGATGCTAAGTTGACTAATGAGCACAGAGAATTTAGGTTATACTCAGTGAAAATTGGAACGCTCAGTAGAACAGATTTACCACCAGAACTGATAAAGGACACCCACAACTGGGCTATAATAATAATTATAATGCATTATGAAGTTATCTATAGTGCATTATAGATGACAGCTATATTTAGCATTCATAATGCATAATGCACATGACTATTTGTTATTCCTTTTGATGTTTGTAAAGTTTCATGAGTGCATTATTATTTATTATGAATGTGTTTGTAAATTACTAAAAACACGGCCTTATGTAAAATCTTACCAACAACTCTACACCAGAGTCCTGAAACCACAGCTATGAAATTCTAAACTGTGCCACCAGAAAAATGATACAGGCAAACAACCACAAATTCAACAGAAAAACACCAACTAAAATGGGACTCTGAATCGAACTGAGCAGATCGCTGAGCCCCATGCTTACTAAGCAATGAGACTAACTATAGGGAAAAGCTCACTGTTCACTTTAAATAGAATGCAGAGCTTCCTGCTTTCTCTTCAGAGCAAGGTCACATGGACCCTACTTAATCGCCAAAAAAATGGTACAGGTTTGACACTGGAGGTGTGAAAATCCATTCAGATATTTGCCTTCACAGGATTGCTAATGATCTATGGCAACATAAAATGAAAAAGATATTTTAAATCAAACCACCTTTTGGTTGTTTCCAAGCAAATATCCAGAATTACTTTACTTCAGCCTTACACTTTCTACTGAAATCAAGCTTTTGGGCCTTTCTTAAGTGTCTTTATTTATTTCATAGCTGATGATGGCAAAATGAGAGTCACTTCTGAGCTGTTCAGAAGGAGCTGCAGCCCATGGAGTCACATAATCCCCCTCCCCGCCCCCCAATTCCACATAACCAAAAGCTTTAAACCAAATCGTAGCAAGCAGGGGATGATTCCAATAGAAATGTCTCTGGTACTTGGAAACTGACAAAGTTCAGAGCTGGGGAGCTAAACATAAAGCTGGCTCCATCTGATTTGTCATTCCTACTGGGGGTGGCAGACTTCTGTCAGAAAGGGCCAGTAGTTTTGTAGATGTGGAGGCATCACAATTAGTAGGCTAGAGCTCAGCACATCACGCCCATTTTTTTCCCCCATCTACTAGCAAAAACAAAAGTAGACCATAGTTTCAAAGCAGATCTCATGGCTGTGGATAGGAGTTCAACTGAGGTTATTTGCACTTGTGTAAGCGGGACAGGGGGGATTGTGTTCCAGTGTTTCGGGGTTTTTTGTGTGGACCACATAATCAGAAACATCTTGTTCTACGCTAAGGTCTTGCCAGGGAAAACAGTGCTCGTCAGGCGTGGCCTTGGAGTGCTGGGACAAACCCTCCATCATTAGCTGAAGAGGAGTTAGTCACCACCAGAAGTTTGTTTATGGGATTATATGAGTATGCTGCATGTAGCGTTGTTTTTTAGAACTTCCTGTTTCAGTCCAAGGCATAAAGACCTGAAGGGGGATTTCTGCTTGAAACTTAACTTTAACAGTGAGAGACAGCATGCATATATAATGATGTACACATATTCTTCATCTTTGGACTCCATGGTGGTATATAGTAATTATTTCTTATACATTTATTCTTCAACCAATCACTGGCTTATTAGCAAATAATGGAGGGGGACTCAAACATGATCAGTGGCTTCCATATTGTAACTGACTATTCCATTAATCAGGAAGGATATACATTGGTACTGTAATACCTTTTGGACTAAAGAAACATCCGTGATCTCATACTGCCTTCTGAATAATATGGTAGATTTAGAATAGTTACAACCCAGGGTGGTGGATTTCAGGCCAGGTCCTGGTTGAACAGTGTATGTGGAAGGTTCCCATGTCTATTTACACCACCGACAACTTCAGCACTATGAAAGAAGACAGCGCTTGTTTAATGTAATAATTGATCTACCCAGTACTTGTACTCTTTTAAGTTCCCTGAAAAGCCCACCAGGTGGTTGGTTAAGAACTTCTGCCTAGACGCTAAATATAGAACCTCTGCTTGAGCAGACAGAAGCTTTTTAATAGTCATAGTAAAGCTGAACCCATTGGTTATGGTGCATAAATTTAGGTTCTCTGGGAGACGCATGGAGCCCAGCTCTAGATGCTGGAGGTGAAAAGGGCTTGTTTGCGATCTGGTGGCCCCATCACTTGCCCCATGGGCTATAAAAGATAAGGGGGGCAGCTACAGCTGTCCCTTTAAACAGATGGTGGAAAAGGCAACTGCTTAAATGTTTACAGAGGCGTTTTACAAGCCTGGGTTTTGGCTAACTCTTTGCTCAAGCTCTGAGTGTCAGTTAGCTTGTGGTGAAAAGCAGACTGAGGAAACTTTGTGTTGGCACAATGCAGGTGAATGGGGCTTTGCCAGTTCCAGCTGTGGGACTGACTGGTAGAAAGATTCACTGGGATGCCCCAGTATCTCTACAGCGCCATATTCTATAGTCCTTCCTCCATTTTCCCCCAGTCTGCCCCACTATACCACTATATAATAAGCCCTTCCCGACCAGGAATTAAAGTATTTGTAGGAACAATTCTCACTGGGTATTTTGTTCAATACACTGTCAAGTAGCTTATTCTATCCATCTTATGAAACTTCTTTTGAATTTTCTCCAGAGCTCACAATGGCTGTGGTTCAGTTCAATTTCCATAAAAATTTGCATTTAAAATTCATCTACACCAGGCAGCCCCCAAGTCCCTGCTTTAAATCAGAAACAGTATATTGCAAGTTAAAGGCAGTCTTCACACTGTAAATCAGAAGGATTGTTATTACTGTAAAGGGAGTTGTGATACTGTAAATCAGAGGCATTCTTACTATTATTAAATCTTGATACAGTAATTCAGAGGTAATTTTACTTTTGTAAATTAAAGGCAGTCGTAGTAATATAAAACAAAATCAGTGTTGATTCTGTAAATCAGAGGCAGTCATTATACCGTAAATCATAGGCTGTAGTACTACAATAAACCACAGGCTATTCACTGAGGATATGTTCGTTCCTACATAAAACTGGAGCTGAAAGATCCAGCTATGAAAGATCATGGGTTGTAGCTAAAGGTGAAGGCAGATTTGAAACAAAAGCAGCTTTGTGCCTAAGCCCCCTCTGTGGGGGATTAACCAGCCAGACATCTTTAGCGTAGCAGTCTGCGGTGGAGGTCATCATGCCTCTCATGTACTTCAGGTGTTCACCCCCTTTCTGTTTCTAATCATGACATTCCTTGATTCTTGCTTGCCTTAGTGCAACATATCATCAAAAAGGATTCAATTCAGTCTGACAGGGTGGAGCCTCCCCCCCCCCCCTACTGGCTCAGGCCCTGTGAATGATGACCATGAGGATGGGGTTACCTGGGGTCTCTTCCCCTTGTCCAACACAAATTCTTCCTGCTCTGGCACATCAACACATGCAGTCATGTTGAGGCTGGAAGTATCTGGGACAGGCTCGTTGGTGTGCTGCCAAATCCTCAGAACCAAATGTGCAAGAGAGGAGTAGTGAGGTGCAGTGAGAGAAAACGCCAAGACCCCCCAACAAATGTTGGGCTCTTTTTGCTTAGAGGTGGTCTACTACATTCCTCCTTAATTGTCAATTAGCAGAGGACATATAGTGTATAGCGAAGGCGAGGAAGGTAGCTATGACTTCACCCTTAGCCAGCAGAGAAGTATTATCTGAGCTTTATCAGTACATCTCATTGAGTTTATATGGAAATATCAGTATCTACAGTGGACCGCAAATTCTATTATTTAGCAGTACTACAACAGACCACAAAGCTTGGTGATGTAGAGATAATGCAGTAGACCACAAGGCTTGGTGATTTAGTGGTTCTGCAGTGCACCAAAAGGCTTGGTGATATAGGGGTACTTCAGTAGACTGTACGGCTTGGTGATTCAGTGGTTCTGCAGTGGACCACAAGGCTTGGTGATTTAATGGCACTGCAGTGGATCACAAAGCTCAGTGATTTAATATATCTTTTGTTCCTCTAACAGATGAACAGATGGCAGTGTTTTGTGTTTCTGAACAGTGAAAGATGAGAATTTTTTTGCTGTTGCAGCGAACAGCTGAAAGCAGATAGCTGCAGAGATAATGTCACTATTACTCAGTGCTGTATGAGTTTGTGACAAAACCACAAGAAACATACACGTACCAGCGATCCTTCCTCTCAGCATCCAAAGAGTTGGTTCTCCAGGCACCTTCAACATTAGATTCCTTATTCAGATGGCTCTTTTTTGACCATCGCAAATTGTGCTGTGAATGAGATGCAAAAATATTGTACCTGCCTCTCACACAAACTCATGTATGAACCTGGAAACCACTGAAGATCACACATTCTCCTCACACAGACTCTCCATCACAGCATACTCGGGAAGATTTGATAGACACTCCCATCATGCATACACATTCAAGAACCCTCAAAATTTTGGGCACATTGTGTCTCTTTCTAGCATGCAGACACACCTACAAAACCAAAGCCAAAATGGAGAAGCAGTGTGTGACAAAGTAAGTACACCCGTACTGCTTCCATAGGAACTAAAAGGGTAAGTAGCAGGTAGGTGCTGCTAATGAAATGCGCTTGATTAATTGATCATTGATGAATTCAGGTGTGTGTTAAGGAGGAAAGTCATCAGCAATGACCTTAGAGAAGCAATTGTTGCTGCTCATCAATGTGGTGATTTAAGGATTATAAGGCCATTTACAAACAACTTGAAGTCCATCATTCTTCAGTGAGAAAGATTGTCAGCTGACAATCATCCCAGGAGTGGATGTCCCAGCAAATTCACCCCAAGGTCAGACTGTGCAATGCTCATAGAAATTGCAAAAACCCAAGAGCCACATGTCAGACACTACAGGCCTCAGTTAGCATGTTAAATGTTAAAGTTTGTGACAGTACAATTAGAAAAAAACTGTACAAGTATGGGTTGTATGGAATGGTTACCAGGAGAAAGCTTCTTCACTCTAGGAAGAACATGGAAACATGGCTTAGGTTTGCAAAGTTGTGTCTGATCAAACCACAAGACTCCTGGAATAAAGTTATTTGAACAGATGAGACCAAAGTGGAGATGTTTGGCCATAATGCAGAGTGCCACATTTGGTGAAAACCAAACACGGCACATTAACACAAACACGTCATACCAGCTGTCAAGCATGGTCATGGAGGGGTGAAGATTTGAGCTTGTTTTCCAGCCACAGGACCTGAGCAGTCATTGAGTTGACTATGAATTCCCCTGTATACCAAAATACTGTAAATTCAGGTGTGAGGCCATCTGTCCAACAGCTAAAGCTTGGTCAAAATTGGTTCACGCAACAGGACAATGATCCCAATCACACCAGCAAATCTACAACAGAAGGGCTGAAAAAGAAAAGAGTCAAGGTGTTGCAATGGCCCAGTCAAAGTCCAGACCTCAACCTGAATGAAATGCTGTGGCGGGACCTTACGAGAGGTGTGCATATACAAATGCCTGCAAACCTCAATGAACCAAAGCAATGTTGTAAAGAAGAGTGGGCCAAAATTCCTCCAGAAAAATGTG
Source organism: Brevimyrus niger (assembly GCA_015164015.2). Lineage (NCBI taxonomy): Eukaryota > Metazoa > Chordata > Actinopteri > Osteoglossiformes > Mormyridae > Brevimyrus > Brevimyrus niger. The sequence goes on along the minus strand of JAABNY020000063.1, from coordinate 30,676,412 downwards.
TGAGACTGCTAAAAGTGGTTTAGATTCAAGCTATTGATTCATAATTTTTCCACACATGGTTTCTCCATTTTGGCTTCATTTTTTTACTAAATAAATAATGCCATGGTGGAATCTGTTGTGTGTCTTACAACTGAGGTTAGATTAAAATCATTTTCAAACCTGGTGAGAACCAAATTATTTTTATTTTATTTTATTTATTTTGATATGTAAGACCATAGAAATGAAAGAGGATCTACTTTCTTTTTCACATGACTGTACGCACATTAGCCTAATGCATGTTTACTTTGGTATACTCATACACATATAAACACACACACTCTCAAGGTGCCCATTATGAACAAACATAAGCACATGTTCACATAGACATGTACACTTCTATATTTTAGATTTGACTCCCAACATCATGTAAAATTAAACTGCTAAGCTAAATTAAATAGTTCGCAGCACTTAACTGTTTTAGCTCTTTTTTTTTTTGTTTTAAGAAAGTGACTTAGTGTGTGTCTCGGTAACACACAATCTCTCATTGTCTGCTGTTTCAGCTGCAAGTATGATTGAAAATTTAACCCAACAAGCTAAGCCTATCACACACATGGGACACAAATAGTACATTCCTGTCCTGTGAAGCCTCACCCATTTCATCATTGACTATCCAGAATTCATGTGAGATCTTTCCCGATCCAACGACCTCTTTTTCTGAACAGTTCTGACTTGGGACTGGGGGCCTGTTTTCTTATGTCTTCTTGGGTCCCCTTAGGGTCACGCCTCTTCAGGGGGGCTAAATACAGTCCCTTTGCCAGAAAAACATCCCTGGAGTGTTTATGACCCCACACATTTACAGTAGCTCATATATCAGATTTATATCTTGTTTGTCTAAAACAATGTATGGCCCCCTTGTGCCGTGTTATCTTTCAGAGCATGTTGGCGCGTCTTCTTTGACTCACTGCCTTTCGGTCTGACAGCTGCACCAGGCGGCTGTATATGAGCACTGTAGCGGCGATCCACCCTGGTTTAGCTATTCTTTCATGTTGTTTTCGCGGAACGAGTATGTGATCAGGTCCCCTGCTGCTTTGTAAGGAAAGATGACCAGAGAATGTGCAAAAGAGCCTGATTCAGGGGGCGCTGTCATCTTCTGATGGATTGCCTGCCTCTGTCCTGGGCTGGATACATGTGCTGACGATGAGTTTAATGGGTTTAATCTAGCATTTGTTGCTCTGGCATCAGTGTTCTCTGGTAAAATAGATGCTGCAGCATACATATATAGTGAAGTGTGACAATTGAAGAAAAAAAAAATTAAGATTTCAATTTGGATTTTTTTGTTTTTTGTTTATTTACTGCAGGTGCCCAAGTTGGAGAAATCTCATTAAGTGTGATCCTTGTATTTGTGGATTTGTGGATCTTTTGTGGCCTTTAGTTCTGTTTTTTTTTTTTTTCCCTGCGGTGTTTTGTCACAGTTCCTCTAATTATCAGGTCCATTTGGCTCCAATTTGGGTTCATTTTGAGCCAGTAAACATTTATAATTTCCTGTTGTATTCTTTCTCCCCCTCACTCCCCCGCTCATACACACCCAGGGGAATGAGGCATGACAAGGTGGCGCACACGCCCCCAGTCCCTGGCAGATACGGGCAGGCACACTGTGTGCCCCTTGGCATGCATCAGCATGTGGCTGTCTGCTGTCCGGCTTGGGCGGGGCTCTGGCGACCGTGAGAACATTATTAATCACACAAGGGCCTAATGGACAATGGTCCGCTTCACAAACATGACAGTAATCATAGCTCCCAGCATTCTCTGCATGAAATAACCATTACTGGGCGGCATGATTTCCTTTCTCACATAAAAAAAATATTTAGGTCTGTGTTCTGTGATTTACATTCTTTTATTTTGCCCTTTACCAGTATTTAAAAATTTCTTTGAATTACTTGAATGGCATGTAAATGCTTTGGCAACACCGAAGCATTTTGTTTCATGCTTACAAATCACTGTCACTGCAGCAGACAGACAAAAAGGAGAGGGAAAGGGAGGCCTGATTTTTGCCCGTCTGTTACTAAAATGTTCAGTTTTGGCAATATGAACCTAATAGACCAAAAGCAAAAAACACACCATTGGCTGAATCAAGATCTATCAAAGTGTTTCCCTTACAATGTGCAAAGCTGACTTTAAAGCGTCCTGTCCAAAAGGTGGTGCTGATGGATCGGAAGCTAGACGACATCCTGAAGATCATGCTGGAGCAGTTCCGGAGCCAGGCACAGCTGTCGCCGAAGCCGCGGGTCGGCGTTACCAAACGCTGGGGAGCCAGCATGGATGAGGGCCAGTGAACTCACTGTCACCGCCTGACTTCATCGCGGGACTCCGGTGAGCATGACCTCCGACCCCGCGGTGAGGGACCGCCTCCTAATGTGTCCATCGGTCAAATCAGAGCTACGTGCCGCTGTCTTCTGGTCTCCTTCAGGAGTGACACAGAGTGAACTCAAGTGGTTTGTCCCATAACAGGCCAACAATATGCTCTCTGTTCAATAACAAAATGAAGCTCTAGCTAGTTTATTTTAATTTATTTACTTATCTCAGTGTGTGGGTGGTTGTTGATGAAACTGAAAACTTGAAAACGAAAAAGACAATGCCTGAAAGCAATGCAAAAAGAATGGTGACCCAATCAAGGGCAAACGACTTGGCAGAATTTTCTGGAAATACACTGTTACTGCCGGCACAGTCCATAGTAAGCGTCATACAACCTCTTTCCCTTGCTGTGCTTCTTATCTATGCCACACACATGTGTTCCAGTTTAGAGTGTCACATGTTTTGTGGGCTGTCTGTTTGTTTCCACGGGTCTCGCTGGTTGACTGGTTGGCCACGTGGCACCTAGTCCACAAAAATTTGTTCCCCGTATTTTTCAGTTGCGGTACAATCTGTGCTAGCTACCCGTTTGACCGCCGTGCCAGCGGCGGGCCTGCAGAGCCCATGAATCAGTGGCGAAGCCGACCGGAGTGCCACAGCAGGGTCCCTGGCGGTGCCGTTTGTCTGGAGTCCAGCTACGAGGCTCCACACAAGACTGGTCATTTTAAAATTCCTCCCTGTGGATGGGATATCATTCTGCTCCCAAAGTAGCAATTAAAATACTAATGCCAGAGAATTCGGCCACATATTTCAGGAGTTTTGATGGCGGGGGTGTGAAATGGCGGGTGAACCCCAATGCTGGGTGCTCAATGCTATCTTTAAGACTGGTACCAGAAGTTTCATCCATGGAACTGACACTCATTTAGTTTGAGTTTTGCTTCCTCTGTCTATCTCAAGCTTTGCACTCTCTAATGTTCGTGGAGCCCTTTCACAGATAGAACATTCCAGAAAGATCTGGACTGCATCATTTCCATGTATTAATGAACTAATGTCATAATGAGAGCATGAGCATGTTTGAGAACAGAATGGGAAAATGGGATGCTACCCAGCATCTCCCGCCGTCTTGAAATGTTACTCTTGTTTTTTGTGAATGCTGTAAGAATGAATCTTGTTAGCCGGAATGTGTTTACAGACAGAAAACTGCCCACTGATCACCTGTAGAGTTTTATAACACAGGCACATGATCTGAGTTTCATATTGTTATCAGGCATGCTAGGAACCGCAGAGTGTGGAGGAATGGCTACAAATAGCACAGAAAAAAAAAAAAAGTTTTTTGCATTTTCTGTAGTTCCTGTTGAATGTCAGTAAAATAAAGATTCTTCTTCAAGTGAACAGTTCATTGATGATCTTATCCTTTAATGCTAGGTGGGAACTGTTCAACACCAGTGAATGGATGCTTGTTTCTTTGGTCTCTCTGTTGCCTGGATGCACCAGCTGTTCCCTGGTTTCTCTCCGAGTGAGGCCTGGTGACACCGTAACCCACTGCTGACTTTAAACCGCTCTGCTGCAGTTGCTCTTGAGCGCGGGAAAAGAAAGGGTCTCAGATTACTGAGCAAATACATTTTCTCCAGGGCAGCCAAAAAAACCCAGCCAGCGTCCAAGAAAAACACTGCCAGGACTGAGCACAATTGCTGACAAGGAACATTGAGGGTGGAAGCTTAGTGGAATTTTTGTTTTTTAATCTACGTTTTTCAGTCAGGGGATAGTCCCGCACACCTGTCATTACTGTGCTCCTGCATCTTTGTGCAGCTTTCATGTGATGAACCTAAGAGGAACCTCCTTCTTCAAGGAGGAGCCTTCTTCTTCTGGGATGCCAGATTCAGGGTCTGAATCTGGCATCACAGATGCTTTTCAGTCCACAATCGCAGCTATGGACTATGGATAGATAGATCAGGCTGGCTGTTCATTTATAATTTTTTTTTTCTTGGTCCTGAACATGGAATTTTACTTTTAAGTGACAACTTAATGAAAAATAAACTAAAGAGTGTGAGCAATGTGTTAACTAGATTAAATGAACAGGGTAAGTAAGTTACCTGAAAGAGCTTTCATGTGAGTGTTGGAGTGTGCACATCAGCAGGGCAGGGTATGCCATCGCTCTGTGTTGTGTGTCATTTGTGTGAGGAAACCAGATAGTACCCTCTGGGCTTGGCTCAAACCAGCTCATGGCATAGGCTGGCTTCTGAGCTGTACCAAAAACCCAGCACAGATCCAAAGACATCTATAAAGAACACCCACAGTTCACCAGGGCCTAAGTCCCAGCAACATTTGCTATATAAGCCAGAACTATTTCTTGTATAAAATATGTGTCACTGTTGTGGGATACATCAGAGGCATCTGCAAGAAAGAGGTCAATCAAAGTGAAATTAAATAGGGGCAGTCATTCATAGCCAGTCAGAAGTAAGCAATTACTCAAAACCAATCAAAAAGGAGCAGTCATTCACAGCTAAACACATTTGCACAATTACTCATAACCAATCAAAAGGATGCAGTCACATAGAACCAATCATTTAAAGTAGTCATTCATAACCATGTAAAAAGGGAGCACTCAATCACAGTCATTAATAAGGAAATAAATGTTTATATCTATTTATGAGAGAGCAGCCTGTGGTTTGCAGGTCTCATGGAGCAGAGCTTTTTTGGGCTAGCTCACATTGCTACAAGAGCCTCTGCATTTATTTACAAGTCTGACAGCGCAACTGAGCTTGTGGAATTAATGTAGCAGGCTTTCATTACTAGGGGATATGAGGTATTTTGAGATCACACTAGTATTTTTCCAAGTTTGAGGCAGCCTGGAGCATATTGTTGTCAGCTTAGGGTATCAAGTCAAGGGAGCCAGTCTAAGGGCACAGAAACACACACCATGTCTTTGGATTGCAGGAGTAAACCAAAGTGCCAAATGTAACCCAGAGCAATATGGGGAGTACATGCAAACTATACACTGAGACTTAAGGTGGGAATCAAATCCCAAATCCTGGAGGAATGAGCCAACAGTGCCACCAACTAAGCTACCGTCCTGCCCTTTCATAATCCACCCAATCATACATCCATCTTCTATGTGACTTATCCATTACACGTTTGAGGAATCCTACTCTAGGAACATTCCAGATGGCATATCAGTCCAATGTGCCATTTATGGTGCTTTTTCACTGCAACCAAGAACCAAGCCATACCACAAACTGAATGGTTTGGAATGGAATGGATTCATCACACAAATTTACACAAGCGAATGATAATTATGCTTGTGTTTGATGATAACATAATATGATTCTCACAGACTTGCCACTGGAATGTAGCACATAGTAAATCATAATGTACACCATGTAAACAGGAAAGAAGCATTTCCGGTTTTATGTCACTGTCGCTCTCCAAACTGGGCAACACCTTTACTGAGCTGACCCCTCTGCAGTGCAAAACGGGAGCGAGCTGGACCCACACTGTAACTAGTCTCTCTTTTCAGTACAGCTCAGTTCCTGTATGCCAATGGAAATGTGCCACTCTTCTTTGCCTAACAGGATGTCTTTGGACTGCAGGAGGAAGTCAGAAGAAACCTGGGCAGCAAAGAGGGAGAATGCAAAGTCCACACACATGGAATAAGCAGAAATTAAACTGGCAACACAGTCATTTCACACACTCAGCCACTGGAGTGTCCAGTAAAAGTATTACCTCAGGATCATGATAAACAAACCTGTGACGAGTGCTAATTTCGTCAATGAAAATTTTAATGATAAATATTTGTTGAGTAAAATGTAATGACAATGTAAAAGAAAAAATGGTTGACAATGAATATTACAGCACAATCTCTGTTCATTATACGTTGACGAGTAAAGACAAGACAAAATTGCGTCTTCTAAAGGCACTGATTGTTATCCTTTTTAACCAATCATATACATATGCATATATCTGCAAGTGCACGTATCAGTTCTTACTGTGTAACTGCCCCAATTTTCCGTTCGACATGACAGTTTTGGGTAATTGCTGACAAAACCCCCAGATCTGAGGCATCAGTCTGCCATCGGAGCTGGCTAGGTGCTGCTTGATCGCTATCTGTGAACTGTTTACAAAGCAACCCAACAGAGTCGCCAGTACATCGCAAACGCCCATCAGATATCTAGCAGGCTGTCAGGGTCAGCACCCCTCTGTCCGACTTTTTTAAATCTTCTCCCTGTTTGGCCAGCTGGTGTCACTTGCCATCCTGTCCTCGTGAAAGTCCTTAGTGTGTTTTACCTGCTCTCTAGACTGCTGCATGGCTCAGTGAGCTGAGTATGCAGTCACTAACCCCCTCTGTTGTATGTTCAAATCCCATCCACTGTTTTTTTGTAGATTTTGTTCCCTACTGTTTCATTTGTAACAGTTTTCTAGTTCCTGTGTATTTGTAACGTGTATTTGGTTTTGGTTTTTTGCTTTGTGCCTGTGGTTGTTTTTTTACCTGTCTTTGTTATTCCTGTAGTGTTAGATTCTGCTTCTTAGGTTCTCTGTTAAGTTTGAGTTCCTTGATTTAATTAGTCATTTCACCTGTTGTCTGTCTTCTTGTGCCAGTCCTTGTGTGTTTTACCCTGACTGGTTAATTGTTTAATTTCTTTCTCCTGTATTACCCAGATCAGTTTCTGTATATATTTCAGGTGCTCTTCATTGTGTATTCCAGAATATTACTAGTTTTTATACTTGCGCTTTGTTCCCTACCTGATCCCTATTGCCTTATCCCTGGACCTTGTTCCCTTAACTTCTGTAGCTAGTCTTTGTTTTTACCTATTTGCTTTCTGACCCCTCGTTGTCTGTGTGATTTGTAGAGTTCCCAGTGTTTTCAGTTTCAGTTAATAAACCACCTGTGTTCCCGTGAGTTGTCAGTGGATTGTCACCTCCTTTCCCCGCCTGCACGATGCCCCGCCCCTGTGCCAGAACCTCCCGAGTCCCTGACAGCAGGCTAAATATCTGAACCTGTCATGGAGTTCAAATCCTATACATGTGAAATGTGCAAGACACAGTGTAAGGCAAAAAACTGAGGGATGAATTTATAAAGATGTAAAGTTAAGTTTGTTTAGGACACACATGCAAGGGTCATCTTGGAGAGAAGTATCTTGCTGAAATGAAACAGAGGTATAGTAAACTATATATAATAAACAGAAAGGGATGCATAAGGTTAATGCTTAGTCCTACTAATGTCAGTTTTTTTTGTTATTTCAGCAATTTTACTGTATTATGTACTTTTTGATTTGAAGAAGTGTTATTGTAAATTATGAAGACTTCAATTATGAAGAGGTTTTGCGCATGGTTAAATGATTGTTTGATAAGTGTTTAGATGCCCTATTAACAAAAATTATTACTATCCAAAATGGCCATGCAGTTAATTTATTAAAAAATAAATTATGACTTGATGACAAAAATGAAACTGAGAAAAGTATTTGTTGATGTATGCAGAAAATAAATATGACCTGTGAAGGAAATATGATTGTATTGTACTTTTTCTAACAAACTTTAGGCAAACTTTAGTTTGGTAAGTCAGTAACATTCTCCACCAAGATAACTAACCATCATAGGGTATGCTTGCTTCTCAAGGGAATTTATACAGCTTTGAGAAATATCATTCAGCAAAATCGGTTTCAGGATCATTAACCTGTCTGAGGAACTTCTGACTTAAAATATCATGACACACTTGTGCAGAGCGGGGAAGCAGGCACAGGAGTCCTCAGATACAGAGAAATGCAGGGTTTATCCGGGAAAGGCAACCCAGGAAACACAGAGTACTACACAAAACTGACTTTGCAACGGCACAACATCAATAACCAGACTAACGAAAGGGACACAGACATGGACTTAAATACACCACAGTAATTAACATGACTAAGATCAATCAAGTCAAGTCATTTTTATTTATATAGCGCTTTTAACAGTGGACATTGTCTCGAAGCAGCTTCACAAAAAAGAAATGAAAGTTTTTGAACAATAATAAATAATCAATAGTGTTTGTGTACAAGACATGCAACTAAACGATCATTTAGGTAAAGCAATTTTCTCTGTTTAGCAAGCCGAGGCTGACGGCGACAGCGGCAAGGAAAAACTCCCTAAGAGGCAAACTAGGAAGAAACCTTGAGAGGAACCAGACTCAACAG
>JAABNY020000063.1:30640572-30655023 GCA_015164015.2 Brevimyrus niger | reverse complement strand
CCGGAGTACCCGGAGGAAACCCCACGACGGCACAGGGAGAACATGCAAACTCCACACACATGTAACCCAGGCGAAGATTCGAACCCAGGTCCCAGAGGTGTGAGGCAACAGTGCTAACCACTGCACCACCATGCCGCCCCATTATGTGTTATGTAATCTTTAAAAATATATATTTCTTAAAATAAAAGTATTGTTCGGAACCGGTATCGAATTCAGGGTGGTAAATTTTGGAACGATACCCAGCCCTACATCCATCCATCCATTCTTCCATCCAACTCCAGCCTTCTGTCTATGGTGGTGTAAGTTATTTTTGAAGATTTTTTTTTAATGATGCTTGTTTGGAGTTTGTAAATCAATATGTATCATGTTTGGTTTTGAACTTCCCTCCTTCTACATGTAAATGTAAAGTGTTGCTGTATAATTTTTTATTGATGGGCAGGAGTTTCTGGAAAACCATCTGCTGTAACTCCTCTAAAAATATGAAATCTGTCTGTGACTAAAACCTGTAATCCAGCATTAGCTCGTATGTGTGCATCATCCTCATTGATTTTCTTCAGCTGAACACAATCAGTTATGGTCATTCGGTTGTTGACAAAAACTACATAATAACACTCTGGGAATAAAGCAAACATGCAACTAAACAAAAGAGAATGGAAAAACAGCCACAAAGTGAGTCCAAACTATTTATGTTGTCTTATTTTTTACTAGTCCAGCCATCCCCCCATCAACAACCACTTACTCCAGTCAAGGTCACTCACAGCTGGAGTCTATCCTGGGCAGCAGAGGGTGCAAGGCGAAAATGTGCCATTTGCTAGGATGTGCTATAGGAAATACCTTCTGAATATACAGATGTTTAATGAGCAATTAATAGAAAACTCCTAATTTTACTGTATTTCAAAAGTAAAAATTGTTTCAAAACTGTTTGATTTGATACACTCTGACATAGTGAGTGCTAAAACTGCTGTCATCTGAAAATCGCACATGCCATCTCCCAACAAGAATGAAGTCATTTCTACTGACTCACACTGACTGTACTCACAGAGACCGAAGATTTGCCCTCAGAAAAGAAAACGAATTAGTTTCATTGTTTTGTGTGGCCAAGAGACACAAAGTGCCACAGTCATGCTGTAAGTTCATTCAACTGGGGCAAGAGTGTAAGCGGAATATACAAAGTGCCCAAGTTAGAAGTGAAAAGAACACAAACAGCAAATGATCAAATGTTTTTTTTTTCAGTGAAGCCCCACTTTCCTAATTCTCAGACCGCTAACATTGATATTGTATTCTTTCCAGTACTTATAGTTAGCTGAGGATTAGTTTTACTTACACAAAAATGTTCTGATGGCAGAAAGAAAATGACTGGTTCAGGGAGATAACCAATCAGATTGTAGAGAAGGTGGTTCGAAGGAGAAGGGATCCACTAGTTGCTTTTTCCTTTTGCCCTCAGAACATTTTTGTGCAAGTAAAACTCTGATGAGCTTAGTTGTTTGTCAGTACCACTGTAATTTATATCATGGAAACAGACAACATTTTTGCATTATTTGCACAAAGTTAGTGCTGCCTTGCAGTTTCTGAAAGCACAGTGACATTTTTGCAAGTTGGAGTTTTAACAAAAGTAACAGTCACAGTTCAGTGTCTGTTGCAAACGGCCATATCTGGACAGTTCCCACAGTGAAATACAGTACTGGACTAAATAACTCGGACATTATTATTCCATACAATTTATTATTGTAACAATTAGTAATTTCTAAGACCCAGTAAGGAGTAGGGTCACCTTTTGCCTTTGGAAGAACTTCAGTCCTCCTTAACATGCTGTCACGCAAGCCCCAAGCTATGTGAAGGGGGCGACTGGACTATTCTTCAAGATGGAAAGCCTCCGGGTCTTTGAGGGAAGAAAGGGTAGAAATCTTCCACACACTCAGCTTCCTGAGATGTTTAGACCTGATGACTGAGGAAGCTATGGAAGGTGCTTAACTTCATCCTAGTGTTCATGGACTCATCTGCCTACCTGTGGCAGACACTTCATCCAGTCAGGGATTCTATGATATATTGTCATTTTTGAAACTGTATTCCTTGGTATAGAAAAAAGTGACTGATGTACCTGATATTCAAGCACTGAGTACTTTGCAGCTGTTAGATGCTTCATGTTGCTCACATGTCAAATGGCTGATTGTTCCACTGGGGGTGGGGCTTGATGGCAATGGTCAGGCCAGTACTCATGGGGCCTGGTCGGGCACAGCCCGAACAAGGCATGTGGGTCCCCCTTCCAATGGGCTCACCACCCATAGGAGGGGCCATTGGGGTCGGGTGTGTTGTGAGCTGAGCAGTGGCCAAAGGCGGGGACCTTGGCGGTCCGATCCTCAGCTGCAGAAGCTAGCTCTAGGGACATGGAATGTCACCTCTCTGATGGAGAAGGAGCCTGAGCTGGTGCGCGAGGTTGTGAAATTCCAGCTAGACATAGTCGGGCTCACCTCGACGCACGGCTTGGGCTCTGGAACCAGTCTCCTTGAGGGGGGTTGGACCCTCTTCCACTCTGGAGTTGCCCACAGAGAGAGGCGCCCAGCAGGGGTGGGCATACTTAATGGACTCCTCCTCCTGGGAACTTACTTGTTCTGCTGGGGGAATTCAATGCTCACCTAGGCAATGACAGTGAGACCTGGAGTGGCATGACTGGGAGGAATGGCCCCCCAAATCTGAACCCGAGCGGTGCTTTGCTGTTGGACTTCTGTGCACGTCACAGATTGTCCATAATGAACACCATATTCGGGCAAAAGAGTGTCCATATGTGCACTTGGCACCAGGACACCTTAGGCCACAGTTCGATGATCGACTTTGTAGTCATGTTGTTGGATTTGTGGCTGCATGTCTTGGACACTCGGGTGAAAAGAGGGGCAGAGCTGTCAACTGTTCACTACCTGGTGGTGGGTTGGCTCCGCTGATAGGGGAGGAAGCCGGCCAGGCCTGGCAGGCACAAGCATACAGTGAGAATCCGCTGGGTACGTCCGCCGGAATCCCCTGTCAGGAGAAGTTTCAACTCCCACCTCCAGCAGAACTTCTACCATGTCCCGGGGGAGATGGGGGACATTGAGATTGAGTCTGAATGGGCCATGTTCTGCGCTTCCATTGTGGAGGCGGCTGACCGGAGCTGTGGTTCGGATCGGAGGGATCGGAGGGTGTGCTCCAACTATAGGGGGATCACACTCCTCAGCCTCCCTGGTAAGGTCTATTCGAGGGTTCTGGAGAGGAGGGTCGGCAGATTGTCAAACCATGGATTCAGGAGGAACAGTGTGATTTTCGCCCTGGCCATGGAACAGTGGACCAGCGCTATACTCTCCGTAGGGTTTTGGAGGCTTCATGGGAGTTTGCCCTACCAGTCTACATGTGTTTTGTGGACTTAGAGATTCGACCATGTCCCTTGGGAGACCTGTGAGGGTGCTCCGGGAGTAAGGGGTCCCGGGCTTCCTTTTAAGGGCTGTTCGGTCCCTGTATGACCGGTGCCAGAGCCTGGTCCACATGGACGGCAATAACTTGGACTTGCCCTTTGACACAGATTCTGTTCATAGTTTTTATGGACAGAATTTCTAGGTGCAGCCAGGGCATTGATGGTGTCTGGTTTGGTGACCTCAGGATTAGGTCTCTGCTTTTTGCAGATGATGTGGTTCTGTTGGTCTCATCGGACCGGACCGGCTCTCACTTGGACTGTTCACAGCGAGTGTGAAGCGGCTGGGATGAGAATCATCATCTCCAAATCCGAGACCATGGTGCTCAGCAAAAAAAGGGTAGAATGCTCTCTCTGGGTCGGGGATGGGGTCCTCCCCCAAGTAGAGGAGTATCTCGGGATCTTGTTCATGAGTGAGGGGATGATGGAGCGGGAGATAGACAGGTGGGTCGGTACAGTGTCCACAGTGATGCGAGCACTACATCGGTCTGTCATGGTGAAGAAAGAGCTGAGCCGAAAGGCAAAGCTCTCGATTTACTAGTCGATCTTCTTTACACCTCGGGATTCCCCCAGAGGAGCTAGATGAAGTAGCCGGGGAGAGGGAAGTCTGGGTTTGCCTGCTCACACTGCTGCCTCCGCGACCTGACCTCAGATTAAGTGGGAGATAATGGATGGATGGATGGATGGATGGATGGATGGATGGATACTCTTTGGTATAGAAAAAAGTGACTGATGCACCTGATATTCAAGCACTGAGTACTTGGCAGCTCTGTTAGATGCTTCATGTTGCTCACATGTCAAATGGCTGAGACCTCTTTTGTAGTTTAAATATATTGCTAATTGGCATTCAACCAAATATGACTCACCCATTTAGTTATGTTTGTAATTGTGATTTAGGTAGTTCAAAGATATATTACTTGTTGTTTTTATTGTTCTGGATAACCTTTGAGCCTCTTATGATTGACATTAGCATTCTGGGATTGCTTCTTTGTTGGAAAACCACAAAGTGCATCAACCCCCATCCCTCTACCCTGCAGGCAGGACTGGAATTAAGGGCCAGCACTGTATTATGGGAAAAATACATACCAGTATTTCAATGCTCTGATACTTAGCGTCTACTGATATGAACTTGAGGTGGGTCCATTTTTTCTGTCATTGTCTTCTGCATATAAACTCAAATAAAAACAAATTAAAACCAAAGCATTCATTTTAGTTTTTTTCTTTGTTTGGCATCACAAGCATACAAGCATCTTGCATACAACAGAAGTTTATGATGTATCTGATGTAGATCTAAACAGGAGGAATCTGTTAAATTAAACACGTGTTTATTGGATCTAAAGGGAACTGCTTTCTTTCAAACAGATATAGGGAATACTGGAACAGAGCTTACACTTCAATTAGTAATTATTAAAAGACAATAGACTTAAGTTACAACTACAGTGAAGCAGCTGTAATAAAGACACATGCAGGATGGTGTGGACTCACCTTTTCAATTTTATTCTCATGTTGCTACCCTCTCCTAATGCCCCATCATCTTAGATCGCTCTGCTTCATCCTCATTTGTCTACATTATACCTTTGAATCTGTCAGTCATTCTAGAGACCTAACAGAGACACCGCAGAGTTGGAAGCCGCATGGCCATTCGAAAGGGGAAGCGCCATGTAAATTAGGCAGGGCTGTGCAGAGAAATGCCACAGTGATACTGACTGTGAAATTATATGACTATTGTAATTATGTGTATTCATATGAAAACTGATTTAAGCTTCTACATGTTCATGGTGAGTGGGAGGGAAGGAAGGAAGGAAGGAAGGAAGGAAGGAAGGAAGGCACTAGCCTATCTTCTGCTGGTAGAAAGAGTTTACATTTCACTCAACTTTACATAAATTTGTCAGGAGAGGTCAGGTGTTCACTCTGAACAAGTGCTCTTCTCTATCACGCTACAGATGGGCCATAACAAAACAAGAATGTGTGGCTGGTGTAGAGAGAGGCCTGACATTTTGAAAAAAAGGCTAATACCAAACAAAGGCAGTCACACCTCTATACCCAAGGATGCTGGCTCATTGTCATAGACCTACTACGAGCCACTCCCACCTCTCCGGCAGTAAACCCTGCATTACGACTGGATTTGGCTGCACGTGGCACATTTAACGGGGCTATTAGCAACCATTAGCTTGTTAATATCCTTGGCTGGTTGTCAATAAATGACCTATGCCTTTCCCTTCAGCCTGCTTTCAAATTTTGAACTGAGATGCCCTGGTGGGTTTCCCCTCATTAAAGGCTGTGAGCTAACTGAGCTGAAGAATTACTACAGCAAATGTGACGCCGTTTCGGCTAAAGTGACACTCTACTACCTAAAAGTTCCATGTTTTTCACCATTAATGTTGACTGACACCTGAGCAGCTGTGAGATCTGTAGGTTGGTCTTCTACAACCATATTCACACACAGACAGGGGCCTCGTGGTAACCAATTACGTGAGAAAGGCCGTTCCTCACCACAACCTCAGATATACCATTTGCTGATACTGAAGTGTGAACATGCCTGTAGATATCACTGCCGCATGCATGGCCCGTAGGGAAGGTTCTCAGGCAAGTTGGTGGTGACAGGGCTATGTTGCTAAGCGAGCGAAGGGTCATATGAATAATACACAGAGAGGGGATGATGCCATGACCTTCGTGAAATGTTTTAAGTGGTGGCTGTGTCCTCAGGAAGCAGTGACATCACCAGCGAGCCACTTAGCCACTTTCCAGACGCTGTGGGTCCAGTTGTAAGGCTGGCGCTAGCCGGCCCCAAGTACCGGCTTCTGTGGGAGCGAGAGATAAAGGTCATTTTTTGGCATGGATAATACCTCCCTGGGGGGTCATTACTGAAGCCAAAATTGAGTCTTATCATTGCTGTCTAGTGAATCAACCAGGCCCTATTTCACAGTGACTTCACTGACATCAAACTCTTGCACTATGCTTCATTTCAAACTCTTCTTTAGCACAGGGATTTGTTAGGCCTAGTAATTCACCTTACTGTGATTTAAACAACAATCACACAGATCCCTTTAAGACCATTTTAGGACTTTTAAGTGTCAAAACAGTAGATATCCTTGTTAAGAAAAATGTGATTATTTAAAAAACAAAAACAACTCAGACTTATTTTTATAATGATTAAACGTTTTAAAGAATGTTAAAAAAATAGCTTTCTTGATGTTTCTATAGTGATCATGTATTCCAGTAATCTAGTTTAACATTATGTTTAGTCAGACTATAAAGACTATTTACTCTGTTTCCATATTGACCTGTCTTTATCTTAGATCACATGAGCAGAGGGCTTCACATTGTAGTTTGGGTAGCTTGATTCATTCCTATTGATCTTTCAACACCTCGCCAGTGCCCAGGTCACAGATGCGCCTTGCTCACCCTTGTATTCAGTTGGCACAGTTATCATCTTTCCTCCAACTCAGAGGCGAGCTGGCCTCCCTGTGGGCAGTCAGCAATGATTGACAAGTATGGGTTGGAGTTGGTTTTCGGGGGGGGCACTTGAAAAAAATATAATACATAATACTGCATGCCATTTTGGATAAATCAGCTAAATAATAATTCTGTGCTGAAGACTTACCCTGTAACAAATAATATGACTAGAAAAGTGAATCTAAGTTTTTGCAAAATATACACATCCTTACAACATGCTTTTGCTGATACTCTTACAGTCCAAAAACATAATCCCTCAAGCCCTGACATAGCTAAAACCTGCCCAGCTAACACAGTCCTGTTAAAAAGCATACAATGAGGCATAACTTTTACTCTCACCCCTAAGTAAAAAGGCAAGACGTTCATTGATGAATCACTCCACAATTATATCCATTTCTAATTGAATTCTAAACTATATACATTTATTCAGAGCAGCTCTTCAGCACTTCAGACACCCAGTGCCATTCTGAAAATTTTAGCAAATCAAATATATATCATTTAAAGCAGAAGACATTGGTGTTACTGTTTATAACACATCCTTGGCCTTTTCAAGGAAACCAAACTTCCATCATTGCCAAGGGCTTGAACCAAGGGGAAGTTGGTATTAGGTTTTGCATTGAGGGAGTATAAATTTAACAGCTCGAAGTATGAAAAGTAGGTCCTTTATTACAGTTCCAGTCGTAATCTACATTACACACCTATCTGAAAGAAGGACTTGTGAGTAATAATGTGGAATAACTACCATAATTTGCTCATTACTGTTTAAGGTTATGTTTCTTCAGATAAGGAAATAAAAAAGAAGCAGGATAAACAGCAATTATGCAATAGCTATTAAAAGTATATTTGCAGCCAATCATTAAACCGAGGTCGGGTATTGTACTGTTTACGTTTAGTGAATTACACTGCACCCGTTTGTTTAAATGCTGGTTGAAGATCAAATGGTATGAATTAAATAGATGTCAGTCTTGATTGATGAATTTATTATTTACACATCTTGTCTAAAGCATGTTTGATGCTATGTTGGAATGCTGATTGTAATATATATGTAAGAATTTGTCAGCGTGAGTTGCTGGACTTCATGTACGGCTCCATATTTGACCATTTTAGGGCACATTACATCGTGTTTTAGAAAGGACTGCGACAAATGCATACAAAATAAGAATCACGAAAAAAATCGATCAGAGCACCTTAATTTTTAATACGTTGTTCATACACCCTTTTTAAATGTGAAATAGGAACTTTGGTATACTTTTAAGTGTCACTTAAGCGTATAACTAAAAAGCCCTGTGTTTAAAATAAAACCGAAATACACTGCAGTAGTTTATTTGGGACTGTAACTAATGAAATGTCAGACAGAGTTCCTGGGAAGTAGAGAGTGTTGTTCATTCAAGGTATCATTCAGCCTAGTTCTACTAAAAAAAGATCACGTTGCAGAATTTTTAAAAAGTGAATTGTGCAACCTGAAAAGGGATTTCATCATGCAGGCGGGCGTCTGAAAGTTGGCCGCGGCGTAAATCTTATCTCTTCCATTTAGCACCCCCTTTCTCCGCAAATCATGAAATACTGATCAAATGCTTTGATTACACTAATTTTCTTTCAACTTGAAAAGAAACACCTGTGTTTTTTTCCTGCTAACATCAACAACAGAAGAAAAGGGGGGGAAAAGCTTAGCATATGTAAATTAGAGCTGACTAGGTCTGCGGAGAAGCCGGATAACTGCGAATACAATCGGTTCTGTGAACCGAAGGGGCGGTCTTCATGGGGCGGGCGAGCTGATTTATTATGATCATATTGGACGAAACACACGTCAATCACGCTGTTTTTCTTTGAAGACTTGCTCGCTTTTTTGCGCTGTAAATGGGGGCGAGCTATGGGAAACTTTTTCACGCCATTATTGGGAAAGTGATTTGTATAACAGTCTAAACACGCAATTATATTTAAAAATCGCACGCCCTCTGTACATGAAATCAAATTGATGTGTATGTTTCCCCCGAAATATTCAAAAAAAGGAAATGTGGCTTTCGGGACGTGGTACGATTGGCCGCGAAAATCTTTAACGTCTAAAATGTTAAAATGGTAACATTTAAAATCCTTAACGATGTAAATGATTGCATATAACAAAACTAATTGATTACAAGCAGTGCCCCAGACCAGTAATTTTCAGCAACCTATTCGAAGAGTAACTATTAATAGGTAGCCGCTAGTGACATCTCGATTTATAGGCCAGTAAGTGTTGCAAATTAAAAGGCATTTAGAGATCTTACTATGATGAGATACTTTTATCTTGTTTGATTCCGTTAACTGAGAGCTTTGGTATCAGACCATACGACAGTGTTTACTTAGTCATGCGATCTAAACGCCGTTTTCGTATTTTTCTGTTGCTGAATGACTCGCTAGTTACGTCCGCAACACTTCGTTTAGTTAGGTGATAATTTCGCGTGCTGATTTACAGTATAGTTGTACGCGAGGATGCGTCCGTGAATTAAACGGAAGGAGAATGTTATAAATCGCATATACAATGGTTTATAGTCATGTATCTACACTGGCGATGGTATTGAAATCGGTTCCAGTTATTCAAATCTGCATGTTCATTATTCTTTAAGCCTCGGAGGTCTTCGCATTTCCGTTTGTTTCCATCCTTTGAACGCTTCTGCAACGTAATCACCTAAAACCATTGGATTACAACTGCGGACAATATATGAAATGAAACATTTACTTGGCTGATCAGCGGCGGACGGTCACCTGCTATGTGCTGTAGTACACAAAAATAGAAAATGCTTCACATTTACTGGATTTCACGGTCTATCGCTGAGGTCAACCGTGCATTGCTGTATATAACTGTAGTAGAAAAATGGTTATAGGTGAGAATCGTTTTAAGGAATGGGTGGGGAGAGTTCATCTACTGGTTGTTGATCACGATACGGTAACAGTTTACAAAGTACGGAATGTCCCGCCTGAAATAACATTACAGGTTTTCCTTATGCTGCAATGCCAGTCCTCTTTTAACGTCGCAGGATTCTGTGTAGCTAGATTACAAAGTTATTTTTGATGTCATCGGCCATGCACAACCACTAAACCAATTAAATTGCGAAATGCATATTTTCCATGCATGAATGTGCCAAAAGGTACATTTTAACTGCAAGACTGCACCGACAGTTAACCCGATTAAAATTATTCCTTGAGCCAGTTATTTCACACAATCAATACAGATAAATGTGAACAGATTAATCACCTTAATAATTTCAATAGACACGTAGTATCAGATTATTTAATTCCGTTTCTCTTTTGATTGCATTTGAAATACATTACAACACGCACGTCCAATATGACTAGGCTCAGTCTGCAAACTGATACAGCTCGTTAAACTCCACTTTGGATACCCATGAACAAAACCAAACCCCTCCCCAAATTTAAGAAACATTTGACATAAATAAGTTAGTAACATTTTCAGTGTCTTTACAAAGTTATATACACAGGTACATTTCAAGGTTTCACAAAAATTACACAGGCAGTTAAAATATCTTTTGGCCCCACCCCCAATTTTGTGGCATATTTTTGCATTCATTAGAGTGTCATTAATGGCAACAGAAACGTGCTGTAAAAATGAACACTTCAGAACTGTCAGATTTTTAACAATATATTGGGCAGGTTCAGCTCAGAAGGGGTCTGAGGGAGTATTCTTAAATTATTATTATAATAAACAAAATCTACATAATCAGTAGGTCATTTTGCTAAAACCTCAGACATTCCAATAAATTTACAAAAATACACATAAATAAACTATGACACTTCCACAGGTTAGCCAGTGGCTGTAGTTCAGGTAATACTGACAATACTGTAGATTTTTCACCCTGTGTTTCAACCAATTCACTCTTGAATACTCCAGTCAACATTTTCCTTGGGAACCATTTATCAAATATGAACATTATTTAAAAAAAAAAAAAAAGTATAAAATGTCCTGCTTTTAAAAAAGACCCTGAATGTACAACACCTTGCATGTATAGCAAATCTTTAAAACCTGATTTTTACGTAAATGTATATAATGGGAAAAAAAATCAACCAAAAAAAGAATACATCTTAGAACACAACAGCATTTTGGAAGCATTATATATAGTTTCTGCAGTTCTTCAAATGAAATCCACAGTTTTACATAAGTGAAACTGAGGGAAAACGTTATGTGCTACATCTGTAAAGTAATATTTACACAGGTAGTAAAAAAAATGGGCAAAAAGGGAGACTAATTGCACAATGCTACATCATCTGCCTTAGAGGAAATTAACTTTTACTGAGTGCCTCCACTTTAGTGTTTGTATTCAGTGCTTGTCCAGCGTCCCCATTCTCAGGAGAGTCGATATGTACTTAAAAATTTTTTAAACTTCAGTTCCTCTTTATTTCACCAAACCACAACGTCTTCAGTCCTGTAGGGTATGAGTAAAAACAGATTTAAGTAACATAATTGCTACAGTAATAAACTAACAGAATACCACAAGAATATGTCAAAAAACAACAGGGATCCAGCAAACACTAATGCTGGTAAGACCCCTAATAAGTTGGCTTCTGGATAAGCTACACTGCAAATGACATTGTGGTAGGTGTTTTTCAGATGGATTTTTCATCACATTACAAGTCTAATAAGTGCAATAAGGCAAAACACTTGATTTTTGAAAAGCCACAAGCAGGTGTAATTCTTACGTGGCCAATACTGCACATTTCATATAATCACAGCTGAATATTTTTCAATTTCAGTGCTCACACAGAGGCACACATAAAAACACGTACATAGTACGTGCTGTGAAATCAGCAGCTGCTGACGTCTTTTTGCTGCACCCCCTCCCCCCTTCAGTGGAAGCGTGCTTACTACTCCTTCACTGAAACTCCATGTGGTCATAGTGGTAGTAGTAAGTCTTGCTTGTTTGCATTTAACTCCTTGTGAACAAATGTGTCTGTAGCAATCCAATTTATCAGCACCTGTCTCAAAGCCAACCCATTAGAACGCCATGTGGGAAATTAGGCCAACATGAACAAGTGCTAAATTAATTTGATCTAAACATTAAGGCCAAACACACATCTGTACAGGCCAGTTGCAATTTAACAATAAACACTATGCTTTTCACTATCAGAAAAACATTACTATAAACAGTAACATCACCCCTCAACCAGAAAAAAAGCTTTTGCAGGGCACTTCATGGTTTAAACTGACAGTATATTCACTGCAAGCTAAGACAAAATCTGGTAAAGCACAGAAGCAGAAAGATGAGCAATATCAACATTGTCCTTAGCACAATTTTATACATTAGGGCAAATTCATTCGTTCTGTCCCCTGTTTCAGGGAACAGTGTATGTATATTCGGAGGGAAAACCAAGTAATCATGAGCGATGTGGAATAAGATTTTGACGGATGCACTAAGATACGTACCAAAAAAACCTCAGGCACGGGAAATTATGCAAACTTACCTGTAGAAACTTCACGTTTTGGACTTCCTCGGTGTCACTTCCAGCGGCACCGCCGAACACTGGCTGCTCTCGCCCAAAAGCCTGCGTGATTTTTTACTCTGTGAAGGCGGCTCTGTAGGGGAAACGCATATAGACATTTACTTATCTCCGCATATCCTGAAGCCCTCCAATACTATTATACTTGGCGTTTGTTTGACACTAACGACAAACAAGCCCTGCACACAATTCCGTCAAGTTAATACAGAAAAGCACAGTTCGGCGCTTTGCACATTGCAAGAAAATTGCCAACTCAACAGAGGAACGTATCAGAAACGTACATACAAAATATCCATGCCGCGATTCAGACATATACTTACACTGGAACGCATACACGCACAATACATATACCTACCAAACACTGTCAAGAGAGAAAGTGCATAAATACATTGACATTGTACCTTTGCTTCCTGGTCTTTTCCTTGTGATGGATTTCTCCCGCGGGTTTCTATAATCCATCTGCTCGTCAGGCTTCTCAGCCGCCTCCGCTGACCCTTTCGCGTCGCCCTCCTGACAGTTGCTCTGGCCTCGTAGATCCGCGTCGGCTGCGCTCGCTGAGGGGAGTGCGGCTCCGGCGCCTGGATGCCCCCGGCTGTAAAACTCTGGCAGGTCGCAGCTGTTCACCGCCGTCCAGTCGTAGGCGCCGCCGGCCAACGGCCGGTCCCTGGCAAAGTCGTAATTCCACTTTCGAGCTGCCGTTTCCTCCTGGAGCCGCTGGAGCTCCTGCTGCTCCTTCTTCAACTTGCCGTGATCGATTGGACCGAAGAGGCACCGGCAAGCCCGGGACTTCGAATGATCGGACTGCCGGACGTCCATCCTCTCCAGCGTGGGACTATTTGAGAGACGGACATCTGACATGGCGAGAAGGACGAAGCGAAACAAAACAAACAACTAGGAGGGGAAAAAATACGAATTTCCTCCGCGCTCCGGCGTAATCAAAACAGAATATATTTAAATAGCTGTGATGCAGTGCGTTAGCGCCCACGCATGTGCACCATGCGTAAAAAGGAGCCGCCAAGCAGAGCCAGAGAGAGCAGAAGTAAATCTGCACGGATCATCAAAACAAAGTGCAATCACTAGAAAAAAAGAAAAAGCCACTCCTGTCAATTCTGTCTTCGGGTGGGAGCAAAGCAAAAAGACGAGCCTTTGCAGTGCCCAATATGGCGATTGAACCTAGCTGCAAAGAAAGTATTTAAACAGATAGCAGCCTGTGATTGGTCCGCGCCGACGGTGGAAGCACAGCTCACTTCTGTTAAGGTGTCCCTCTCAATTTTCCCTCTCTCTAGCCGCAGAAGAGACGATCGGCTGCAGCGCTCTCAGTAATACGTCCGACTCAGATCTGCGTTAATAGAAAATTATAAACAGGTCAGCTGGTATATCACGCAGTCTTAATTACACTGACTCGGAAATGCACAGTCAGTTTTGCACTTCAGAACATGCACGCAGTGTATTTGCTACGTATTATTGTATCGTGCAACAATATAGTTATAGAGACCCGCCCACATTGTTTACCGCAATGGGACATGCCACCTTAAATGCTTTTTTAAAAATAAGGGCTGCGTGTGCAGCGACCTTGCAATGTTTTGCTGGACTAAGTCACTCCCCTATTACAGTAATTAGAAGGTTTTTTTTTAAGAAAACAAACGCAGTGAAAACTGCTGTTTCCATCTCTGTACAAATAATGAAATTGGTAAAAGACAGCTATTTAAAAAAGCCGCATAAATTTTGTGTAATCCTTCAAAAAAAAAAGATAAAGATGCAGCAGCAGCTATAAAACTGTTTTTATATAAAAAATACGACAGGTTGTACAATCTGTAGAACAAAAAGACATTTGAGAATTTGAGACATTTGAGTGTGAACGGTACACGGTGAGAAAACACCAGAATGGCACGTATATTACGCAATACAGCTACTAAGCATAAAGAAATTGTCACGTTATTTGCGGTTAAATGTGTGTATTATTCATATAACGATCATCAAATCATCCAGAGAATGTGTGAAGGTGTACTTCCGGTGATGCGTTTTTTTCGAATGGAAACACTAATTATATTTAACTCTCTCTCTCTCTC
>JAABNY020000063.1:30623120-30639466 GCA_015164015.2 Brevimyrus niger | reverse complement strand
TTGAGCAGCATTGAAATGTTGTCTTTGTATTTTTCAGCATTGAAATGTTGTCTTCGTATTTTTCAGCATTGAAATTTAGTCTTTGTATTTTTAACCTCGTATTTTCGCATGTGAATTCGGACCATCGAATTTCCGATGCATATTTCTAATGCATGAATATTCAATGTTAGAATTTCAGTGGCGTATAAAATTCAAATTCTGATGACACAGATTTACTTCCAAAGAAGCGGGGTTACTGGCTTATCGAGGTAATTTGTCGGATTAAGGTACCACAGTTCAAATGGACACCCTAATCGTTCACTTAAATTTTGCCCATTCTACCTTAAATCCGACAAGTTACCCCGATAAGCCAGTAACCCTGCTTCGTAGTACAGGCCCCAGTTCCAAGTGTGTATGTAGTTTTCCATGTTCTCTTTTTTGTGTTACGATCCCCAGTCTGGGGCTGGGGTGTGATTGAATGGAAGGGGATGAGAAATAGGATAAGGGAACAAACAGGATAAGGGAACACCAGTGGAAACGAAGGGTCTCGTTTTATATTCTAAAATATCAAAACACATACAACAAACAATAAACGGGGTGTTAATGACTTCAGGGGGGTGTTCCATGAAGCAGGATTTCTCAGTTAGTTGGGTATAACTTAGCCAGAACTCATGATTGTCCAATAAGAGTTTAGGTAAGCAGCATTTCTATTGGATAATCATGACTTATAAGCAAGTTAAATCCAGCTAACCAAGAAATCCTGCTTCATGGAACACCCCCCAGGAGTGACCATGGCCAAAACAACCAACAAAACCCCAACTACCGAGTGCGACCTATAAATATTCTCACCTACGTCTAAACGGATCAGAAAAACCCACAGCCAGGTTTCTAAGCATTTTTACTGGCCGAACATGAAGGCTGTTGTGAATAATGTCATACTTGTCAGCTGAATGTAAAGCCTAACCAGCTTATTCTGCCTGCTCTCCTGTGCTCTGTTCCTGCGATTGAAGAACCCATATGAACACATTGGGATAGATTGTGTGGGTCTTTTCCCAAAACTCGTAAATAGGAATAGTTATCTTTTCACTATGATGTATGCTGCCACTCAATACCCCGAGGTCACTCCTATGCGTAGTTTAAAAAAAAAAACATGGTTACAGCTCTGATTAACTTGGTACAAAAACCCTCACAGAAAAACCTCAGGTCGTATTTATTATGTATATTCTCACGTTTTCCTACCACAATTGTAACATCAGCGCTTGAGTTGTTTTTTCCTATCCTAAAAGCTTGTGTACACAAGTCCTCTGCATAAGACGTATAGTTTTTCCATGCATTTATTAATTGCTCTGGGTCGAACGTGTTGGTACAATTAATAAGAACAAATCTAATTGAATAGTCTGATTCACTGCCAGCTGCAGATCAGTGATCTTAACTGGACAAGAAAGGTGTGAAAATGCATGACTAGATATCTCAGTATGATCTGTAAGGAACTAAGCATTGTAGCAAAATCTAGCCAGCCTCCAATTGCAGTCTAATAATCTTGTCAATACTAATCAAAACCTGACAATTACAATATCAGGATCCTGCTAATACTTCTTTTTGCAAATCAGTGATCCAGATGAGAAACACTACACATACTTTTACATTTTATGTGATGTTTATATGATAATGTAATTGGTAAATAACTAATTAAATGACTCCTTTAAATATTTATGCATTTAAAAAGTAAAAAAAAGAAATTGTACTATTAAATAGCAGGAAGAGCAAACAAAGGATTAAAAATATATCAAAGTCACCCCAAAATATAATAAAATTAGGGTCACAATTCGATCAAGAAATCAAAAAATCATGTAGCGTCATTTAAGCATTCTATTGTTACAAATATCTGCACACACCGAGGATTCCAGGGGTTTACTATTTTTCTCTCAAGGACCCCCCCCCCCCCCCCACACAGGAAAAGGAACACAGATGACCAGCAGGGGTCCTAATGTGAAGGTCACAGGCTCAATTCCCAGCAACAGCCAGAATTACCATGCTCTTAATCCCTTAAGCGATATATTGAACCTCAAATGCACCAATAAAATATCCAGGTATAACTGGATAAAGTACTTGAAGTCTATAATTCCAGGGAAGATAAAGCACAAAGTGACCCATTAAGTAGTTACACATTAAATATATTTTACAGAAGGATAATGCTCATGTTCACAGTAAGAAAAAAAAAATATATATAGCGTCCAAATTGTCTGTGACTCTTTATTATTCTGCATAATTTCAGGGTACTGTCACACTCTGGAGAATCATGTAGCATCGTGTAGAAGGCTTTAGAGGCCCTGGCACATCAGAGGCCCAGCCACTTCAGGATATAATAGTTCCTCTTTCCCACCCGGAGAAGGGTTAGTCCATTGGTCAGGATGTGCTGTCCCCTAATCAGCACCTGCTCAGGGTTGTGGATGCGGTTATGGTTGATCCACACGGCTCCCTCTGACACCATGCTGTACCTGCCCAGAAACCATGACCCTCAAACTCAGAACTACACACATTGGTTTGCTGACTTAAGGGAAAGGGACATATTCATTTTGGCATGCAAGAATGGTTCTCCAACTTCTGAATTAGGCCTCTCAACCACGTCATAAATGTTAAAAATATAAACGAAAACACAAAAGTTGTATTCAAGAATAGCTGTAAGGAGGACCGAACCAGCATTTGGAAGTTGTGCATATTTTTCTCTGGCATCTTATTTTTCATGCATACTTCCTTCTGCTTTTTTTACAGTGTGCCATTTCAGTTTTATTTCGTACATGCGTTTATGTGTTCCGCTAAAAATGTGCAAGCAGTTGCCAGGTTGGCCGGCACTCACCCCTTGGCCCCATCAGGGATGGCCTTGGCTTGCCTGCAGGCTTCCAGCACTGTGGTCCCGGGTTCAAGCAGCATCTCTAGGAAAGGGGCCTCCTTGAAGAGCTCCTGTAGCTCTGTATCACTCATCTGCTCCAGGGCCTGCAGGCTGTCATGGTAGAGCACGTTGGTGCACCTGTGGCGGCAGAGAGTTGTGTGTCATTGGTCCATCTGGCTGCCACACGGTAATGCCAGCGGCTGGAGGGTGGACGCTTAGAGGGGCTGCACCTTTTGGCACTCTCCAGGCCTTCTTTGCCGTGGACCAACTTGGTGACCTCTGCAGCCAGGCGTCTTTGCGCGGGCCGCCTCTCTGGCTCCCGCCGTTGCTGCTCCATCACGTGGTCCACCTCAGCCAGAGGGAGAAAGGTGAAGAGCCTCAGGTACCTGCAGTAGAAGCATCATTAATAACCAGCCCCGATCCAACATCCTGCGGGGCTTCTGCAGCCATCGTGCAACCTAGATGAACCCTCAATAGCTTTACAATAGCAATTCTCCCAACAGTGAAGTCACCTCAGCCATTACTTGTACAGTTACTGAGTGCAATGTATCATAAACCCAGCAGGGTATGAGTTGGACAGCCCTGCTCCTGTGCACTTTCTGCCTTGTCGTAGGTCAGGGGTCAGAAACTTGTCCCATGAAGGGCTGATGTGGGTATGAGTTTTTTGGGATGACCTCTCAATAAACCAATAATCAAGCAGTGATTCTCAAGTCCAGTTCTGAGGACCCACTGTTATTGGCTGATTGAGAGGTCATCCCAAAAACCCACACTGGCTCTCCATGGAACAGGATGCCCATCTCTATCGCAGATGGCTAAAGGTAACATCTGGGCGCTGTCATTACTACCAGGGGACATGTGGCAAAGTATTAGAAAAAGGTGCCTTTAATACTGTGCAGATTATGTTTAATTATTCAAAATTAGGTGGATTTCCTATTACTGGAGTTGTTATACAAAATAGCTGAAAAAGGGGGCTGCCTATAATAGTATCCATAAGTACACTGCTCAAAAAAAGGAAAGAAACTTTAAATCAGACTGTCACATCAAGTCAATTAAACTTCTGGGATATTGATTTGGTCACTTACGTAGTAGAGGGGGTTGTGAGTCAGTTTCACCTGCTTTGGTGTTAATGAAATTAACAACACTAGAGGGGTAACAATGAGATGACCCCCAAAACAGGAATGGTTTAACAGGTGGAGACCACTGACATTTCCCCCTCCTCATCTTTTCTAACTTTTTTTCCCACTAGTTTTGCATTTAGCTACAGTCACTGTCGCTACTGTTAGCATGTGGTGATGCCTGGACCATACAGAGGTTGCACAGGTAGTCCAACTCCTCCAGGATGGTGAATCAATACCTGCCATTGCCAGAATGTTTGCTGTGACTCCCAGCACAGTCTCAAGGGCATGGAGGAGTGTGTGAAAGTTTCTGATTGTTTGGTCAGAGACAGACTTCATGAGGGTGGCCCGAGGGTCCGACAACCTCCAATGGGCCTTGTGCTCACTGCCCGGCACCATGGAACTCGATTTCCATTTGCCATAGAATACAAGAATTGGCAGGTCTGCCACTGGTGCCCTGTGCTTTTCACAGATGTGAACAGGTTCACCCTGAGCACATGCGACAGATGTGAAAGGGCCTGGAGAAGCCATGGAAGCATGTGTACAAGCACGTGAGGGGGCAAAAAAAAACGAAAAAAACACTCCGTACGATTTTGAGTTACTGCGATGAAATTTAAGCATAAAGGACTAGCCTGCCACAACATTTTTTCACTTTGATTTCCAGGGGGTCTTTGAATTCAGACCTCTTTGGGGTGGTAAATTTCATTTCCATCAAGCGATATGGCATCCTTTCATTCCTAACACATTTTCCAGTCCACATCAGTATAGATATCCAGCATTATTTTGTTTAGGACATCTTTGAATAATACCTGTCCCTTAGAACAAAAGATGACTAAATAATATTTGAGAAAATGTATAGCTTAGTTACACCCAAGCAGCAATAGTTCAGTTTATTTAAGCTGGGGGGGGCTTTGAATAAAAATGTGAAACTGAATTGGGGTTCAGCAGGACCCCAAATCGACAGCCGCAGCACTAGCCCACAGCCCCATATTACAGGGATAGGAGCACCTACCTGCCCACACTGGTGTCAGGCTGCCGGAAAAAGTACTGGTACAGGTCAAAAGGTGATGTCCTGTCCCTGTTGAGCCACACGGCGTTGCCTGCTGTCTTGCCCAGCTTGTCCCCAGCTGAACTGGTTACCAGAGGAACAGTGAGGCCATACACTTCTTGTCCGGTCACCCTGCATCACGTAAGTGGGTTATTCACAAACAACAAACGCATAATTCAGCATAACCACATTGTCACGCCGATTTTCACAACAGGGGATTATATTAAACAGGTTAAGCAACTTTACTTGTGAATAAATTCGTGTCCAGACATCAAGTTACCCAGCTGGTCGGTCCCTCCGAGCTGAATCTTGCAATCGTACTGTTGATTTAGGTGATAAAAGTCATAAGCTTGGAAAACCTGGTAAGAGAACTCTGTGAGGCTCATGCCCTCCGGGCTTTTCAGCCGGGTCTGCACGCTGTGTCTGCTCAGCATGGTACCCATGCGGAAGTGCCTCCCTATTTCAGATAGAAAAGAGATCATGTTCCACCTCCGGTACCAGCTGTTGTTATCCAGTACGGTCACCGTGCCGAGCTTGGGAGAGTTCTGGCAGAAGTACAGTTCATGGTTAATGAAAATGCACTCCAGACTCTGTCGTATGCTCGCGATGTTGCTCTCGATAACCTCCGAGGACAGCCGCTCCCTCTCGGCAGTCTTGCCGCTGGGATCTCCGATCCTCGCCGTAGCGCCCCCGACCAGCGCGATGACATCATGGCCAGCCTTTCTGAAATGCAGCAGCCCGATGATGGCCAGTAAGTTCCCCACATGTAAGCTGTCCGCGGTGGGGTCGAAGCCGCAGTACACGCACTGCGGGCCAGCCAGAAGCAGCTGGGGAAGCTGAACCTGGGCGGCCGATTCAGGGAATGCGTCCTTTAAAACACCCCGTTTGTTCAGCGCCGATAAGAGTCCGTTTCCGTAATTGCCGGAGGAGTGTAACCTGGTGCTAAATGAGAAACCCGTTCTGACCTTTGTCAGTAAATATCGTGATCTACATGTATTAACACGGCAGCACACTACCACTATGGGGAGCGCCATTTTGACCCAAGAAGGGGGCGTTGCGTTTGCGTCATATTCATGGCGGCAAGTATGGAAAGAAAATCTCCTGGCTATAGTTGCATATTTACACATACTGGAGGTTAGCTAGTATATTTTAGATTTGGATGGAAGTTTACACATAGTAGAGACAGCTGGATATTTACAGACAACTAAAAATTAGCCAGACGTTATATAACAGCATTTTCAAACATTAAACTGGTGTGTTCATTAAATGCCACAACTCTTCCATATGCCATTTTCAGCTTTATAAATATTGCTGTGGGTTCATTTGCACCTCTGGGGTTGTTTCCAGCATGTCTGTTTTACCCAATTACCGATCACAACTTATTCTCGTTTAAACCCCCAACAAAATAGCATAAATGTTTCAAACCAATACTTAACACTCAATTTTTATTTTTACATAACATTTAATTGTGCTGTTGGTCCTTGCATTAAGATGAAGTTTTGAGTTTGAAAATTATCTCAGCAGATGATTAACAAGTTTACTAGATGACTGGCAAAATACATGAATAAGAGAAACAGGAGATGGCTTTCACAAGTTCTAGATTTTACAAATAAAACAAATTACTTTTGCTCACATGGTTTTTGCACATCGCGCAATATAAGGTCCCAGTAGGTTTCCAAAGGACTTAAGTTGTGGATGATACTCTTTGTGAACTTTTTTTCTTGGCCAGTTCGTTCCGGATTTGCGGGGGAAATTGATCCAGGTGTTTGTGCACACAGGGAAGACAAAAACGTTTAGTGTAGAACAGGCTGCAGTCCTGAGAAAACAAGGTCAGACCCATTCATTACAACATGTACGGTTTTTCATAACAATTATATATACAACTTGCATTTAACATACCGTGCCAACGCAAACTGTCCTGTTACACACACTGCAGTTGGAGCCCAAAATGAGAAATTTGTCCCTGTTAGGACTAAACGGGTCCTTCATAACAAAACATTCTTCGAGAAGGCTGTGAGAACAGAAAATAGATAATACACACATCACAGACGGATTCCCAGAGTGACAGAAATATAGTATGCATATTAACTGTATATATGATAGTGTTAAACGACGAATTCTAAACAAAAGTGTAACAAAATATGTAAAGCAATATATTTAAAAGCAAATATT
Source organism: Brevimyrus niger (assembly GCA_015164015.2). NCBI lineage: Eukaryota > Metazoa > Chordata > Actinopteri > Osteoglossiformes > Mormyridae > Brevimyrus > Brevimyrus niger. Next base: position 30,632,262 of record JAABNY020000063.1, on the reverse strand, counting down.
TGGCTACAATCTTTTGTAGATTCACATATTCTATCACATCAGCGTTTTAAACTACCCCCCTCCACACGCACACTATTGCCCTAGTGTCCGGGGGTTTCTGTCCGTAGTAAGAGAACGGAGCTGATAATCCGCACAGCTCGCATGTGAACCGGCTCTCCGACCCTTCGGCAGCACTGCTGGTCTCCATGGGTCAGTTCATTTTATAATTAATCTTACAAATAAAGAGTAAACACTATTGTGCGCACTGCTGTCTTCGCTTCCGATATTGGTCGCTACGGTACGCCAGAAAGAACAATATTGTGAAAAAGCGATCTCGTTTTTGACTATGGAATAAAATCTGTTGGGGATGATATTGATTTAGAATGGAGATGCATGCCTAAGCTTTGTGATTACCGTGTTGACCCAAATGTAAGACGGGTCTATTTTCTCAAAATTTGTCTGATAAAGTGGTGTCGTCTTATTCGTGGTCTAAAATGCGATATTTTGTAATCGATTCGATTGCCTGTGGTTGCTCTTTCAGCTGTAGTTGCTGGTTAAGTAATGTGTTCTTGTCAAATAAAGTAGAATAAAAAAATATTTATATAGGTACGTAAGGTTTTTTTTTTTTTTTTTTTTAGTAATGTAGGGGGTTCGTCTTATAATCGGTGTCGTTTTATATCCAGGCCAAAATACAGTATATGTACTCTAAATCAAGAAACAAGTGATTAATGAATACAAACTACTCACAGTAGGCCTATATGAAATTCTCAATAAACTTAATGATAAACCTACACAAAAAAACATTCGGGGCATATTTCTACTTTCATATGTTTTGATCGCAAATGGTTTTGTATTATACAATAAAAAGGGTTTTGGTTCTCCTGTATGTATATTGCTAGTATTTCGTTTTTGATAATACATATGGACACGCACACCAAACCTGTAGTGAATAAAGGGTTGAATGATGGAAGGATGAATGGACGGGTTCATAACTTGACATAACCTAAGCGCATATAACCATTCAAATACTTAATGTATGGATTGGCAGTGGTTCATGTATAAAATCGGGACCGTGGGTTTTACCCTGTCATTCAAACTGATAGCAGACATATGGTTCTGAAAAAAAAAACATCTAGATACATATGACATGGGGTATTAACTAAATGATAAATGTTTATATTTGACCGGCTGATCATCCTTTTTTTTTTTTTTACCTTTTATACAGCTCAGATTCATTCCTTACCAACATAATTGTCGTGTCAGTAAAGCTTAAATGATGCTTCACAATAGTGAATTTGTTTATTTGTTTAAATTTCTTTAGTGATGTAAAAGAAATTGTGCTTTCGATTACATGACGAAGGATGTAAAATATGTAAAAATTAACCAAAACAGAACAATGGCATAAGAAGTCATACAATTCATAGAAGTCACTCAACCGTACAAGTACATACAATCCATATACTTCTCTGGATAGAATATTGAATTATCTTCAGATATGTGCTTTTATGGTTAATTAATACGAAACATAACAAAGATAACCACGGGCCGCTTTAAACCATACAAAATGAACGATTCCCTGACATTTCCTTTAAACTGCTCTTCATTAAAACATGCATCAGCCTTTAAAACCTTGAAAGAGCTAATTTCACAGAATGAGCAGTGGATCTGGATTGTGATGAAGTAATTGCGGTCTGTAGAGTCAATTGAAGCATGAAGAATACAAGCAACAAGCAAGGATACTTTACATTGCCCAGCTCTGTGAATAATCTGACTGTAATAGAACATAATTAAGAATGGATGCGGTTAGAAAACTAGCTTTAATGATTGAATAACAACAGTGGCTGTATTGTCAAGCTGATTGTTTAGACAAATAAGTCACAATAAAGCCATATTGGCTACTGACAATAACTATAATAGAAGACTATTAACTGATTAATGACAATGACTATAGTTAATATAAGGATAGAATGTAGCATAGGATATATTATGACAGACTGTGGCAGTAATAAAGGCCTTCTACCTGGGTTATAATATAAGCTCTGCAAAATCACAAAGAACAGTAATGACTAATATGTTAAAGAATTTGAAATATGTTTACACATAATTTAGTCTGGGGGTGTGAAGTGCAAACTCTAGCTGCAGGAGCCTTACCAGCAAGAAGATGTCAGTGAAAATCATAAGTAGATACAAATCCAACAAATTCAGCTCATGGGAGGGTGCATACTCTTCCAAGCCGGGATAACTTGAGCTAAGGATTCCATTCAAACTCAAAATAAAAGTCACTGAAAATGAAATGTCCAATGTGGCTGTTTTGCAGCACATCAAATACAAAAAGAAGATGATTTAAAGGTGACCTCATGAAACAGCTGTGTGAGCTGTACCATACTGATGAGTTGAACACTGCACCATCCTAAGAGTAACGGGCAGTGTGAGTGGTTTAATCGCACATTACATGGCTTGGTGCGCTCTTTACCCCAACATTAGAAGCGCAAATGGCCATAGGCACTGTCTCAGACACCCTATGCCTATACCACCACGCAGCCTGCATCTTTTTTTGGGCTGCTTTTCCTTCGCACTCTGGTCAAACTCCTCCAAAACCATTTCTAATGTGTTTAGATCGGGCGGCCAGGTCAACACTGTCACTTGCTGACACTCGCTTAGCATACAGGAATGCACATTAAACCGTGTTATTAGTTTTAACCTTGTTTTAACCTGTTAGAATAGCATGGACTTTTGTGTAAAATAAAGTACCATGTGCAGATTGTAACGGCAGATATAATTAGATTTAAACTCATCATTAGATAGCCCCCAGCATTGTCGGCAATCTAGGTGCAATCCTATTGGTCGTAATTAGAATTAGCATGCACTCCCATTGGTTCTGAAGGTTTGGGAAAGCGCTATGGCTACTTTGCATAGTTTAAAGGTTTATCATCAAAAAATTCTACACAGCAAATGGCTTTTTCAGTAAAAGCAGAATTGATCACATGTGGTCCAGTGGGTCAGGACAGTGTGGTGTGGTCAAAGCACCAGGTAATCATACTGGAAAGCTGGAGATGAACAGATTATATCCCTATAGCCAGTTGGGGTAAAGATGTTAATACATTCAACTTTTTAAAGTTTAGTAAAACTATGTAACATTTTTCAGATTTTTTTGTAGATCGCTGATGTTTCAAGAGGTGGAAGGAAGCGGTTAGGGTACTGGAGATACCAAGAGCACATAAAATGTGTATGCAATGCATCAAGCACACAAGCACATTTGATTGGGAGAGCCCCATCCCCCACATTTGATTGTGAGAGATAAGCATCAGGGAGGTCGACTGACTAATCCAAGTGCAGAATTGTGAATCATGCCCATTTGACCCACAGCCAACCTTTCCTCAAAGTACTCATTTATACACCAAATCAGTTGGTCAGTCTGTCTGTAGATCACCTCTTTACTTCTGGCTTTGTGCACCTCTCTAATTAATTTGATGAATATTTCCAGTCTCTAGCCATTTTATTTATGGAGGCATCACATTACAACCTTGTCAGGAAGTTGTAAATGCAGAAGTGCATGTATCGCGGTGTCGAACCCCAAAGATACTCGTGCCATATGAAAAGCCCTGCAACAAATGCAGCACTCCTATAGGCTAAGCTGTTGATCCCTCCATTCCTCAGTACATATCCCGGTAGATCTCCTGCAGTAATGGGTGCAGTGAGGTATCCTCCATCTTCTTTATCTCCTGCACCAGCTGAGCATGCTCGGTCACCAGCTGTCGCAAGTCGGGCAGTTTCTGCAGCAGACGCGGAAAGAGGAATGCATCATCTGGGTGGGTGGTCTGCAGGTGACGCTGCAGCACTTGTGCGATGGCCTCCTGCAGGTGTTCAACACTCATCGGGTTTGTAAGCCCTGGGCGATCTGGGGGGGGATGGGGCTGTATCAGAGACTGCTGAACAGGGTAAGATGGTCAGCTCAGCGCTGACCTACAGATATAGCATTAACTCCAGCTGGTGCCTCTGTCTCAAAGTGTCCAGGCCTCATAATTAAGGCTGTTTTCCAATCATCGGTTTAAGTCATGCATGGGCTATCAGTGAGTATAAGAAGAATCTGTGGGTCTCAGTAACAAGGTTGTCTTGTACTCTATAGCCCATCTGGAACCTGATCCAGAACTTCTGCTAAAGACAGATGGTGAGGCTGAAATGTGTTAACTCTCAGTCTACCCAATCCCACCCTGCCTAACCTACCTCACTCAAATCAACCCAATCCCACCCTATCCTACCGCACCCAACCCAACATTTCTCTACCCTATCCAAACCAACTCAATCCTAACCAACCCAAGTCAGCCGCACATCCAGTGCTGGGGTGCAGGGAAGTTGGGTTAGGAAGCAAAAAGTGTCTGAATGCTCTTAAAACTGATGTCCTCCAGAATTGTGTCCTGCTGACTACTCTGGGTATGTCTGCTTAGTTTCCTGTGGCTGACATCCCATAATGCCCTATACTTTACATTTCTCTGGATACACTTAGATGATCACCATGATCTGAACACATTGAGTTGTTACTGAATATGGATGTGTGAATAGTTTTCATATTAACAATGTTGTTATTTTAATGACACCATAATTGATCAAATAAGAACACGTACTGACTGAATGAACAAAGACATTGAGAAACAGGGAAAATTGACCCTATCGTATGAAAGGAATGCTTGCTGGCACCTGAACAGCAGATGATCATGGCGATAAAGAGTGCCAGGTCACTATCATCCAGCTCCAGGGCATTGAACTTGACGGCAAACTGGAATTTGGGCTCCATCATGTCACCGAAGGGCCTACGTAGGCTCTTGAGGAACTCACGCGTAACAAAACCATTGCCATAGGCGACCAGCAGCCCATCCTTGTTCATGCAGGAGGCCAGCATGGTGAAGAGGGCCTCGTAGACACCATACTTGAGCAGTGTCACCTGGTCGTTGAGATCCAGAGAGGAGAAGCCTGGTACGGCTTTGGCAAACTCTGTCAGTTCCGTGACAGTCTCCACAGAGGTGCGCTGGCAGCAGTTGAAGATGCGCACCTCTGCCTCTCCGGTCCGCGGGCCCCCGGCCCCACCCGGCAGGTGGGCCAGCAAGGTGCGCTCGGCTAAGAGCAGGGTCTCCATATCGTGGATAACCAGGGGCTGCTGAAAGAATAGGAACTATTAACAGTAGCGTCACCTTGGAGCCATGGACCAATCAACCAATTAAATGATGAGAATAGCCATAATATGGCCAGGTCAGGGGTTGATTAAGAGACTTGGGACCAGATGGGATGCTACAAAACTCTCTTTTTCTGTCTTGCAAAGAAGAATCTTGTTTTAACCTGTTTTAGAACAGCAAGGAAATTTGTGTAAAAAAAGTACCTTGTGCAGATTGTAACTAACCAAGGAAGGGCATTTCGCAACATTTTATTTGAGGGGGCAAAATATTGTAGTAGTACTTACTTATTTCATGTTTTAATTAACAAGAAACTAGTTATGTACTGATCCCACGTTCATCATTAATCAATCTCATGTAGTTACTTATATTTGTTCATGATTTGTATTTGAGTAGTAACCGAGTTACTAAGTTACTTGTCACCTCAAGCAGAACATTACCATTTCAAAACAAGACTACCTCCTGTTACTCCTTCCCCAGAAAAATGAACAGTAAAAGTATGGGAGTTAGGAACAGTTACTCAGTCTTACAGGACAGGTGATCAGACATAATTGAACTGAAAAAATGTGCTTGACCCCCAAGACTTACAGAGGCAGCTCAAACACCAAACACATCTGTAGTTCCTTGTGAACTTTCCAGTTCATTTCCCTGCTCCTAATATATTTCTCTGCAAAGCTAAATAACTAAAGTAACAAAAATCACAGGGTTACTTATTAACACATTCCTGTACCCACTAGGACACACTGATGCACTCTCCCCGCGACAGTGGCTAACTGCGTACTGGTGTGCTGGACCGGCCAGTTAGGATGACTCGAGCTTTAGACTTGTTCATGCTGAAGTTCTTCAGGTAGGCCTCGCAGATCCGCTTGCTCAGGTTCTTCTGCTCAGCTGGCTGAGGGTTCCCCACATGTGGCTCTGCAGGCTGAACCATGACCCCAGCCTTCAGCTTCAGCTTCTCCGCATGGGGCATGCGTCCAAAGCGGATGGCTGGTGGGAAAGAACAAACTCGTTTAATTACCATTCACTAGCGGTCAGTGGCTTTCTTTAATCACATTAATCACAGTTATGCAACACAATTGCCTAAATATTCAAAAATATTTAACAACATAGGTTATGGCTGTGCTTTTTCCCCTAGTACTGTTCATGGCAGGTAAACACATTTTTACTGTCGTGGATATACACTGATAAGGTGAGGGCTAGGTTTATGTAAGGTGATATCCAGTACTCACCACATAGAATGATAGTTACATGATCACCACAGTGATCAGGAGGTAAATAAAAGGATCCTCCACCTTACAAACATTAGGCAGCAGTATGCAAATCAGGCCAGACGAAAAGTCATCGTTTAGGTGCACTGATGTTCATAGTTGTCTTTATTAATATTCTGTCAGCATCTGATGGTCGTATAGAAATGTGCCAACAGTGTCCAGCCTGTGGCAGAGCTTAACCTAAATGTACCCCACCCCCAGCTGCCTGCACCCAACCCCCCCTTTCCCAGCACTCACCACTGTGGGACATGCCCACAGACAGGCACTTCTGGAAGCGGCAATACTGGCACTTGTTGCGGTTCTTCTTCAGGATCTTACAGCTTCTCTCACAGGTGTCATACTCCAGGTTAAGTCTGAGGGTCCTCCTGAAAAAGCCCTGTAGGGGGAGCCAGAGAACCAAGGGGCAGGATTCAGGTGGAGCCAGTGTATCTTATCAGCAGCTGGGGTCCCTGGAGGGGAACTACAGATAATATCTGAATGTCTCTGTGAATAATATAACAGTGGATGCTAAGTAATAAAAGGGACCTGAATGTCCTGCAGTGATTACATGGCCTGGATAGCTGTCTTTCACAGTGCCTGTCCTCCAAACGGCATCATTAACAGTCCCACTCTCTCGCCAGAAATCCCACCCATGGGGCTGCAGAGAGGCCTGACAGGTGCATTACGAGGTGCATTCAGGGAGCCATGGGGTCTGATGAGAGGATTTACTATATGGAAACGATCATCTTCAGATTCCAGATCTTCTGTATTTTATATAAGCAATTTGACACATTACACATGGAAGTAATGTGAAGAAAGTAAGAAATATCTATACCCAGGGAGAACTCAATTCAGTAAAAGTAATTTGTTATACAAATAAAGCCATGTAAGGACATAAAGACATTCTGCATTTTGAAGTTTAATTTTTCAAATAAGAAAATGATCACTGCTGAATTGGATTAACAGAAATGTGTTCTCAAAAATGTATTTTATTATTATTAAATATTATTATTAATATATAGCAAAACATGGTGCTACATGTTTATAGACAGAATTACAGAAGATCAAGATCCTAATACAGAAGTCATTGTAGAAGTATAATGTTCATCAGTTAGTCTCTGTCCATTTGCAAGTGGCCCCAGATTCCCATAAACATCACATCTTCCATCCTCAAATACTGTACCTAAATGAACAATGTTACTGCTCAGTTAATATGGTTCTCTGTTAATACAGCTCTCAGTTAATTCTGGTACCTTGACACTTTCCCTCAAAATGGTTAACTGAAGTGATTGATTTGTAGTTTGTAGTGTAACCAGACGATTTTGGGTTTGTGTTAAATGTTGACTGCAGTTCTGACTAGACAATTAAATATTTATCATTTGGTATTTAAACATGGGAACTGGTGACCAAGACCTGGAATCCTGTATCCCAGTTTAGCCTTTGAGAACCAACAGTTCCTGACATCGCAAGACTGTTGTGTACAATGAGTGAAATCATATGCAGCAAAGTGTGAACCTGCAGACGCCTCTGAGGGATTCTGGGAATTCACAGACTTTCACTGCGAACAGGAATTGGAGAATATCAGACTCATAGCACCATACGTCTCTGTCACATATAGATGTGACATACAGTGCCTTCCATAATGTGTGGGACAAAGACATTTTTTCTTGATTTACCTCTCTGCTCCTCAGTTTAAACTTTCAAATCAAACAATTCAGACGTGGTAAAAGTGCACATTCCAGACTTTAATATAGAGTTTCTTGCATACATTTCTGTTTCACCATGTAGAAATTACAACACACTTTATACATAATTCCCTTCATTTCAGGGCACTATAATTTTTGGAACATAGCAATGGTAGGTATATTAAAGCAGTCACACTTAGCACTTTGTTGCATATCCTTTGCATGTGACGATTACTTGAAGTCTGCGATTCATAGACAGACAAGTGCTGAGGATCTTCCCTGTTGATGCTTTGTCAGGACTCTAATGCAGCCAATTTTAACTCCTGCCTGTTTAGCTTTGAAAAGCTTTTCTGTTGCCTTAGCAGTATGTTTCGGATGAAGCGCTGTCCAATGAGTTTGGAGGCATTTAATACAATTTAATAAGATGTTTTTACTCGCCTCAGAATCCATTGTGCAACTGGCGTCAGCAGTTACAGCATCAGTGAAGATAAGTGTGCCTTTACCTGTGGCAGCCATACATGCCCCAGCCATAATGTCCACACTGCCATGTGTAACAGACACCATGTCTTTGCCTCCACACTTTCCTCTTGCCATCACTCTGACTAAGACCCAATCCCAATACCCCCACGTAGCCCTACCCCTCCGTTTTGCGCGTACCCGCGTAGGATGGGGTTGTCCCATTCCTTTTTAGAGGGGTAGCAGTGTTCAGCCCTCAAGATAGCCCTCGAAACCGAGATTTTTCAGATGCTGAATCAAAACCGAGTGAAAGAAGAAAATTCTTACAATGCATTGCAATATACGACAAGAAAAGAAACGATAGCTAGCGGTGTAGGGAAAGAAGCTCATAAATGTAATACATCTTTATAAATACGCTTGCAAAAAAAATCAGATGTTTAGTGGAATATCTTAGTTTAATGTAAGTGAAACGGAGTATTAGGTGGAATTTTTCAAAAACAATTTTCTGAAAATCGCTAATTCCATGCGTAGACAGCAGTATCTCTGTAGTATTTATAGAAAAAGAACCGAGCAGGGGTGAGTTTCACAAAACCGTTGAAGAATTAAGAAC
>JAABNY020000063.1:30583435-30601100 GCA_015164015.2 Brevimyrus niger | reverse complement strand
TGTATTATCTATCATGCGGTGCATGCGCAATAATCACCAAAGCCTTAGATGATAGAGGTAATATTTGTCTGGACAAAAATTTGTCGGTGCTATATGGGCATTTGCTTACATCGACAATTTGGTAAGCAGATTAGTAGGGTGCCTTAAATATTAATGAAATGCCTATTGTGACGACAAAAAGTCTGTTGTCTGTATAAATTTAGCATATCCTTATGTTTAATAACTATGTGGCATTGCAAAATTTATCTCCTCTTTCAAAAGATGTTCTGGCTGTTGAGCTGTCCCTTTCTTCACTGTCACTTCAGAGCTTACTGCTTACATGATTTACCAAAACAGAAGCATGTGGTGTGCTCTGATAACCAGGGTTCTCATTTATAACCGTTGCGTATGTACAAAATGGGACGTAAAAGATGCGTACACCTCTTTCTATGCAAACGTTGCGATCTACAGAAACAAACTTGACGGCAGAATGTGCGCATATGTACGCCAACTCTGACCCACCCATATTCTGGAAGAAAAATACGACTGAAGAGGGTGAGCAATAATGTGAGTGGCATTAATTCATAAATAATAATTACTTGTGTTAATGAGTCATACACCGTACATTTCATTTCACTTATTCAGCCACATATTTATAATAGTAAATAAATATATAAGTAAAATATATATTCCGACTCAAATTTTAATTTTATCTACATACACAGCTTATGAAATGTAAATGTTTAAGTGATGGTCGTGAATATCACGATCATTTGAACAGGGTGTGAAACAATCAGTTTCATTGATGACAACACGTAAATACCGCCATCCCATTGGTGCACAACGTAACATAATGCATGCGCTGGCATTGTTAGAAGATTACGCCAATGGCAGACTTAGAAGAGAACGGGTGTTCAGGTACCATGAAACTTTTTTGGCCCAAGATTATGACTGGCTTATAAATCGATTTAGATTACCTAGATGCGTGGTTTTGGAGTTATGTGCTGAACTGGGTCCAATGTTAGAGAGACCAACCCGACAGAACTGCGCAATCCCAATACAAATACAGGTATACTGACGACCCTGGGGTTTCTTGAAACTGCATGGCTGTTATCAGCGGGAATTATCCGACAAGTATATGTTATAATTAACAATAAAACTGTGAATCTGTTCTAAAGCTTGTTTAAGAAATACAATAATAATCTATCGATACATACATCCATCAATTTTCCAAACCGCTCATCCTTGTGTTTAATTGTAGTCGAGGTATGGGATATCACAACCATCACTAAACTCAATAATACCTGTCGTTTTGGATGAGATTATTAAAATGACTAGTAGGTGCATTAAGTTCCTTTACACTGTGGGAGAACAGACTAACATCAACAGGCAATTTGTAGCAATTTCAGGTTTCCCCAAATGTAACCGGCGCAATTGACAGCACGCTCACCCTCGTGCGCGCACCGATGTGGAGCGTGCGATCAGCCTGCTGAAATGCAGATGGCGATGTTTAGACGCATCAGGAGGCTACTTGTTATACTTGTGGAAGCCCGTTTCCGAACAGAAAAAAATACGTATTATTTAAAGGTATGGTTGAACTGGGGCGTGTAGAGAGCGGAATATGCGGCAAATCCACGTTCGTACAATCGCAGGTAGTGTGCGAATTATAAAGCGTAAATGGCTTGGAGGTGTGTGTGCGCACGTTTTTATAAATCTGACTTTTTCTTTGCGTCGGTCATTTTCGTCTTTTGAGCGCAGGTACACTTTTAGTATGACACGCAAAGTTTTAGAAATGAGACCTCTGGTCATTATTGCGCATGCGCCATATAATCGTGATTACATTGTGGACATGATCGCAGCAGCGCTATGTGGAAAGTATGGGAAACCTGTTTATGACAGTAGTTGTCATTAATGTTAATGCACAGTGGTCCAGTTGCCTCGCCTCTCTGGAACCAGGGACCAAGTCCCCTGCCATGTCTCCATTTTTGTGGAGTTGGCATGTTTTCCCCATGTCATCTTGGGGTTATTCTGCGTGCTTTAGCCCCCGGCTCCCCACCCCAGTCCAAAAACATGCTTAGGTTAACTGGAGTTTCCAAATTGCCCATAGATGTGCCTGTGAGTGTGCCCTGCAATTGGCTGGCACCCCATCCTGCATTGTTCACTGCCTTGCACTTGTAGCCTCTGGGATAGGCTTCTGACCCCCGCAACCCTGCAGAGGACAAATAATTACAGAAAATGGACATCTGGGTAACAGTGGCCTGACCAAGAGATTCAGTCATGCTGTATACACTCACATATGTATATGGATGCATTTAAAAACAAACATATGCACATGCAATAATTGCAGGAGTAAGACTAGTAACAAGGAAACTGGGCAGAAATCACAGTCTAACTCTTTACAGGTAAGCATCCCAGCTTTCCGTCACCTGGGTTTGGTTCCAGGGGAAATGTGTCATTGCAGTATAAAGGAGCAATGCAGCCTGTTTCTTTAGCTGAATGAAGCAAACTAAGATGCTATGTACGGTAAGGTTACCATACAGCAGAAGTCTCCAATCACAGAGTGCATCAAAGCTATTCACTATACTGTTATCTACAAAAGAGCATGTGATGATAAATGCAAATCCTATTGGGAAAACTGACAATACATGGGTATGCACATCTTATACAGAAACATGCTATTTTGCACCTTTTGGGTTTTTCAGCACATTCTGACAGATGGGGAATGTTCTCAAAAATGTCCCTCTTTCAGTATTTGCTGCAGATTTCCATAAAATGTTGCCTTACAGATATGTCCGACACATGTAACAAAGTTGCTGTGCAGAGTGAGACCACCTAGTGGTTGATTACAGAGCTGCACTGTGGGAAACACTGTAGCTAGTTACCATGACTGTGGTTTACCTCAGCCTTATGGTTTAGGCTTGTATCAGACTCTCAGGTATAAGCATAGAATCACACACTGCAAAATTATCTAGTGGAGCAGGGGACACAGCAACAGGATGTGTTAAACTTTGGCTTTAAGTTCCATAGTCAATCTAACACCAATTCTATGACCTCCTGCTGTAGAAAATGTTTCTCATCTGCACAAAAACCTATTTGTGAAAAAGAATTTCTGAGTGTAAAACTGCAGCAATGACCAAATCATTCAAATACGTATCTCAGGAGTCAACACGACAGTGTTTTTTACTCAGTAAGAAACAGTAATCAATGCCTGATGATTGGATCACACAGCTGAACAGGGCTGTGGAGAGATTTTAAGGATCAGGTGCTCAAAAGTAAAAAATGAAGCACTCAGTCCCATTAAAGATCCTACAATTCACATTTAAATCATTTTGACAAAATAGGCAGATGCTCAGGCATCCCCCGCTCAACTGTCTACACATATCTGCTGCGATATAGAGGTTACACTTTAATCATTCTGTTTCACAACAGGAACAATACAACGGTAAACTGGTCTACAATCTCCACCACATAAATGATTCTTTATGTGCTGTCAGGTCAGCAGAGCCACTGAGGACCGACTTTTTGCAGGGTAGTTATGATACTGCTTTGTACCATTTCTCCACAGGCTACTCTACGCACTACATTCCAAAACATGTGATACTCTCTGACACCTAGACACTGTGACTAACAGCCTCTAACCTCTACTCACAAGTTCTAACAGGCATCAGAAGCATCTCAAACTCCTATGCATTGTCTGGAACAATCTCTAATATATCCATCTCCTGTACACTGCCTCTAACTTTTATACAAAACTTCTAACACAGTGTTTCTCAAACCAGTCCTTGGGGACCCCCAGATATTCCACGTTTTTGCTCCCTCTGAACTCTCAGGGAATTGGGAGAGAGCAAAAATGTGAACCATCTGGGGGTGACTGGTATTCAGAAGCACTGTTCTAACAGACACTGAAAAAGCTATAACACGTACTTATACTTTGTCACTACCAGGCTTGACAGTTTTTAATATCTACCAACTGCCTCTAAGAGTCTCTGACCAATGTGCACTATATGTAAGCTGGGTCTCTGACTCCTTTAAGTCTTGTGACTCTTGTTCATGGCTTTAAACTGTCTTTTCCACTGTGCTGCAGCTCCTCTTTTAACAACACTATGTAAATGTCCAGAGGTCTGCTGATTAAAAAATTCAAATTATTTTTGAAAGTCATGGACGCTGCATCCTCCGGACTAAAGAGGAGAGGGACCATCTAGCCTGTTACTAGCATACAGCTCAAAAGTCAGCATCCATCATGGTATGGGGTGCCTTAGTGCCCCTGGCTTGGGTAGCTTGCTCATCTGGGAAGGCACCGTTAATGCTGAAAGAAACATACAGGTTTTAGAGCAACACAGAGTGTCACCCAGATGCCTTTTTCAGAGAAGGCAAGACAATGCCAATCTGCATTCTGCGTGCGTTACATCAGCATAGCTCTGTAGTAGATGGACTTGATGGGCTAGACTGGCCGGCCTGCAGTCCAGACCTGTCACCCAGTGAAAATATTTGCTGCATCATGAAATGAAAAATACAACAAAGGAGACTCCAAGCTGTTGAGCAAGAAGGGAACAACATTCACCTCCAGCAACTGGTCTCCTCAGTTCTGAAATGTTAAAAGAATGTTGTTAAAAGGAGAAGTGATGCAACACAGTGGTCAACATGCCCTTGCCCGAAAATTTTTTAAACATGCTGCTGACTTCAAATTCAAGCTGCATACGTTGGTCACAAAACTGTGGCAATTCTCAATTTCAACATGTGACGTGTCGTTGTTCAATTTCCAATAAAATGTGTGTTTATTTGATTTGCAAAATACTTCCATTCTATTTTTACATTTTCTATAGTGTCCCAACTTGCAGAAAACTAGCAAAAAACAAGGTCAATGAATGTTTGGTTCCTGTCCCCTCCCATCAATTGTGAAAATTTGCTCTGTAACACACTGGCATGACTAGAGGTGACAATTAATATACAGCCCAATAAGAGAAATCTCCAAATAGCTTTGGTGCTGATTCAGCATGCTCAATCGGCTAGAAGCACCATCAGTGACCAAACGTATCTATGCTGCACAAACTGACATGACAGGCAGTCACTGACTCATCAACAGCCTGACAGCTTTTGATGGTGGAAAATCGTCTTCTTTTTTCCAGCTTTTACAGTTACATAAAGGAAACCCCTTCGCACCTCCAACTGTAACAATTCTGCAACTAATATCCTACCTTATTTCTCCAAAATAGCCACACTACCTCCTGTCCATCCTGTAAATCCTGCAGAAGGAACACAAAAAGATTAGGATGTCACATGCAGATACATTGTCCTTCCAATTACACGGTTCTTCCATGCTTTTCAGTAAAAGAAAAATTATAACTCAAAAAATAAATGTCCAACAATACATCAATACTGGTCAAGTCATATTAGATGATACGAATTTTAACACTGTAAGCAAGGTAACTTTGGCTGTTGAATGAAACACAAGACAACTATTTCAAGACATTGTAATGAAAAATCTGCATAGATTCATTGGTTCTCTTTATGCCCAGTATACATTCCTGTGTTGGTAAGAGGCATCTGCTGAGAAAGATCCTGCTCTGACTTTCCCAAGATATGAGCCCCACCCATGGTTTCATCCCCAACAAGTAGGTGCAGCAATTCCAGCAAGTAGCAATGGCAAAAACATCATCCAGCAGCACTACCTCTAAGTTCCTAGCAGCCCTATCGACAGCTTTAGCCCCAACTAATAGCCCAAAACCCAGCTAACACCTAATAACAGGAAACGGCTAATACTGACTTGCAGCCTAGGGTATTCCTGAAGAACTAAACAGCCACACCAGCTATGGCTAGATGTCCCAGACTGACTAGACTGTCCCCAGCATGCCCTCTGTCTATATTTGGCCTCTGTGAACTTCCCCAGGTGCCTCATGGCCTCACAGCACTGATGGGGGGGAGCAGACAGAAGAAATCTAGAGTGGCGTGCGGGCCAGTTTAAAAAAGGAAGCACAGCCTCTCGTCTGGGTTAACAGTGGGGATAAACACCTATTTATAAGAGAACCAGCGGGTAACAAGGTCCAGTTACGCAAACAAGGCCAAAAACAAGCCCCAAATGGAAATGGGTATCAGAGACAGACACGGTGACCTCTTGGTAACCTCTGCCACACCCACGAGCCCAACAGGGTGACAAGGGCTGTCTCAGTCATTGGGGGATGCACTGGCCCATTACTGCTCAGACAGGCACATGCAGAGGCACCTGCAAGAACTTAGGTCCTTATGAGGATACGGGGAATCAGCCAGGGCAGGATCCCATTCAGACCCGCGCCCCACTGATTATAAAAACGACTTCATGAGTACCCCGTGAAATGGCTTGGTGATGATGCAGATTGTTATGCAGGAGGGCAGGTGGATCTGGCGATACAGCCCAGGACCACGTGAAATTAAGGCTGGGGCAGCTGTGGCATGATCTGAGCGCTGCATCCGAGGAGGGGGGCATGCTGCTATGTCAACCCCACGCTACATGTGACCCTCACTGAGCAGGCGACAGTCGTGCAGCCAGATGCTGCCAAACTATTCAGCAAGCCAGGCTGGAAATGGCAAACAATTACCCACCACAAGATGGTCCAGAAGTGTCCGGCTGCCCGTTTTTCCAAAATGTAAAAATGCCGAAATCAATAAGAGCTCTGAGGCTGCTTACAGACACTGTGACGTGGGACAGTCAGAACGCAAAGCACAGTGGAAAAATGCATCACAGTACACTTGCTAAGTGCGTGTACTGAAATTGCGAAATAATTTTAAAATCAAGGAGTGAAAAGACAAATGATCTTGCAGTGGTTTGTCTTGGCTAATAGTATCAAATGGCTGCAGTTGAGGCATTATATTCAGTCTTCGTATCTGTGGACGCCCAGGCTGATGCACCTTGATGTGATTTATGCTCAGCGAGTCGTCCAGACGTTCATGGACAGGTGGTCTGGAGGAACGCCAGTATCACAGATATTACTGTTGGGACTGTTGCTAGGTCAACACTGGGAGCGGTTTTTCAGATGCACTGTTCGTATGGACATTGGAAATCTCGCAGCTGAGGGTGCTAAAGTGGGACCTCTAGAGGCCACCAGCTCCAGGAACCATCCCAGATTTGAATGACGGCCTCTCTGTGGATTATCTTTACTAGGAGCTTGTAGCCAGCAGGAAGCAGGAGGAATTCTCACCCTGCTGCTTTCCCCCAGTGATATAAATATGCCTCCGTCCTTCCCTTCTTAGTGCTGCCTACTGTCCGTGGCCCAGCAGCTTGTCTCAAAACTGTCCCTTCTGCTCCCCCTTCACTCATTCCTGACCGCTATTTTTTTTTTACCATGTCAACTCCAGAAATGACTACCACAACATTTACCCTACAGCTGGGTAGCCAATGGGAATCAAGCAAATAGCATCAGGTAACCAGAAAGATGAGCCAGTGAGATGGTAAAATAGAAAACAGCAACAGGACTAGCAGGGATGCAATGTAGTTTAACAGTCAGTTGTTATACTGTAATGTAATGACTAAATCTGCTGACATGTTGCTGACTATTGATCAGCTAGTTTGTGATAAAGTCTGATGAGTAGCGGCCTCTTACTTTAGTAACAACATCTGCCCCAGCCACAGAAACACACTTCTGCTGCTGGCTATTTATAATCCCAGACCGTTGTGTCTCCAAAGCACAGAGGGCTAACATGTAGATATAGCAGTGTGTTCAAAAGCCCTGGTACCCTAGAGGTGAATGTGCAGCATCTCTCAGCCCATCCCTTTGACTTGTATATGGAGATATGTGGGTGAACTAGAAGCTTTCCTGGATGGAGGTATCATAATGCAATGGAAACTCTCAGACTAAAATAAAAAGAAGGATCTAGTAGTGGTAGATGAGGGGAGATTATCGAGGAGGTAAAATCCCAGGTTCTAGGTTTGTCTCGGTTAAAGAGTATAAGCTCTCCTGTTCCAGTCCTCCAATTATACAGAAATACACAGAATAAGATGAATCTACTAAGATGTTGCTACTTTGTACAATGATACATTAGCCCTGTCGCCCTGGTGCAGCTTCTGCATTTTAGTTCAATGCGAAACGAGTGTTCAAGTCCAGCACATTGATCGATGGATCATAGAGATTCCACAGAATTAAAAAGCATCTTTGTATGCAGTCAGTTGGCAACAAATAACCATTTAATTAACACGAGCATCCCTTACACCTCTCGGGCTGCCCCCACACCCTCTGCCCCAACTCCCAGACAGCCCCAGCACCATTGTAGTCCTCCATCCCCCTTTATACCCTATGTCTAAAAGCAATATTCCAAGCTGGAAATTTCTCTCCCTTCTCCTGATACCTGGCTGCTCTGGCACGGAGGCACAAAATGGAGGGGTGATAATTTGGGAGGGGCGGCCATTTTGTAAAACTCTTGGCGGTCGAGGTAAGCCCAAGCGTATGAAGTTTAGCGGTGGGGTGTTCTCGTCGGCCAAACATCCTGTTCCAGCGAGTCAAACTTGAAAAATCTCCTGCTGTGCTTCTCACATTCGGGATACAGAAAACAAAGGCACTCTCGTGAACAAGACCCTCTTGAGACATAACCTTTCCGGAAAAACAGAATCAACTCTAAATTCCTTGTGCCAGCAACAATTGTAATTTTACACTTCAATAAAGACAACAGAAAAAGAAGAAAAAATAAATGTACTGTTCTCCTTTGGACTCCACTTAGCAGTAAAACAGGTCTATACAGAAATTAACACTTAATGGCTAACTCTAAGGAGTTCTTGTACTACTAGTGTTATTGTCAAGGTACTTACATTATTATCGGAATTATCAGAGAGGTCTGGATATGCTAGGGTATTAAAAACCCTACAGTGGAAAGAGCAGAGAAGAGCCAAAGATTGACACTGCAACAATAATACCACAAAAGTATGTAACTTTCATTAACCCTACCTGCTAAAGCACCACCTTCTGGACTTTTAGCCAATCAGATGCAGAGATTCCGGGTGGCTGGCATCCATCTTTTGCCCAAAAATGGCTTACCGAGGGACTTGCTCACAAAGAGTCAGGTGTCGTCTGTGGCTATCGTTGGTCACAGGACAACATTCTTGCTCGCACTCAAGTGACTTTAAATACCCATCATGCTTTCCTAGTAAGAAAGAGATTTACAAAAACTAAGCAAACAGCTGAACCACAAGTTACAGGACAATACAGGTGAACTCAGATGCTGAATATCCACAACTACATTTTCACCACTTTTCAACAGTGATAAATTTCAGGTTTATAGCATGGCCCAGAATCAACTATCTCCTGCTGTTCTCTGGTCCCATCACTTTCACTCGACCTTTAAATGGCCGTCTTCCTTTACCACTTGGCCCGTTTCTGTTCCTCATGTTCGGGAAACAGCCAAGGCCCCTTTGACAGAAAAATCAGCGCCTGTTCATTTACATTTTTAAAAAATCTGTGAACTGCTTTATTTAAAATAAAATGCAATAACACAATTTAAATACTAATACAACAAAATAAGCAGTTGTGCGCAATAACATTTATATGCAGTTGTGCTCCCAATCTAAAGTGCCATAGTTTATAAATAGCACCTGGTGTCCAGGCTAATATTTAAGTAAATGTATTCAAAATGAAATGGTCCACATTTCACAGTGGTCAGCAGCTCAGGGTAATTACTTCCATGTGTAGACCTGGCAGACTTGGCCATGGCTAAATGTGCACATGCTTTGGTTTATCCCATCCTATATCGAATCCCTGACTTCTGTGGAAAAAAGGTTTGAAACAGAGACACTAAATATTTTTTTTGCAGTGACAACAATCTGCCTGTAGTGGTCACTGTTACCTAGTTTTTTATTTTTTTACGGTGGACAAACCAAATTCACAAACATTAGCTTGGTAGAAGGTGGTGTTGTGACTCAGTGGGTACTGCTGCTGCTTCCTGTTATTCAAGCTGCATAGGTTACCTGTAGCACAAAGTTATTTTATGCCAAATGACATCTATAAGTTTACTATTGTTCATGCATTGTCCAGTGATAGACTGGCACCAGCATCCAGGGTTTCCCAGCCTTGTGCTCTATGCTGCATGGGATGGGCTCTAAGACCCCCATGACTCTAACCACTGTAAGTGATTATAAGATGACAGTGAAGTGACAGCAGTTTATCTTGGGAAGGAAACTGCACTGATTAAAATGCACTTTCACTTATAAAAGCCTTGAATATGACAGCGTGGAACTGCTTTTTAACTGGTTAATATGGAGTACCGTCATATTCAGACTTACTACTTACAATGTGAAGTGTTCTTGATAGCTTACAGTATTACAGTTATATTAATTTGTAAGTATTTCTGTGGTCAGCAGTTTTAACCAGCTATGGAAAGACAATATAACAACTATAACAACTGTCAGACACTGCATTGTCTGACCACCTTGTTCATTCTAAGCTTTAGACTTTAAACACCAGAGAGAAGCACTCTTATTGACAGACACATGCAATGATGAGACTCAAACTGAATGAGCCAGCTACCTGACAGGACAAAAGAAAGTATCTGAAATAAATAAGAAAAGCCTTGAGTAATGACACACGCCAATCATGACACCTCCTATAAAGGGTCTCCATATTCGCCAGACAGGGAAATAATAAATACATAAGTGACTCATAAAACAATGATTAATGAAGATAATGTACTACAGTATTTGTATTCCAGAAAATATTAACATAACACAATTGGATCGTACATAATATCGAACACTAGGTTGCAAACTGTTGGACCCTTGAACAAAACATTTTACATACATGACACATCATTGAGCCTAAACTAATTAAAACTGATATCCAATCCACAATGTATTCCTGCATTGTGCATTGCGTTGCCCAGAAGACACTACAGACACCCCCTCCTCCCTGGCCAGGATAAGCAGTTGGTAAATTGATTAAGATGTTTTATGTTAAAATGAATCATTTTGAAAGAGAAAGGCCACGTTTCAGGGCAGAAGGAAGGTTTGACAATGTTCCAGGTCAGGCCTCATAGCTCCCAGCTTTTTGAAAGAAAGAGCAACATTTATTCTGACAAAATGATTCAAGGCTTAGTGTGGGCAGTCCGAATAACAGTACATCCACCATGACAATACAGGACATGGCACAAGAGAAGCCAGACCAGTCACTGAACACCAGAACTTTCAGTGACATCTCATGACAGGAAAATCAATGTTTAAGCAGCAGGTTTAGCATTTGTGCACAGCCACAGCTTGTTAGTTTAACCACACCAGTGTGAGGAACACAATACTGAGTTAGACAGTGAGGAATCCAGCCCCAGACATTGTGCACCTTTGGCTCAAATCTAAATGACTAGCGTCTCGCTAACTAACCCCCTGGTAGAAACATGGTGGCACCTTTAGTGGAGCTGGCCCTGCGCTTGTATGCCAGCGGAAGAGTCAGCTGAAAAATGGCACGAAGGCATATGGTTAATAGGCTCGTCCCTCCATATCACCAGCAGACTCTCTCAGGGAGGCCATCAGCTGCCCAGCATTCAGTCACATGATCCTTTCTCTTTAATATCTCTGGTTGATGATTAGCATGCAGTACCCTTTATTTTTGTGCCCAATTTGAACATTTATCCACATTTATGTACAAGCAGATTTCAAGACTTCCTTTAGCGTTATTCTAAATAAATAAATCGCTGCTGTTCACTAGTAAGTCTTGTTTGATGGGCAAGTACAGTTGGGTGGAGTTCTGAGTCCCGTTTGATTACCTAGTGATTAACTTGACACTAACTGGTTGACCTCGGTTGCCTATTAGCATCATGCTTTAATTGGTCAGAGTCACTAAACAAACAGGCAGCTCCCTAGGTCAGTTTAGTCCACTCTGTCTCAGTTTGTTTGGTTGCCCATTTTTATGCCGCTGCTCAAGTTGTGAATCCCACGATCAGAGCATAATTCAGATGATACTGCAGGAACACTATAAGTGCTTGTGAAAATCAAAGATCTGCTATTGAGTAATTTTGAATTTATGTGGGATTTACTGGTATTATTTATGGTAGTTCATTAGCAAAATCTTAATTTAAAATATATTTAGCTTCATTAATTTCTCACCATTTAATTAATACATTACTATATATCTTAAGCTACTTTGCATTGGTAGAAAGAGTCCATTATGATGAAGATGCCAGTCAGCTTAGCCAATTATAAATTTTCTAAATTATTACTGAATTATAATCAATTAAAACCATTTTCAGTATACATGTTATAATAATAATAATAATAATAATAATAATAATAATAATAATAATAATAATAATAATAATAATAATAATAATGACACAAATTAATAGACTGAAAAAGCCCAGTTATTTAAGTGGTCATTTTAAAGACTGCAAAAAATGGTTGCTGGTGTATGAGAAGTGATGGGTGTATTACTGGCTAATCATCAGATAATATATTGTAAAATAAAAAGACCATGGGGCCCAGAAAGTGCTTGCTCAAAATCAAACTGAAATCAAACGAAACAGTAACAGCCCACCTATTTTAAATACATATTCAGAAAAATGACTACTGTAACACTTACAGAAATAATATTGGAATTCTAAATGTAGTAATAAAAACTAGCTGATTACAACAGAATTGTTCTGAATTAAGAACTTCATGGAGGATCGTTCTACTCCTAAGTTTTTTAGTTCTTAATTCATTTTTCTTTTTTCGTCTACAAAATCATAGAAAAGTTCAGCCTAAAATGACAGTGTTAAATATTAACTAGCTTGAAAATAATATTCTGATTTGTTTGACTTAATGAAGATGGAAACTTAAACCTGCTTTTGTTTAAAACCATTCGCCGAAAATTGAGGATCCTGTGTCAAGTCTAATTTAAAATGAAAACTTATGCAAGAAAAAAATCATTTGCTTTTCCTTTGCAGTAATTATCCTTATGCAACTGATAAGGGAAAACTAATCATTTCAATATTAATTTTGAAATTTTATCCAAGGTATTTTGTAAACATAAATATCAGATTACAATTCAAGTGGGTGAGAATTGTCAGACGAAGAAATAGGTCAACTATAACATAAGAATAGGACACACAAGCACACAGAATTGTGCTTCTATCCCTGCAGTACATTAATGTCACCCAGTAGTGTTTTTGTGCAATAATTCCTGTAGCCTGCTACAAAGCCAAAATCCTCAGTTACATTCCACAAGTCATGTCATTTTCTCACTTGGTGAGGCATGGTCCCTGATTCAGAAACAGAAAAAAAAATGTCTCAAAGCCGTCTGCAGTGAAATGTGCAAACTTGAAAAAGCAGTAACAATTCAACAAGCATTATATCAACACAAAAATCAACAATTATAGACCTCAGAATGAAAGAAGTCACAGTTATGTGATTCTAAATTTTCTCTCGTGAAGAATGTTTCAACATTTCTGATAAACAGTTAGTTTGGATCATTTAATTAATATAAAATATAATAATGTATTGAAAATATCTGATAAAAAAAAACTAAATTTTTGGAATTATAACAAATTTATTTTAAAATTAACCTAAAATGCTAAAACAAAATTGAAACTTTTTTAGATGATCAATCGTAATTGAAACCATAGAATCAGTCAGTCAGGTACAATTAATGACTGTGTAAATGTCATCTTTATTCCATTGTTTCTATGTTAATAAAATTTCACTTGTTTCAGCTAGATATGTGCCTTTTATTACTTGATGTCATTATTATTTTTATTATAATTATTGCTGTTATTGTTTTTTTGCTATTGTTATTACAGTAGTAGTAGTAACAGTAATAATATGTATAGTTTCTAGAATTTACAGCCTAATTTATTTTTGATGTCCCAACAGGATAATGCTCTCTCATTTCCCCGCTGTAAGTCCGAGCTGACAAGTGAAGCGACGCTTTCGGCGATGGTGCCCTCCTTTGTTTCAGCGCCTCACTAAAAGCAAACGCCACAGTCCTGCTGGAGATGTACTCCCATAAGTGAGGGGCAGCAGAATATTAAATGATAGACCCCCCAACCGCTCCCTCTTCCCGTCTGCGCTGCAAAAATCAGACTCAATCTGAAAGGTTCGTGTTATGAGAAATAAATTAATACTCACTAAAAGTACAGTGGGAATTGTAGTAAAAGAGGGTTCTATTACTTCTATAATTTATTAGTTCAAAATTAGTTGCTGGCAGTTCTTTTCCTCCCCGACACAATCATGGGTAAATTTTTGCAAATTAATGCTGCAATGCAAAAATTATTTCAGTACAAAATAGACATTAACCATGTTAAAAACTGTAGCTGATGTACACAGTCAAATCCAATAAATATTATTCAGTAAAACTAATAACAGCTGCAAACTAGCTACACCTATGTATATGTAAACACATAACATGATAATGACAGCACCAGACTAAATGAATAATGTATTGTCAATGATAGTTTTTTACTTAATGTTAGAATGTTAAATGTTCAGAACCTCATAAACGCATAATTCTGCATATGCAGGAAAATCTGGATTCATTTTTTTATTTGAAAAAAAAATCTGAAAAAACTTAACATAAAATACTGTCAATCATATTTACGTTTGGTAAATAACATTTAGAAATAGAGTGCAAAAAAAATAATTTGAAAATAATTTTGCTCAGAACAGATGCATACACTCGTTGAAATGAGACAGAGCGCCTCCCTCTGACTGACTGGCTGCCCAGCTCCCCAAGAAGCTCATACTTCATCAGGATTGACAGACGTTCACTTTGGCGAAATAGAGCAGGCACTATCTTAGACAGCTCCTCCCACAAATGGCTTGAGGGTGGGGCCTTAAGTGGTGTGCGTGACTGTGCGTACATGTGTATCGAGGGGGGTGTCAGTGATCTGAGAATGTGAGCATGCCTTGGCCTGGGCACCACGTGTATGGAAAGACAGGGCGGAGCACTCCAAAACAGCCCTCTCCCTTGGCCCCCCCAGGTGCCCGCTTATAGCGTCCCTCCCACCCTGTGGCACAGATCACAGCTCACTGAGAGTGACGGCAGCTCGGCCTCCTGCCCGATACAGCCAGCACCCTGCCTGGCCTTTCCCTCTCTCCTGCATGTCACACCTATGTGTGTGATGGAGGCAACTCCTCCACCAGCAGCCTCAGTGACTACTGGGAGCAGTGGCGATTCACGACAAAATATTCACAGTAACTGCAATTAAATATGCTCTCAGAATCTTCATAAACACTTATGTTTACCCCAACTCCTGCTTTTAAACCTTCGAAACTAAAAAAAAAAAAAAAGAGTATATATCAAAACACTCAGGTCTAGCCCAAGCGTGGAGAAATTTAATTAAACTGCTAGGAAAAAGCAAATGGTGAACAGTTCATTTCAGCTGAGGTTTTAAAACAAACATAGAGAAAAACAAGAAAGGAAAGGGTCCTCGCTGGCAGATTATTTTTAATTATTATTATTATTTTTGTGTAAAGAGAATAGATAAAATAAATGCATGTAACCATCTTAACTAAAATTAAATGTTAATTGTGACATTTTAATAACGTTTTCTAAGCAAATCCTGTGCGTACTAATGTCATTTTCACGAAATAAAGGTAATAAAAAGCTGTCTCACATCCTTCGCAAATAGCTGAAAGTGAACATCAAATGTTCTTGAGAAATGTGTCCTATCTAGAGAAAGTATTTCTTTAAATTGAAAAAACACATATTAACCAAAAAGACTATCCATATAAAAATATGCTCTAATGATTATCAGTAATAATTCAGATTTAATTGAAAATCAAAATGAGAAAAAAATAAAAAATATATCTATTAATCTGCAAATCAATAATTAATTATGGCATATTTTAAAATGTCTTGATTTTGCACTTCAAGTTTTAAAAGAATTCCCGGAAAAGTGAAATCCTTAAAAATATGATCAAATCCCAAACTGACATGAATTCAAACAGAAATATATATAATTTTGTTTGAAATTCTTGCACTGTTATTATTATACTGTAATTAATTATAAATTGTCTTAGTTTTATTTTACAGGAATCATAAATTATCTATGAATTTAATCCTCTTATAAAAAGCATATTTAGGAAATGCTGCTGTTACATCTAACGATTCATCTGGGGTGGCAAACTAAAGCCTACACAGGAATTTTTTAAAGAAGCATGTAAAAGTTACAAATTATTGTCTGGGATACTGAACTGAAAGAGTAAGAGAGTTACAGCAATAGTCTGTGACCTGCGGCCCTCTGCATGCCTGCCCTATGCTTCTTCCTCTGCACTTTTATATGAGCTGGAACAGCAATCAAGTCCATCATCCCACTTTTTTGAAGGACCTCTATTTTTAGGAATGTGGCCAAAAGAGACAATGTTATATTTCAGGACTGTTGATTTACAGGAATGAGTTAATTTGTTGGTATTGGTATTTTATTATCAGAAAAAAATAGAGTATTTCAAATTTCAGAACTTTTGCACACCTCTCCCCCACTCCAATTTTATACAAAGATTTACTTGTTTAATAAAATTGCACAATTCTGCCCTACTTGTACAAGCAGCACAATGTGCGTGTTTCTTTGCAATTGTACAAATATGTATGAACATGACACACATGCAGACGTGGGCCGAAACATCAGTAACACTCACAGTCACGTAATAAAGCGGCAGCAGCATCGCTAGCTATCTGCGGAGAAGCCGGCAGAGTCTCCGACCAGCGGCCCATGGAGTCCATGTCCCTGCAGAAGGAGACACATCGTGGTGAGGCGGGCTGGCGTGGGGCGTAACCAAGGCCTCCGAGCTCTAAGAGCGGGATCTAGGCCTGGGTTACTGGACCCGCCTTGCCTCGCCCCCCCCCCCATCCCAGCCTGGTCACATGGAACAGCACTGGCTGTAAGCCCTTGGAGGGGGACACTGTATGTCAGCCTCACCTGGAGCTTAAACACCCTTCTGGAAGGAGTGTGTTAGTGCACAGATAAACAGTGCGCTAACAGTAATGCTGGCATGTTCTCGATGCTTGGTGGGTGGGGGGGGAAGATAAATTATTCAGCAGCTTAGAAAATAAGCCCCCCACCCTGTTGCGATTCAAATGCCCATACTGCTCGTGGACAACGGCAGGCGGGCGACTGGTCTCCTTTGCAACAGGGCTCATGAGTTGTGTAAGACGCAGCCCTGGTGCTCGTAGGGCACAACTGTACTGCTGCCCCCCGAGCTGCACTGTCCCCCTCTGCTTGCCTCCGGCGCTCGGACGGGCCGCCTCACGCCACTCTGTCCTTTTGTGTGCAGCTGGCATCTGTCCCATGGGGAGTTCGTCCACGCCGCCGCCCCACGAGGACAGCGAGCCGGGGGGGGGGGAGAGAAGAGGAGCCGGAGGAGGAGAGGGAGGGCAGGGAGAAGCGGGATGGAAAGAGGGGCGCCGCAGTTTCGGCGAGGCTGTCCCTGTCGGTCCACCCCGTTCACCCCGAAACCTCGCAGGACACGGCCAAGCCCCAAAGAAAGAGAAGAGGAACAACGAACCGACAGTAAAACAATGAAGAAGAACAACGAAAATAGTACGTTACCAGTGAGGAGTTGCCTGCGAAGGGTGAGGCGGCAGCGGGTCCGGGAAGGGAGAAGTCCATCACGCTGGGCGCTCGTGTTACAGGGAAATCACAAGGAGAACAAGAGAGGGAAAAAAGAGCTTGGGGCCGATGGGCAGTGCTAGCGGTATGGGGGGGGGGGGGGGGGCTGTATTCGGGTGGGGAAGAGGGGCCCCCAAGAGCTATTTGTTGCACGGTTTGT
>JAABNY020000063.1:30553050-30571409 GCA_015164015.2 Brevimyrus niger | reverse complement strand
CGTGGCAGAAATGTAAAGCGCATTGAGACAATGTAATGTTGTGATAATGCGCTATATAAATAAAATTGCATTGCATCAAAATCACTGGTCAAATCTGGAGTCCTACAAGGATTAGTTACTGGTCCAATATTGTTCTCTCTTCATGCTCCCATTAAGCAAACACAACGTAAACATGAGCAAACAAAATGTTAATTATCACTCCTATGCCGACAACATCCAAATATACATTTCAGCTAGGACTAATGACACCTTATCTGTTGTCACTTTAGTCAATTGCTTTAATGAAGTTAAGAATTGGATGTGTGAAACTTTTTGTCACTCAATGAGGAGAAAACCAAGGTTCTGCTGTTTGGTGACAAATCCGTGGATAGGTCGGCCAAACTCTCCACATTCTGCTCTGAGGGGCTGAACTTAGGTACCACCTTAGATACGGGCCTCTAGTTCAAATTGCATGCGAACCCAGTATTGAAGGTGTGCTTCCAATAGCCAGGTAACATTGTCAAACTATGTTTTCTTATTACTCAAGACACTGAAAAACTAATATATGCTTTTGTATACAGTTGGTTAGACTATAGTCATGCATCATTTAATGACAGGGATACATTCTGAGAAATGCATTGTTAGGTGATTTTGTCAATGTGCAAACATCATAGAGTACTTGCACAAACCTAGGTTGTATAGTCCACTACACGCCTAGGCTACAGTAACCTTTTTTATAATCAGAAAGTGTACACTTTAAAATAACAATAAGTAGTAAATACATGAATAAATACATAAACCAGTTAAACCAGTAACATAATTATTATAATTATCAAGTATTATGTACTGAATATAATTCTATGTGCTATACTTTTATATGACTAGCAGAGCAGTAGATTTTCTTTACACTGGCGTTGCCACAAACACGTGAGTAATGTTTGCTACAATGTTACGACAGCTGCAATATCACTAGATGACAGGAATTTTTCAGTTCCATTACAGTATAATCTTATGGGGCCACCGTCGCATATTTTGATCCATCATTGACTAAAGCTTTGTTATGTGGCGCACGACTGAGCTATAATGTTCCATTATTTGGGAGTACACATCACACATTAGGCACCTTACAGCACATTCAAAATGTAGCAACTCAAACTGTCACCAGGAGCAGGAAGTTTCAACACATAACCTCTGTTCTTACTTCTTTAAAGACACTGGCTCACTGTAAGGTTCAGGAATTACCTCATATATACATATATACTTCTATACTTCATATAAGTCACTCAAAGCCCCAGCACCTGCCTACCTCGGGGAACTAATTCAGGTTTACAAGCTGCATCATCCACTCTCATCACAGACTGCTGGTTTCCTTTCCACATACAAAGTAACAGTTAGCAATAAAGCCTTCTGCTACAGAGCCCCTATATTGTGGAATGGTTTGCCAGCTCATGATCAGAAAGCTGAATAGGTCTCAATCTTTAAATCTCAACTAAAGTCCTATTACTTCAGTTTAGCCAACCCACAAGTTAACACATAACACATTGTAACTATGGCTGCTGATGCTGTGGTACAGGCCATTTTCGTCAAGGGCACTTCATGTGTCCATTAATGTGTCTATGCATGTTCTGACCACTCATGTTCTCTGCCTTTCTTCCCACGCGTCTGGACGGTGCCCAAGCTTTTGGTTCCTCTCCTCTGTTGTCATATGATATGCTGACATATAAGCGCATCGGGAAATACAGGACATATGGTATACTGACACATGAATGTAATGATAACCCGGCATTGATTCACGCACACGTGTCCACATTGATTAGTAGCAAAATATTCCAAAATGACAGTATTTTCATGTCGTCAGTATCTGAAAGTCACATCATGAATTTGGTTTTCCTACTTTTTGACTTTGAAGCCAATAAACTTAAATTTTCATTTTGCAGTGAAAAGGTGCTTCAGAAAAAAAAGGCTCCCTCTCGGGTAAATTACCCATCCATCCATCCATCCATCCATCCATCCATCCATCCATCCATCCACCGATCCATCCATCCATCCACCGATCCATCCATCTATCTCCCAACCACTCATCCAGTACAGACTTGCAGATGAAAACAATCTCATTTTATCATCCTTGGTAACCAGATCCTTTGCATTGGAAAATAAAAGACTTACTACATCTGTACTCTTACGCAGACTTCTGTGCCTGTTTGTGTGTGTGTGTCTATATCTTGCTTGTTGGCAGCATAAATTTATACACAAGCACAAGTTGACATATTTACATCTTTGACATGCCATTGAATATGTGTTTAACAATACCCAACCTCGAGCTACCAAGACTCATTGAAGATAACTGACAACAAATTAAATGTTTTTGCACTTATTTCTGAGTTAAAAAAAAAATGTCATATGGGATTGTTCCTCCAAGCAAGCAAATTATATCCTCACGCACAGACAGATTCACACTGCACACATACACAAATAAACACATATACGCAGCATTTACACTTACATACACACACAGACACATTACTAATGCACATGTATACACAAATACAAACATATACACAGCACTCACATACATAAACACACAAATGCACACATGAACACATACACTACATATACCTACATACAGTACACGCACACAGGCAGGGCAAGGGAGGGGACAGAAGGAGACAGAGTGGGGGGTGCAGGGGTTGGTGTGTGCCAGGGGGTGGAGATAGAGTGGGGGCAAGGGGGCATGCTGGGGCAGAGTGTGCCATGGGAGGGGGTGGAGGGAGAGAGCAGCAGAGTGAAAGGGCAGGTTTAATGCATAATGCCTGACTTGACAATCATAGGAGATGAAGAGGGGTGAGAAGAGAGGATAAGAAAGCTGTGGATGCTCATCATATATTTTCAACCGGTCTGAGCTGACCTCTGACCTGGTGCGACTGGGAAACGTGCAAATATGCTGACTTGGACAGAGTAAACAATGAGAGATTTTGAACTGAGCCTGATTTTAGCAATGGAGCTGTGATTATGGACCCGAAACACTTTAAGACCTTGAAGTGTCTGGGGATCCTTCCTTAAGTGAGGCTGGCAGGGGGCTACAGATACTTTATCCAGGCACCCCTCTACTTTCTGACTGCTTATTATTCAGGTCAGGTTCACAGGGTGCAGTCACACTGTATCAGTGAAACCTGTAAGCTAACACTGGACTAACAATCCGCCTCAAAGTCATAGAAGCCCAGAACAGGCAGATCTAAGTCACCCCCTTCCAGGGCAACAATGATGAGGCAGACTCATGAGCCCGGCCTTTGGGGGGGCATATACTGCATAAATTTGCCTTTGATATACCATGCTGTGTCTGTCAGCGACCAGACTGAGACATTTACACAACAGCAGTGTACTGCTTTGGATATGAGAAATGGAGGCTCCAAGCTGTTGGTGTGAGCACCAGTGTTCTGCGTGACAATGTTCCTAACTTACAGGCTCCTCTCTTGCTCCCCTAACATCAGCTAGGCCCAGTACCCCCTGGCCTGAGGTGCCCAGTCCACTTGAACATCATGGTGGTCATCCCTTGCAGAGCTGGTAATTCTGAACCCATCTCTATTTCATGCTCCTTTGCTTCCCTGGGGTGGACCAGCCCCAAAACAGAAAATGCAGAGTGGCTGCTTATGGTCACATGGTGAGTGAGGGCCAGGCTTTCCTTGCTGGAGACTAGGCAGAATTACCGTGATCTACATGAAGTATGCGATGAAGCCCTGAAGGACTTAGGCCTCCTTCACAAGGGGTGAAGATATTTTTTGGCACATAATGTTTCCATTGTAGTTGATTTACAAAAAAGTAGATAATAAAGGTAGATTACTGTATTTAATACGGTATAAATAATATTAGCCTAGACAGCTATGTTATATAATCAGTGGTATGAAAGGCAGCTGTCTTTTAAATGAGTGAAAAATAAAGGGAGCTGAATTATTGCAAAATGTGTTCTCCAGTTGATTTATTCACACTGAATCCAAAAGGCTTTTTACGAGTAAGTCACAACCTGATTCATTTATTTTTTTGGCGATCAGCTCTCTGTAATCTGGTTTTGAGGGTCACTGCTGCCAGTGTGGTGTTGTGATGGACACTGTGGCAGACGAGAGGCCCAAGGAGCGGGCAGGGGGACCACCGCTTCATTTTTGAGGTCAGAGTCCTCGCTAGGCAATGGCAGCTCCTAGAACGTACTGGTGAGTCAGCCTCAGGGGAAAGCATACTGCCAGCGCAAGGGGAACAGGAAGAGAGAGTGATGACTTCCTCTATGGTGGCCAATAAGAGCAGACCTCAGCGCTGCTGTCATGATATTTGATCCAGAGACGAAAAAAAAACACTAACATGTAAACAGCAAGTGCAGTAAGTTTATTATGTAAGACCGTAATGTTTTGTGGTTATGGTCATGGTTTTAACATTTTACTTTTAATCTATCCAACCATTTTCTAACAGTTAATCCTGATCAGTGTCATAGAACTGAGCAGTAATGCACAAAAGTAGTATCCTTCTTTGGGCTGTAAAGGTACATGTATCTGTCGTGTACCATCTAATTCATAATTTTTAGTTTGAAAACATGTTAATTGTGGCGGTGAGTTTGTTACGGCTAGTACTGGTTACAGTCACTCATGATAGAGTTTGGGAAGATACTGGTTTCCCAATTACATTAATTACACCAGGAATGGAGAGAGAGTACTTGATAAGACCAAGACTGTCTGTCGGTTCTGTTACCTCGAACTCGGGAAATATTGCTGGAAACGGATCCAACGTGCTAATTCATTTGAGACAACAACATCTGAGTGTTTGTAAAACCAGAGCAAGGCAGAAACAGCCTCTGCAACTTAGACTCCCCATGGCATTAAAGGCGTTTTTTCCAGGAAACTCCGACCAGGCTAAAAAAACAATTATGGCTACAGCGGTGTTTATTGTTACAGATATGCATCCGCACTTGGCAGTAGAAAATATGGGGTTTACATGGGGTTTAGCTCATTATGATTGTTATAATGTTATATTTTTGATTTTTAAATTTTACAATTTAATGACAGGGATACGTTCTGAGAAATTCTTTTTTTACAAAGTCTTACTCAGACACTTTGAGAGATGCATTGCCTTTGGTTTAGAACTGTTCCTAAACTGTCTGCAGTCTTAATAATAATTAATTTCAAACCAAATTAATTTCAAACTGTTTTCCCCACTGTACCAAAATTGCACCAGACCTAGAACCCAAAACCAAGATTTGTACCAAACCATGAATTTTGTGCATCATTACACCCCTGATCCTTCTATCTCTCTTCATAACTGCTCACCCAAAACAGGCTCTTACAGGGACAGGACACCCAGGGTGCGATGGCAGATTAACGCAGGACACGCACACATTTAGTGACAAAGATTCACCCAGTGTGTTTCTGCCTGGGAAGAGACCTGTAAAATCATAGCTGGGATGGCAGAGCTATGGGCTGGGTGGGCTGGGGGGGGAATGGGGGGTGGGCTGAAAGAAACGGACCTCGAAGTGTTTCAGCTGCCTTCCCATCCCCCCTTTTTTTCCTCACACAGAAGAGAATGGAAAATGCTGGAGTGGTCCAACAAGCCGAGAGCACTTTCCCCTCTGTAATGTGCTTCCTCGTCCAGCAGCTCTGCATCATGGAAAATGGCTCTTTGGCTTAGAACTTTGCAGAGGTGCCTGTGCCTGACACGACAGCCTCCCCCCGATGTCCAATGCAGGACGCTCCTTCCGAGTCCCCACAAACTTGTCTCTTTGGGTTCCCAAACTGAAATAGCTCCCGGGATGGGATTTACGCACGGCCCCCGTGTGCCCACCCTACCGCAAAGCTGGGATGGAGCGCCCCCCACTGGTGGCACGGCCCCAAGAGCAAGATTCGTCAGCCATCTTCCTGGCCTGACGCCCCCAATGCAGAAAGAGCCTTTCTAGACTGGCGCTGCGTCGGGGAAAACTCCTGAGCTGTTTCGGCTCTGTCAGAAGCCATTTACTGTCTGACATGGGCAATGGTCTGTAGTCGGATAATTATTATGAAATCAATAGAATGTTTTATTATTTTTATTGTGGCTGTTGACAATAGGAAGGGAGCTGGACTTAATGTCAGTGGGGCAGATTTGGATGCTGCCTCTGAGTGCACGCTCCCCGGCGGGACCATATCCCGATCGCACCGAAACAAGCCTGAGCTTAATACGGCAGGCCGGCCGGGTGTCACGTTGCAGACCGGCTACCCCGAGCCCCGCCGTTTCTCCCTGCTGGGACTCTGCTGTGTGTCTCTACACAGATGAGCGTTTTTCAAGCCTTGTATCCAGCGATGTCGGAAGGAGTTTGACATTGGGGGGACCCCCCGTCCCACCTATTTCCGACACCCCTACTGGTATCTCCACGGTAC
The DNA here is from genome assembly GCA_015164015.2 of Brevimyrus niger. Taxonomy (NCBI): domain Eukaryota; kingdom Metazoa; phylum Chordata; class Actinopteri; order Osteoglossiformes; family Mormyridae; genus Brevimyrus; species Brevimyrus niger. The sequence continues at coordinate 30,565,044 of JAABNY020000063.1, read as the reverse complement.
CTGAGTAACTCTTTCGAGTCTAGTGCACGGCCCTGATGGGGCTCCCTCCAAACTCTGCTCGAGCGCTGTGGCCTGTGGGAGGAGCCATACCAGATCAGTTCCCAGGGCCTCATGGGCCTGATCTCTGCTTCAGGGGAAGCCCGTTCCGCACGGCTGCCACTCGCTGCCACTCACGCTCTTCCTCGGCTCACGTGCCCCGGGCACGTAACATCTGGGCAACATCTGAACCGGGTCGCGCTGCCAGGGGCACAGGGAGTGGCGACATCGGCATCAGGAGAACGGCTGCCTCGAGCAGGAGCAAATGGAGCAGACGGGGCTCCTGCCTCAGCTCCGTGGGTAGAGGGTAGCCCCCTTCTTTCAGGACATTTATTAAAGCCAAGACACAACATGGTAGCAGCACTGCACACCTTCCAGGACCTTGACACCGGACTGTCACGTGATCCCATTATCTAAAATTACATTTACAGTGTGTTTGCTTCATTTAGTACCATTATCATTTAACTTACTATAACATTAATTTCTCTCTGTGTGCAACCAGTTTTTTAAATATAAAGCTTTCTGCAAAGTAGCCTGCCTATCTCCATCTACTTTAATGTACGACATGTCCCAAATACATACCCAGGAGAGATGTCCTTGCTATACCAGTCCATCGAAAGACACAGATCCACACACACTCACCACTGGTAAATCATAGATACTCTCCAGCCAGTGTGCTTTCGAACTGCAAGAGGAAATCAGAGCACCGAGAGGAACTGCACACCAACACTGGGAGAACATGTGAACTCCACACACAGGAATCAAACCCATGACCCTAGAGGTGTGGAGTGACAGTGCTACTCCAGTGAGCCAGTGCAATCTACCAAGTTTAAAATAAATAATAAATTAGTTAAAAATTCCAAAAAAGCTTCCCAGAGAGGACTTAAAACGTAATAAAAATAAAAAAACAATATGCACTATGTTTGAGCATTTAGGGCAGGGGTGGCCAATCTTACCAGCAAAGGGCCGGTGTGTATGCAGGTTATCCCTTTGTGGATAAGATCGCCCACCCCTGATTTAGGGGTTCTGAGACACTGCAGAGAGGTGTCCCCATCATGCCTTGCGATCTCCCTTTTTGCAAAGTTTGGGAAATACTAACAACTTTGCAAGAATCTGTAAAGCACCTCTGAAACCTGACACACCTTTTGTGACTTTGAAGTCTGACCTCCAATTTATATGAAATGTTTAACTTTCTGCCACCATGGTGCTTTCAGCAGGCACATACTAAGGTTTATTCACTCCTCTATTTTTTTCCCCCTAAAAGGGAAACCCAGAAAACCTGCTCTCATTCACGCACAGATTAATTAATCTGAATGAGATGCTCCGTGTTGATAAATGCAACTTACTCCTGCCAGTCCCATTCCCACTAGCAGTACGTCCAAGTAACTACTGGAGGTCCAAGTAATTAACGCAGGTAAACTTCATCCATTTTCATCATCCATCCACCTATCTAGAACAAGGCTACTGTCAGTCAACCCTGGAAAACAATGGGCTGGAGTGAGGTAAACCACACAGCTTAGGAATGTGGAGAAAACCAATGTACAAGAAAAAAGTCCACACATAAACTCCAGACACAGAAAACAGGGATGGGATTCGGACCCACAATGTTGGAGGTTTCCATAGTGTTATTCACTGAATCTCATCTCTCGGTACTGACACTCCTCACTTAATGATGTACCTGATTAACGACCGCTTGGACTTACAATTAGCTCTCCGACCTGTCAATGTCCGCTGCATTACAACTTTGGACATTTTTGGACACGGAAATGGCAGCGCGGCAACTCAGTGTCAAGAAATTATGTAAATCAAAAATTTAAGTTATCAAGTTGGTGTTTTCTTTATTGAGAATAAATAAAAATGATTACCTGTACACAGTATACAGTACAGTATTACTGCATAAACATATATAAACAAACTAAAAATGATATAAATGGTGTAAAGGTGACATTAAAATAATATCTAAAAATGGTAGACACAAACCCACTATCAGCACAGTATGCTTGAGATATGGGTAAGGGACGGCTCCTCCTCGCTTATCTACAAATTCACTTAACGACCTAGTAAAGGGAACGGTAATCAGCCATTAAGTGAGGAGTGTCTGTACAGAAACTAGCTAAGAGTATAAAGACTTACTTCCCAGCAACCCACATCATCCATTGCTCAGGCTGTCAAGGTCTTGCTAAAAATATGGCTTGGTGAACAAGCCCACTATGGACTATGACAAACAGAAGATGCTACTGCTTAAACAATTTGAATAAAAAGCTGTTAGGACCAGTGCTACTATGCTACCAAGAATGACAGTACAGCTACCAGGAAATGTGGGCACAGGAAACCAAACCATGTCAGCAAATGCAATTATGAATGCAGCTTGTAGGGCTACACAGTCTACCATGCTTTCTAGATGTACTAGACAACCTCTTTTTCAGAGGAAGAGGCAAAACTGGCAGGGGAGATGTTACGGAGAGCTCCTAATTAACAGAACCTAAATAGTGCCTGGCCTTTTAAGAGAGCCGACTCAATAAAGTACAGCAAGACAGGAAAGTTAAGCAACCAAAAGACAACGTAATACCAACTTCCCAAGGAAGCAACGTGTCACAGTTGGAGCCAATTGCCTTTCCTTTCATTTCAAATCTGACTCCCTCCAGCATTGAGTCCAGCTGGTTTTAAACCATCTTTAATCAGGTCCCCCAGCTAGACCCAGCTGGGCAACATTATCGTGGACACATGAGCAGAAACTCAAGCAGGAATGTGCTCCATTGACAGTAAGTCCAGCAACCTTTCTATCGTCAACAGCCACAACAATAACGATAAAATATTCTATTTATTTCAAAATAATACTAATAATAATTATCCAACTAGCCCATTGCCCACGTGAGACTAAGAACAAGGTTCATCATGCCAGAAATAGCAACATAAATACGGGAAACAGACCAAGGATGGTTTGGGACTCTGGCTAACACTGCATCAGTAGGACAGACTAAAGGCATAAATGGAAAGTAGCCAGATGAATTTTATTTTAGTTTTGCTGTATTTATATAATTGTATTTAAAACTGTGAATAGAAAAAGTCTGGGGAGTATTAAATTGTCATGTCAAGTGTTTAAATGATCCTTGTCCTCATATATCAAAAAAGCTTTCTCGTGCTTGACATGTGACCCTGACCCCAAACAATATTGGCGATCTGAAAATTAGAGGGTTTTACCGCCTGAAAACAGGGTTGATGTAACTGAAAGAGTTAGGACTGCATTCGGCCTCTAAGTGTGTGGTAAATGGCGAGGAGAAATTGATCAGAGTGCATGGCGAGAGTTTGAAAAAAGTAAACATGGAAGAAGTCATTCCGGCCGCTCTTTATATGCTGCTGTAAGGGTACATTGCCAGTGGACTGAAATAAAGTTTAATGGGCGATTCAAGCAATTGCATCTCCACCACCTCTACGGATCATTTGAGGACAAAATGCCCCTTAGGGAGTTACTGGGAAAACATGGTTTCATCCGATCTTAGCTCACACATGAAGAAAACTGATCTAGAAGTGCTACACGGGGAGACAGTGAGGATATTCAACTGGGGGGAGATCGTTTGCATGCGGCTAAACGTCTGAGCGCCGTTTCCCGTGTACCACAGCCCTGAGCCAGGATTGAGTGTTCGACGACTATGACTAATGACAACAGGCACAGTTCAAAAGACAAACATTAATATTATGAGTTTGAGTTAAGATGAGAGGGAAGGAATCTCGTCAACAGGAAGAAGTACATGTTTTCTACACTGAAAACACTCCTTTGTACACTGATGTTCAGTCATTTTTCAATTGGGCTTCCCACACTCAATGCCACTTCTTGGTAAATATAAATCAGGAAGGGAACCATTCCAAACACATTTTCAAAGGTTTTAAGAAGTGTTTCTGTTTTGAAACATTTTGGAGGAAAATTTCTGCCGCAAAAGGATGCAAGCGCTTCTTCCTGAGTATGGATGTGGAAACGTGACGAAATGGCACAAAAAAGGATTCACTAAACACATAAAAAAGGGTAATGGTAACAGCCGGTCAATACTTTGCAAAAACTGAACAGGAACTCTGTCAGCACCTGGAGATTTAGAGCCCTAGAGTGATGTCATAGATTACTCCCCCTCCCACCCCCCAAACCCCAACCCCGGCGGGAAGAAAACGACAACCTCAGAGACCCCCATGCAATTCCAGAAGTGTGGTAGGACAATTGAGCAGATTTTGTCCCTGAGGACTTGTTAAAATCCAACAAAGCATACAAAGAGTCAAGCAGAAAAAAGAACCTTCACTGACTGGTGGTCAAATGGTCCTGGGGGAGGTGTTTCATTTTAGTGATTAGTAGGAAATTTTGGCTTGTCAAACCTGATGGGATCCAATTGCACCAGCCTTGTTACCACACTTAATTAAGTAACAAATTTACCTGTTCTAAATATTTGGTGGTGTTTGAGGTGACTCTCTGCTCAGTCTCTTCTGAGCAACAGTGTAACAAATCCGACTTTTTACTTTGCTTCTTTATTTATTAAAACAAACACTGGATGTCACACTTGAAAAACTCATCTTTGTTGGACAAAAAAATAGCACAAGTTGTGCAAAATAAGTGAGATTACAACCAGACGTAGCAGTGATATTTTTTAGATCCAAATGACACTTAGTTTCTTATAAGAAAAATGCCAGGTTTGTTCTTTTGTATTGTATTTTTATCAGTGTTTTATCTGGTACAAATAAAAGGGGGAGAAACCAGAGTTCTTAGCAGTCTTTTCTTTCCTCTGGGAAAGACCCCTGCACTACAGTACCTCATACCCAAGATAAGAACAGGGCTTAACCACCTCAATCCAACAGTAACCAGCTTCTCAAGAGGAGGCCATTAAGACAACAAGCATGATTGGAAACCTTAAGAAAGTTATATTTACAGGTCTCTGTCAAAGACCAATGAAATGAGATTTTTTTTTGGTGTAAAATATTGATGGGACAGATGAATGAAAAAAAGAAATAAATCTGACACACAAACAGGGGCCATGTCTGCAAGAATCCCACAGATTTACAGTTGATGAAGAAAGAAGAGAATGTATTTTATTGGGAGATCTATCAAGAAGTAAATGCATCCCCTCATAATTAGTCAGTGATCAGAGACATCTGGGATGGGGGGGGGGAATCAGAGGAAACAAGCCAGATTTCCCAGAAAGTGATGCCCCGGTTGTAATCTTCAAGATGCAGCATAATAACATGTTCAGTGTTCTCCAATAACCACATGATGATGATCATCAGAAGGAGCAGGAAGCCTGTAGCCTAAAGACAAAGAGGTCATGGCATGCAAATGGCAGGCTGGCTTCTTCATTGTGCGTGTGTATGTATGCTTTTCTGCTTGCAATTAGGATTCACATCTACTGTACACTACAATAAAATATGCCAAAGGCAATTCTCACCGCGGAAGCGATGAAAATGACTGAGTCATTACATTGTAGCGGAATATATTCCATCCTGGTAGAACACGTTTATAATGAAACACAGAATTCTGGGATACATGGGGCGCCATTTGATAGATGGAGCAAATGAATGAGAAGAAATGGCCCAGCCATGTGTTTGGGTGACAGGATGTGCGCTCAGGGTAACCCCTGAATCACTGTCACCTCAGATGCCTACCCTCTACCATTGAAACAAGGGGAGTGTGTCATGCCTGTGGCTTTCACTAAGATACAAATAAACTTTAAATTGAAATGTTTCACATTTAAGATTTAAACATTTATTATCTTCATGGAAGCAGAGGGCAGCACAGCACCTGGCAGGACTGGAGGAAAGGGGCAACGATGGCATGGGTCTTTCAAGCCTCGGGCAGTTTGAAGGACAACTGCATGATTCTCTTTACAGCGCAACCTGGACTCCCCAAGAAATGCTCCATGTGGTCTAAGCTCCCTCCCTCCTGACCACCCCTGTTTTCACCACTGAGCCCAAAACTAGGCCTTCACAGAACTTATACCAACTGAGCCCGTGCCCTGGATGTGATGCAGACAAAAACATATTTTTACACTGAAAATGAAATCTTAGGAAATCTATCCCTTGCAGACAATTGGGCATGGGAGATATGTAAAACAATAAACATCTTTGTGTTCAAAAGCTTTGCTGAAAACTTCTGAACTTCTTGCCAGAAAAAAAAAAATCATCTCTTTGGAACCACCCTGGTTTAACGGACAGAAAACTCCTGTTGATATGCAAATCTGAGGTTAACAAACGGTCCTCTCTCGTTTCAACAGCATAATCGCCATTGTTCTCAACCGTAAGTGAGATCCCACGACCCTGCAGGGGAAGAAACAGCTGTCCCAAACTGGACTGCCTTGTCGAAGATGCTCAAACTCCCACAGGATGCACGTCATCCTCCACCTGGTCACCACCAGCACATCCGCCACCTGTCCCGCCTGCGCCGGCCCTGGGTTTCCTTGGCACTCCTGCATCTGTGGGCAGGGTCAGCTGAGCCCCGGGTCAAGCCGAGCAGGCGAGCAAACGGCAGGCAGGCGTAGCCATGGCAACAGACAAAAAGGTGTCTGGATCACGGGTGGCTGTCACCTAACAAAAAAAGCTGCCTTGTGCCCAGATGGTCTGGCACAGGTGACCGCTATCAGTCACCAGGAAAGCGTAGCAATAAACAGACAAGGAACGACCAAGTAAAGAGAGCGGCACGACTCACTGTTAAATCAGCAATACTATGATTCACATATTTTAAATAAGATATTCAAAATATCATTCAAGTACCCTTTCTTATGATGGCCTTGCTGATTATTTATCAACTATACTACAGCAATTATGCATGCAAAATATAAATACTGCATTATATTTAAGCTGATAAATAATCTTTCTGCATCACTCCCAAAATAGTTTTTTTTTTTTTAGTACTATCAGATAAAATTCATATTGCCTGGTATCTGAAGATGTTATGTTTACTACAATAAGACCGGCTGTCCTTATAAGCTACCTGCGGACGTCCTTGCAGGGCACTGAAGTGTGCATCTGCAGATCCACGGTGAGAGACGTGCCACAGACTGAGGAGAGAAGTGGGTGAAAACCTCTTGAAATGCAGCAAGAAAAAAACTCCAGCAGCATTTGCTCACGTCTGCCTGTGCTGCTAAATACCTGTGCGCCACAAGACCACAAATCAGCCAATAAACTCGATTAAAGCACGAGGAACCCAACAGGTTATAGATAGAAGAAAAACAGAATATTGACCTTTTAAATGACAGCAGAAAGAAGACAGGGAAGACAAAGCATCCATCAAACGAATGAGCCATATGTCATATGGGCAGCTATTTGAGACCTGAATATCAAAGATTAATATGTTCCTCAGGAAGACAAGCGGAAGCAGGCCGACGGGATTAACCAGCGAAAACTTTGGTCTGGGTGATGCAGATGCCATTCGCCCTTGTTGTGGCTGGTTTAATAATTAATGGCGGACAGCAGTGTAAACAGAAGCATGGGCAGAGTCAACATTAGCTGGAACGGGGTGCACGTTCGAGGAATGAGCATGACTGTTGACTGCATCGCCATCCTCCTCGCTCTGTGTCATCTCTCCATCCCTCCCTCCCTCCCTCCGCATGAACCACAGGTACTTTTCACACGTCCGTTGAGAGTGTCTGTAGTCCTTCTTTGCCCGAGTATAACACTTCCATGCACATTCATGGAGTAAAAATACCCCCTCCGTGTGACGTCACTTTGCCAGCCGATCTGTCATGGAGGAACTCGAGTGATTAAGCTCAGAGGACACAGCTGCAAAAAGTGTGCAATAAAATAGGATCTTGACCACAAACTTCTTAATCACACTATATGGTGACATCACATCATCTGTTTAATATAAACATATTTCAATTAAATTCTAATTACTCCTCTATCAGACTGCACCTTGAGTGATTACACACAAGGTCAGCAAAATCCTTGCTACTAAAATTAAATTAATTTAGGTTCCTGGATAGTTAAACATATGATGTCACTCTTAATCATTACATTATCATCTCTGCTATGCTTAGAAGAACATCTATTACACAGTTTTCTTTTATGAATTCTGATGAATTATTGGACATTATATAGGTCTCAGTATCTGAGGGGGTTCCCTCATCCCACAAGGAGCACCATCAGTATTTTTAAACACCCAGCTCCATTTTATATCCACTGTAATCAATCTGAAATACTACAGAACACCGCAACAATTCTGGATCTAAGAGCTTGTCCTATGCACAGCAATGAAACTCTTACTCTTATATGTCCTTTCCTGGCCCCAGTAAACAAAAAATGAATATACTGAATTCCCAGCCAGGGTGCAGCTGTCTTGTGCCCTGTCCTGCTTGGGCACCACAACACATAGATGGATGGATGGATGGATGGATGGATGGGTGTTTCTTAATAATTAGTGTCATCCTGGAGGAGTGATGTCACAGTGCTAACCCCAGAACCACTGCTTATTAGTATTTCCAGTATAATAAATAGTATTATATTCAGCACATTTACTGCTGAACTTACCAAATGCTGTTCTGAAGACCAGCAGTGGTGATTCTTGCACAATGCCATGTTCAAAATAGATTTGTTAAATACCTATGCAAATGTTTTAGCGTAAAATTATGAAATATGGTTTATTCCCAGATCCAGCACAGCTGGAATTTTCTGCATACTTCACAAAAAGCACTTCATAAGCTTCCACGTGGACAGTCCCAGCCATTTACATCATATGCTTCTTTAATAAAGTGCTTTCCTGGTTGACTGAGCTATATTGCATCATAAATAGACAGGAAGTTTACAATAAACCAGGGTAGTGTTTTTTTTTTTTATCAGAGGTTAGGGTTAATAATGAAAATGAAAAGATAAGGTGCTAAGCACAAATGGTAACCACAATATCTGTGATCTGTGATCATGCTAAATGACGGGGATAGGTTTTCTCTACTTTAAATATACTTTATTTTGGATATTTTATGTTAAGATTGCTTCCTTCTTCTCTACTTTCAAACTCATTTAGGGACACTCCAATGATCTTGTATCGGTTGCTATGCGACTGACGTAACAGCAGGTTACTATTCATGAATTATTCATGAATGTCTGATTCTCACCCAACTGATGTGCACGAATGCAGATAAGGTTTATGAAGTATTGCAGCAATGTATTCTGGGAAAAAGCACCGAAACGTTCACTTCTTCGTGCTGTTTGGTTTTTACAAGTAAATCTGCACTCTGTTGGGTGGGGGTTTGTCGAGACCTTTGCCTCAAAAAAACTTTGAAATATATGAGTTGCAAGAGTACAACACACAACGACATCTTGTGCTCAGATTGGTAATGATTACCAACAATCTGAGTATACTGTAAACAGAAACCAAGCAACAAACCAACCACGAAGCTGGAGTTAAACAAAACCAGCTGAAAAATGATGACATCATATCCTGTATAGGTGGGCAACTTCCCATGTAAAATGTTCCCCTTTGATCGCATAAAAGCCCAAGGAAAAAGCAGAAAAGAACAGAAATGGAGATGGCTTGAGATTGTACTGACGCCATCTCAGGAGCAAGGCTGAGTACTAACATTATTCCAGGATTCAGATCAGGTACTGATGCCTGCACGGGATTTAGATCGGGTAAATCAGATAAATCGTCTCCATTGAAGGTACTGTTTTAGTGTAGAACGTGCCTTTACTCCAACGTGCCTTTTCCAAGTTCATCTGCTAATGTCTTTCATGCTGCCCCTCTCCCTCCCTCTCTCTCAACCAACGAATTCCCTTCTTAGTTGCCGTGATACAACAGCTGAAAACCCTGTCTTTGACAATTCACCGCTCATGAGAAATAAAACAAAACTCACAGCAAATAAATCAAAACCTACCCAAGCTACACCTCAGTGAAAAATCACACCAAGCAGATTTAAAAAGAGACAACTTAGTTCCAAGCCTCTCTGACTATTAATAAACCAGATGATTTATGCATCCACATCTGAGAATGAACAGCCTAGCCAAAAGTAAACTATTGCGTAATTCTGTTCTTATTTTAATATCCTCCCTCAGTGAATTCTACTCAAAGAATTTTTTTTGCTGTTTCACAGCAAAGTAAATTATGTTCACATCTGTTTAAGCATTAAATAGAGCTGGTTTTAATACCTTTCCTGAAAAAAACAGGAGAAAATGCTAATCTTACAAGCATAACATAACCAAAAAGAATTTATAAACCACATATGCAAACAATAGCATACCCTGTGTATCTGGCCACTATGCATTGCTTCATAAACTTCAAAGGCTGAGTCACGACAGCAAAAATATGGAGTGTGTAAAATCTCAGTTATGACGGAATAAACCCCTCTCTGACTGGTGTCCATCATGATCATGAGCCTGTCATTGAGACCTGCAGATTCAGGAATGAGGCTCTAAGGCCCGAGCGACAGGGTGAAGAGGCTGTATCTTCTCAGGGGGGAGCTAGGGGGCTGCAGCGGGAGCGCGGTTTTATTAGACAGCCATGTGTTGGCACAGACACAGAAACTGGACCATAGTCTCAGTCTCCACAAACATGTGCTAAAATGTATTCATTGACTAAATTTTTTAATGAATCAATTTAGTCTGATGACAGCAATAATACTTGAGGAAGATTACACAAAATTTTCTGAGGGCATAGTGAAAAATGGTTTAGAAGAATGTCTTGGTCCCACACCCTCTAATTGCTTTGACCCACCCTGGGGGGTAAAATCTACAGTTTGAATGATCACCAGAATATCAGACTTAACAAGCTGAATCAACCGTTCTTGGATGATGATAGTAAAACAGACACATGCTCCAGGGGTTTACCGCTATAGCCTTCAAATCAGCTGCTGACTCACGGAAATGTAAACACTTCTTACTCTAGTTCATTCCTGTTTAGGTATTTTAGCTTGTTCCAGGCTTGAAATTCTACTGAACTGTTTCCTAGAAAAAAGCAAGAAAACAAGCAACAATGCAATGGATCCAAAATTTGACCAAGACGAAACAGTTGTTTTGCTTAGGAACCTGTTTCATTATAAAAACGAATGACTTTTGCTACAAAGATAATGCTATATGTCAGAATGAATATGTAAATTATCTGCGTATCAGTAATTTAGTGGACAGAAGCACAAACATCTGCCTTAAGTGTGTGTTCTTAATCATCTGTAACAATAATAAAAAAAGAAGCCTTGCAGGAAATACAATATAAATATTTATTACATACAGTATTTATGAGGCCAATGTGATTTGGTTTTGTTTTGTGATCACAAGAAATATTACTTGGTGAAGCTGAGGGGAATTTATTCAGAGAAACTCTGAAACTGTGAGTCATGGGGGTGCAGGGGCAGTGGTTAGCACTGTTGCTTCACACCTCTGGGACTAGGGTTTGAGTCTCGACCATGACTCCATGGGTGTAGAGCTTGAAGGTTCTCCCTCCGTCGTTGTAGGATTTCCTCTGGGTATTCTAGTTTTCCCCACACAATTCAAAAACAGACTGAGATTAATTGGAGTTACTAAATTGTCCATAGGTGTACATGGGTGAATGTACTCTGTCATGGGTTTGGCACCCCATTCCGGGTTGTTCCCTGTCTTGTGCCCATAGGCTCTGGACCCTGGACACCCCTGAATAAAATAAGCCGTTAAAGAAAATGGATGGATGGGAACACTAAAAATGCATTTGCATTGCAGTTTACATATTTACCACTTAACATTTGAAATTACCAGTTTCAGTTGCATGCCTGTGAAATGTGTATTACTTAGACAACTAGATATGCAGATTATGATTATGTCTGTTGAGTAGGAAGGTTGTGAGGCTATGGGAGGAGTGGTTTTCAAGGGTTTTTGTAAGACCCAAAGTAAATCAATGTAGATTTCGCTAGAACTCTTATCTGGATAGTTTATATATATATATCTGATATACAGTGGTACGTCAGAACTCAAACTTAATGATTTCAGAATGATCAGATTGAAGTTCGAATTCTGATCTAATTTTCCCCATAA
>JAABNY020000063.1:30528047-30546639 GCA_015164015.2 Brevimyrus niger | reverse complement strand
AAAAAGACCTTTAGGGTTACCTAGTTTGTTTTTTGGGGTGATTTTTTTGTTTTATCACTATGGGGGTGCCGGTTTTTTGATAGTGACGGACCCCCCCCCCCCCCCCCCCACTTTGTTGAGGCAAAGTGAAACTCCAAAAGATGCCGCCCTACGCAGCTGCCTATGTCACCTATTGGATTAGCCAGCCCTGGGCTACGGCTAATTTTACATTTGTGGTTACATTTCACATATCAATTTCATCATACTAGTGTAACCACTCACACAATGACAATTAATAAATTGGTCCCTTGATCTTATAAGCCACATTCCAACAGTAACATCAGTTTAATGAGAAACCAACTGCCAAAGAGTTCATAATGAAGACACCTTTCATGTTTTATGCAACTCTTTCATGAAACTGAAACTTCATCTTAATAGGAAAAATTGTTCAGAAGCTACACTATTACAAAACAGCTCAAAATACTGATACAAAATACCTTGCTCTGCCATATGAATCTATGAAAACTTAAGGTTTTCATCCAATAATTAAATTACCTTTTATTTATTTAGGAGGCACTTTTATCCAAGGTGACATTTTGAAAGAAACAATAGCCATGCAAAATAACTCTGGCAATTCTTGGATGTGAACCGGTGAACATCTTATCACAGGCACTGTATCCCAACCCGCCGAGACACACAAACATTTGTCTTAAGCATAAGTACAGAACATTTTAAAGAGGGAAGCAGCAGCACTTATCTAGATAAGTACCGTAGAGTTAAGACAGCAAGCTTCAGAGCTCTTTGGGTTCCTGAATTTTTACTTATATTTACAAATTCAAAGTATTTTCCTATCTGGTATCTCCAGTGTGGACAGAGGGGCAGTTGTAGTTGAAGCAGGGGTACATCCCTGTTTTCAAAAAAGTTGGGAAGTTGTGTAAAACCAGAATGCAATGATTTCAAATCATCTAAACCCATGTTTAATTGAAAATAAATAACAAAGACAATGTATCGAATGCTGAGTTTCATATTGAATCTTGAAACTGAATTTTATTGTATTAGGACAAATATATTTTGAATTTGATGCCAGCAACATCTTTCAAAAACACTGGGACAGGGGCATGTATTCCCCTGTGTTCCATCACTTCTTCTTTTAGCAACACTCTATAAATGTTTGGTAACTGAGGAGACCAGTTGCTTAAATTATAAAAGTGAAATGTTGACCCATTCTTGTCTGATATAGGATTTCAACTCCTTGGGGTCTTCTTTGACATATTTTTCATTTCATGAAGCACCAAATGTTTTCAGTGGGCGACAGGTTTGGTCTGCAGGCAGGCCAGTCTAGCACCCAGACTCCTCCTCAGACCACAGGACAGTTTATCATTTTGCCTCGGTCCATCTTAAATGAACTTGAGCCCAGAGAAGTTGGCAGCGTTTCTGGATCATGTTTAGATATGGTTTCTTCTGTGTATGGTACAGTTTCATCTTGCATTTGTGGATGCAGCGCTTAACTGTGTTTTCTGAAGTGTTCCTGAGCCCATGCAGTGTTTTCCACCATAGTATCATGGCTGGTTTTAATGCAGGGCCACATGGGATCCCAAAGATCAGGGCTATCCAATACTGATTGGGGTTTGTTAATCAGTTTCAGCTGCTTTGGTGTTAATGAAATTAACAACAAGTGCTCTAGAGGGGCAGCAGTGAGACGACCCCCCCAAAACAGAAATGGTTTAACAGGTGGGGGCCACTGACATTTATCTCTTCTCATCTTTTCAGACTGTTTTTTCACTAGCTTTGCATTTGGCCAGTGTCACTACAAGTAGCATGAGGTGATATCTGGACCTTACAGAGGCTGCACAGGTAGTCCAACTCCTCCAGGATGGTGCATCAATATGTGCCTTTGTCAGTAGGCTTGCTGTGTCTCCCAGCACAGTCTCAAGGGCATGGAGGAGATTCTAGGAGACAGACAGTTACTCTCAGAGAGCTGGACAGGCTGTAGGTCCTTAACCCATCAGCAGGATCGGAATCTCCTCCTTTGTGCAAGGAGGAACAGGATGAGCACTGGCGGAACCCTATAAAATAACCTCCAGCAGGCCATTGGTGTGAATGTCTGACCAAACAATCAGAAACAGACTTCATGAGGGTGGCCTAAGGGCCCTATGTCCCCTAGTGAGCCCTGTGCTCACTGCCCGGCACTATGGACCTCGATTGGCATTTGCCATAGAATACCAGAATCGGCAGATCCGCCACTAGCACCCTGTGCTTTTCACAGATGAGAGCAGGTTCACCCTGAGCACATGTGACAGAATTGAAAGTGACTAAAAGCCATGAAGAACATTTTGCTGCCTGTAACGTTGTTCAGCATGACTGGTTTGGGGGTGGTTCAGTGATGGTCTGGGGAGGCATATCCATGGAAGGACACACAGACCTCTACAGGCTAGACAACAGCATCTTGACTGCCAATAGGTATCCAGATGAAATTCTTGGACCCAGTGTCTAACCCTGTGCTGGTGCTCTTGGTGCACGACAATGCCTGGCCTCATGTGGTGAGAGTATAGAAGCAATTCCCGGAGGATGACTGGCCCTTACGGTTGCCTGACCTAAATCCAACAGAACACTTCTGGGACATTATGTTTCAGTCCATCCGACAGCACCAGGTTGCACCTCAGACTGTCCAAGAGCTCAGTGATGCCCTGGTTCAGATCTGGGAGGAGATCCCCCAGGACACCATCCATTGTCTCATTGTCAGGCAGCATGTGGGGGCCATACAAACTACTGAGTATGATTTTAAGTTGCTGCAATGAAATTTCTGCAAAATGGACTAGGCTACCACATAATTTTTTCACTTTGATTTTAGGGGTGTCCTTGAATTCAGACCTCTGTAGGTTGATAATTTTCATTCCCATCAAACAATGTGGCATCTTTTCATTCCTAACATATTACCCAGTCCATATCAGTATAGATTGCATCTTTGTCGTGCAAGCGGGGCTGTACCGTGCCAGTGTTCACGGTGTGATTGTCTGAAAATCATCTGGGGTGTACTGCGTAGCCGAGAACCTGGAGCCAAGAGCGGGGAGCCGTTAGCGGGGAGCCGACGCTGCCTGGGATGGTCCCACATGCGGGGAGATGTCACCGGCTGGGTAACTTTAACCAGGTTGTAATAAGGAATAGGGATCCATGTTTTCAATGCAGAATTATAAACCAAGATGAGCCACGTGTAAACACTCTGGACAGAGTAACTACTGCCCCCACAGGTAAATCCACGAAACTACAGATTGGGCATCAGGCTGGTGTTAAACAGCATCAAGCAAACGCCAGTGAAACGCCAATCAAACACAGCTACAGAAACGCAGGAAAAACACGTATGGCGTTCAGAAGGCGTTCAGAGAGTGTTCAGAGGGCGTTTATCTCAAATGTCCATGTGACGAGTCCTTAGTCTGTTGCTTTTGCACCTGATGGATTTGCACCTGACCTCCTTTTTTTCCCTTGTGTACAAAGATTTCTCTGGATTCTATAAATCTTCTAATGATATTATGTACCATACATAATGAAACTCCCAAATTCTTTGCAAAAAATTGTAAAGTAAGATTATTCTTAAATTGTTGCACTTTTTTGCCCATAGTCTTTCACAAAATGGTAAACCACTCCCCATCTTCACTGCACAGAGACTCTGCCCCACTGGGAGACTCTTTTTAGACCCAATCATCTTACTGACCTGTTGCCGATTAACTTAATTAGTCGCAAGATATTCAACCAGGTGTTTGTTCTAGTATCACACAACTTTTCCAGTCTTTTGTTGTCCCTGTCCCAAATTTTTTAAATGTGTTGTCAGCATCAAATTCAAATTTAGCATATATTTCTCATAAAACAATAAAATTTCTAATTTTCAACATCTGAAATGTTGCCTTTGTTGTATTATCAATGAATATGGGTTTGTGTGATTTGCAAATCATCGTATATTGTTTTTGTTTACATTTTACACAGCATCAGCTTTTTTGGAAACAGGGTTGTATAATTATGGGAATAAATACAAATGAGAGATGTATGTGTATGCATGCGTGTGTGTGTGTGTGTGTGTGGGGGTGGTTATGTATATATCACATTCTTTTAACATTTCTTTTTAAACAGGCTTTTGATCAGTGCTGAGTAGTTCCTGTTTGTTTTTATGTTTATTGGTAATGTCTGTGTTTTGTTTGTTTTGTTCCATTTTGTATTAGACACAGCGCTCTGTGACCTTTGTCTGAGAGTAAGGGCGCTATATAAATAAACTACTACTACTACTGCTACTACTACTACTACTACTCCTACTACATTGTGGAGATGCTGGTCTCCACAATTTGATAAAAACCTGTTATTTTGACGATATGGAGACAAATTCTGTGGTCCTCACAAAGGGAAAACTCAGTTTCATAAGAATCTGTGACTGCAATCAAACACCTAAAAATGTAAAGAGGCTTTTATTTTGTTTGATTACTTGTGGTTAAGGTTAGAGCTGGGTAGGGGCTAAGGTTGTCATTATTGAAAGTAGGATTTTTCCCTGTAGAAATAAATGGACGGTCCCCACAAAGATATGAATACAAACATACAGTATGTGTGTGTCTGTGTGCATGTGTGACAACATTATATATAATTATAACTGGGCGGGTCACAGAAGGATATTTTTTATGATATATTATGGCTTTTAATAAAATTTATTCTTAATATTAGTATTTTTAAGTTCCCAGGCATATCGGTAGAATATTACTCAAGTATGATATGAACAGCATAATACATCACAGAATTATGTTGAATTGCAAACAAAATTATAATCATGTCCCTGGTATTATTCTATAAATCTTTATCACCACTGTACCTATGTGCTTTCTTCAAACCTTGAAGCCTGCCTTCCCTGCATAGATGACTCATCCCTCCCCGCATCGGCCACATGTGGGGTAGCTGCATGGTCACCTGCACACTGCACACCCCCTGCCACAATGCAGTCACGTGGCCAATGAAAATGGACGGTGCCAGCAATGTCCACCTCAGAGGGAGGGAGGCAGCCAACGAGCATTCACTTTTCTCTGCACAAGGGGATTTGAGGGGCGGGGGGGTGCCCACCCCCCCCACCCCCCCCCCGCAGCCCCTATCCCCACCCTCTGGCAGCAAGTAGCAGCTCTAGTGTAAGGCAGCCACACCCGGAGCCTTCTGGCAGCAAGTGCAGCTGAAGCTCGTGACTCTGCAGAAAAGCCTGTTTACACGTTAACATGGCATCGGGAGGGCAGGGCCTGGTGGGATGTGGGCAGGGCCTGGAGGGGCAAGAGCGGGGCCTGCCAACACGCCACTTCACACGGGCGCAGTAATCTGTGAAACCGCACGGACATGGACCCCCGGGCCGGTACTGGCGGACAAAGCCGACGTTCCGGCAGGTTCGATGCGGCGGATGCCGGGGTCGCCGGTGCCTCGCCACGTCTTCAAAGAGACCCAAAGCTCTTCAGCCGGCGCTCGGCAGGGGGGTGAGTGCAGCCACGACAGACGATAAAGCGGCAAGGAGAGAGGAGCCCGGGAAGATTCACGCTGGGAAAGAGAGTGCTCCCCAAACTCAGAATGAACCACTGGAGCCATGCGAGGCAGTGGTGAGGGGGCCCACAGGAGAGGGGAGCCTGCAGACAGGAGCCCGCAGCGGAGGGGAGCTCCGGGGACCACAGGCAGTGCTGATGAAGTCCTGGCAAGGATATTCACAGATATAAAACAGCACATAAGATATAAAACAGACCGCCGTCAGGCATTCCACATGACCTCCCCATCATGTAGGCCATGTTCTGCACATGTCTATGGGTACAGGTTTCTCTGCTTACGTTAAGCCCGGCCCTTCCGGGCAAGCTACCCACCCGTTAAAGCTCGTATACCGGGCAACCGAAACTCTCCCTCCTGATGGAGATATTAGCGGCTGCCACATAAACACACGTGCGCTCACCTGACTGTTCAAATCCTCTGCCCTGCTTCTCTACAACCACAGAACAATATGCCGAGCACTTTAAACACAGGTCCGCCTCCTCCAATGTAGAAGAAATTCTCGCCACGCAATTTTCGGCTGAGCCATGTCACTATTTTGCTCCGAGGGGAAAAAGTTTAAGAGGTATTTAAATTTATTCTGTTATTTAGGATGCTGTTAAAAAGGTAAATTGCTTTATCGTCCTTGTCTTAGATGAACAGAACCTACAGGCAGACGTGGGGCTGGAAATTAAGCTGGTCCACTCCCCTGAGGCAAGTAATGTAGATGAAGGGCAAGTAGAAAAACATGAACACTACCCTGCTGGTAAAAAAAAGAATCATGTCGGACTACAGCAGAAAAATACTCATTACATTGTGCACTCATCTCTTGCCACCAGTGTTATAGTAGGTTCAGTTTTTTTTTCCATACTATTTTTAATTTTTATTTGAAATTCAATTTACTTTCGGTTAGGTACTTTTTATTTTAAAGATATATTCATATTTATTAATGTACTTTACTTTTTTGCCATTTTATTTCTAGGGATAGACTAAAAGTTGTATGGCTATTTTATGTGTCTTTTCTTGAGAGAATCATACATGAATACACAGTATACATTATGTACTAATGTCCTCAAAATGGGCAAAACATGTTCCAGCTATTACAAATGGTACTTAAATATAAACAATTGATTACATTAGCTAGATATTATTAAAAAAAACTATGAAGTATTTGACATTAATTTAAATTATTTTCAGAAGCAATACTTTGTTTTTATTTAGTTTTTTTTTTTCAGTTTACATAGTTTTTTTGTAGTTTTCATTAATGACGAAAACCCTACTCTGCACAAGTATGAAGACCACTCCTTGTCTAAAAATCCTCTGGGGTGATGTCTTCTTCACAGTCAATCCTGGTTTCAGACAACCAATTAACTTAAAGGACTTAATCAATTATTACTCAGCCATAGAGACAAATTAGTCATTTTACATAGAGACAAATAATCATAAGCTTGACTGATAAGAAACAGAATTAAATAGATTTAATGCATTGCTTTTTTTCTCAACCCACAACCCCCTTAACTGAAGCATCCCAGTGTAGACTTAAAAAACATGAGGATGCAAGAATCAGAACAGTTTTGGATGGCTGGATGATTGACAGGGTTTGGCTGTGTATCAACTGTCACCAATGTAAAAAATACTCATATAATTGACAGCAAGAATGTATATTTGAATCTTGAAGATTCATGTAGGCTGCTATTAGTCATCTGACATGTAAGTTCATTTTTGTTTCGCCTAATGGCCTTTGTCACTTAACATACAATAAAAGATCTACCACTCTAGACTTCCACATATTTATTCAGCTAGCCAGGGGTGGATTTCCCATACAAAGATGGAGGTAAGCATTAACGATGCATCACACTTTGTTAATTCAAACTAACCAAAGTCTAAAGTATGGCTATTTCCCAAAACACAGTACCACAGTAGTTTGAAACCCATTAGTTCAAACCACCATAATTCAAACTACTTTAATAGTATAGGTGATTGGTCTTACTGTCATAGTGGGCTGTGTGCAAAAACCCACAAATATTATTCAGAAAATAATATTAATATTTTATTATTAATTTATTGTGTCAGTCATATAACAGCAATAATAGTATTAAAAACTCAAAAACAGCAATAGTGTCATAAGAATATGATATTTGTATGATGCCTCTTGTAGAGAAAAAAAGGACTATTAGCCATTAGGCTACACTGCATTTAGTGACATCAGCTCTACCCGTGATTAAAATAAAAATAAAATAAAGGTAATCACATTATGAATACTTATAAATTCCTGATCCATCGTTATTTGTACAGCCTTATTGACTCTGTGGGATTGATAGACGCACAAAATGCCATAGTATACCAGATTTCTTGTCTACACAGTCATGGGTTCATATGCAAGCACCACTTTATTTATTTATGTCTATTGAAACAACTCACAACCAGGCCACTAACTTACCAAACGCGCTCTATTGTTAGATAAAGTATTGTGAAATAGAACATATTTTGGGTAATTTCATCGCCTTTTGGCTTTAACATATATCACAATATTACCTGATAGTAACTAGTTGTTAGCAACTATGCTTTTGGGAAATGCACACCAGAATAGCTGCAACTAATGAGCAAGAAAACAGAAAAATAATGTGTAAATCATAAGAACAATGTGACAATACAGTAACTTCTGAAAACATGAAAAGCATAGTTTGGAAGCTATTTGGATTTCCCCTGCAAATTTTATTGTGGGGGTCTCCTACTCAGCAATTTTTATTGTGCCAAGACAGTTTATCGCTAACAATTCATGCTGCTGGAATAGCATTGCTTTTGAAAATATGGTCAACATACCATATACTGTTGTGTAATGTTTGGATGGTGTAACGGTATGAAAAATTAAATAATGCCCAGGCCTATTTAAATGTAGCATAAACCGATTAAATTGGATGGTGTTGTTTGTTGAAGCATTAAGCTATTTCATGCACATAAGCCTACACGAGGTTTTTAATGTCTATAGTTTGATATTTTCACGCCCCAATTTGGATGAAAATTCTGTAATTGGCTGTTAATTTTGACAGATTCACGTGGATCTTGGGAACGAGAATAGGCAACAATCTTTCATTTGGCATATCTGTTTTGTGGATACATAAATAAATTATAATGTATTATATATATATGATGTGTGTGTGTGTGTGTGTCGCCTCATAATTTTCTTCACTTAAGACAGTAGTAGGTCAACACTGAAGATTTCACCTTTCAAGGTCTGTTGCACACAATGGGCTTAGGCTACTGTGCAATGATGGGCTGGGCCTGTAGTACAATCAAATAATTAATATTCAAATTATTCGCAATGATAAATGTTATATTATAAAAAAAAATCAGGTGCCTTTTTAAAAGGAGTTTCCCAGCCCTCATTAGCAAGTGGTGCTCTAAATGAATAAACTCTTTATGGAATGATACACCGAAAATAACTTCTAGATTTTTATTATTTATTATTGCAAAATGTGGGGGCCTTTGGTTGCTCGTTTTGCTTGAAAATCACATTGTACACTGAACATTTACCTGGGCTAACACATTTCATACTGATAAAGCCCAATAAGCAGGTAGCAAAAATTCTTAGGTATGCAGTAAATAAAACAGTGCAGTCCAAACTAATGCCAGTGAGTGTGACCTTCTTAATTTGTGCAGTATGAAAACAGATCAGGCTTGCTACTCATGGGCAGGTGTAAACTCCAGAGTTGGGCCATTGCAAGGACAGATATGGGGGTGGGGGGGGGGGGCAGGACAAATCAATGCCCCCCCCCCACCCCCCAGCCTGATTACAACATTAAGGAAGTAGGACCCCAGTTCCCCACCATCTCCGGGCCTGGCTTTTGCATCTTCACATAAGGGGTAAATATGTCAGCATACCCTCCCAGCTGTTAGTGTTCACAAGGTCACGCTGGCAAGCAAAAGAATCCTGCCCCGTTTCCTTTTTTGTCCAAGGTGTGCCAAATCCAGCTGCACTGTGCTGTCTCCCTCTGCTAAAAACATTTGGCTGGCGAGGGCGAAGATGTGGTGCATTTTCAGCTGTGAAAAAACAAAGGACCCGAAGACTGAAAGTGGATACATTCCGGTTTAAGCCAGGGCAGTGGGCACCCATGATCTGTGCGGGTGTCTGTGGCTGCCAGACATTATTAATCAATTACCGAGGCCTGCAGAGAATCTTTGTGACCACCCCTGGGAGGTTTCTATTATGTCCCCCGGGCGGATGCAAGCATAGGTGCCCATACTTGCACATGCATGTGATCCCCCCTCCCCAGATGCTGCAATGTATTCTTAAGCATTTACCTTGTGCCACTTTGCCACAGTCACTCTCTGAGGAGTGACGGCCCAAGTCTGCCTTTTTGATCTCCCTGCCAACTTTCTTCGTTTTTGTCCCCGAGTGGCGAGTTGAAGAGCAGCTGGGGGACTCAGCCCAGCCGCATGGATCACTGCAAGGCCTCCCGGGCATGCTGCCCAGCAGAGGGAGGCGACCAATTGCTTTCCTGGGCATGCTGCCCACCAAAAAGTGACAAGCCACTCAGCATCCAAGGCATGCCGCCCAGGGAACAGAGACAACCAATCAGCTTCCTGGGAACAAGGTGCAGCAGAGGGAGGCTGTCAGTCACAGCCTAATACAGATGCACTGTATTACACAGAGGCAGCCAATAGCAGCCCCCCTGCAAAACTGCGCCACGAAGAAAGCCAGCCAATCAGCTGGAACAATGAACGGCAATGCAGGCCATCTAAAGACACACACTGGATGACAGAACGAGCCAGGCGATACAACATGCCGTAGACACAGTCATAGTGAAGAAGGTGGCCAATCAAAACATCCCAAAGACACTCCACCATATCATAGCACCAATCGCAGCCCCAGAGAAACACTGCACTACAGCAAACAGCAAATCACAGCCTTCGGAAGATACATCACGGTTGTAAGGTCGTTGACCGTGGCTTCACAGCGACACACAGAATTGTAAACAAAGTACCCAGAATTTTAGGGGACTTCTGCTTTTCATGGTTTTCATGAGACTAACTGTGATCCCCACGTAAATACGGCAGTATGGAATACAAACATTACAGCAATAAGTATAACAAGAAATATCAATGTTAATATAATATTTTTCATCAACTAATGATACTTTCTCAGCTTGATAAAAGAGACCCTCATGCCACTCCTCGCACCAACTGCATGTTACATTTGCTTAATAGAAGCTGTTCATTTAAATTACATACAAATCTTATTTTTTCCATTTTACACATTATATCATGCTACTTCAGTAGATGCTGGTCATAAGTACATGAACGATTCAGGAGTAGAACCAGGACACTAACTGTGGAGCCAAAACCTTAACCACTATGAGTATGGTAATGCATGGACAACAGTGAGTAAAAGTACAAAATAAACACTATAATAATTTATTCTGAAAGCGGATCACAAAAATAGCAGAGCATGGCAAATTCACAACGAAGATGAAAAAAATGGCAGTTTCAATCAGGCCCCTGTCTTGTCCGAATCTGGGACTTGTTTAAGATAATCGGAATGGGGTGAGAGCAGCGGCGAGGCGGGGGAGTGGCCAGGGTCATAACTCACAGGACATGTTTTCTGTGCTACGGGCTTTCAGGATATGAAATGTGGTGCTAGAAAACTCTGACCCAGCAGCCAGGCTGCTAGCCAACGGCAGGGTACGTTTCAGACTCCTAGAGACTGGCAAAGATCCCCATCAGACAGGCAATCATCACTGAGGTCAAGGTCAAGAACTAAAATGGCACCAGAGTTTAGTGTTAGCGAGGATCAGCTGTTGTACTCTTGAGGGGTATTTCAGCTAAGGAACAGGCAGAAAAATCACATAGCTTTTATGCTGCATCAGAACAAAGCAGCTAGACTGAAGTCACCCCAAGAGTGCTGCGCGGCCATTTTAATGCTTGAACAAGAGCCACGCTGATTGACTCCCCAGCCCATGATACTGCCTCCACGGCATGTGGACAAGGGTGCGGACATGCAGACCCCTCAACACTTTGTTATTTAACAAATGTGCAAGAACACTAGCATGTAATGAAAAAAATTACACAACCTAATAAGCATGCCATCACGGGAAGCTATGGAATCAGAGATGGGCCATGTCTGCCCTCTGAGGCGATTAATAACCCAAATACAACAGAATGAGATTTGTGCTAATAAAATAATACTTTTTATCGTGATCATCAAATTTACCTCTGTTCCTTCATAATTTCAGGGTCATTAACATTTGAATATTTTATTTATGAACTGATATTGTCTTTTGCAGAAAAAAAACTTCATGCTCACACTCACCATTCCTGTCCAAAGTCAGTTTGTGTGTTACATGTAGTGCTTTTCTCAGTCTTCATCAGATGGTTATCCTGTAAAACAAAAGCAGTAATATATTTTCAGAATAAATATTAAGATTTTCATGCACCCCCCCCCCAGTAAAATAGATAAAATTACAAAATGAAACCATGGTTTATTTTGAGTTGTCCCATAAAGAAAGTGCAGTGATGAGGTGTGCCTAGAATAAACTTTAACATTAACTCTAAAATTGTATTGTGTCAAGATCACTGGTGACGTGTCATTTCAAATAATAATAAGAAAAAAAATGTAATTAAAATAAAAAATATCCTATACAAAATATATATAGTTGGGTTATCATACTTTCATTGACCTGAGAATTCACCAATAAAAGTGAAAGCATCGATAGATTTTTAATATATATTTACTGCATGAAATATCATGCATGAAATTTCTAGCTAAAACACTGCGATTTTCTTGTGAAATTTAAATTTGCTTCATGTGAAATATATATACAAATATGTGAAAAATCTGACACGTTTATGCAAAAGAGGATGGAATTCAGTTACAGTTCACTTACGGTGATTATACCGAAGATGTATTTGCATTTTATAGATTTAGATCTGCTTTACCGGTATATATCAATATTATTAGAGTCACTGAGTATGTATTTAAAACATAAATTCTAATAGCTTTAAAATCGATATTATAATTTTAAAATATTTTTCTTCGCTAGCACCATTATGGTTAACAATATAAATGTAAAAAAACTTCAAAGATAAATATAATTTTGTAAAAAAAAAAACTAATAAAATAAAACATAATCTTCCGTGTTTGAAGATTTTACTTTTACTTAAATGTCACCTATATTTATATTTTTAAAATCTTTCAGACAATCAGTTTACTAGTTAAACAATATAGATCCTTAATTTGCAGTCAAGCTACACTTATAAAAGCAAATACATATTTTAAACATTTTAACTAATATGCTTTCCAATAATACACAATCGTGAATAACTTTAATAATGGATAACAAAACAAAACAAAAAAAGATTAAAACCGCAACAAGCAGAGATATTACATATATTATACATACGTGTTTTCCGGAATACTCTTAATATCCACCAGCTAATGCAATAAAAGGTGTTTTAAAATGGATATCCACATTGCTCCAAAAAACATGCTGAAAACATTTCTTGTCTCCATTTTTGAGGTTTTATAAATAAACCCAGATGCAAGATGGAGAATGTACGGAGAATACGAACTTTGCAAAGGTCCATATGGGCACAGTTTTCAAATTGAAAATCAAGACAGCGCCCGCCCCTTATTTTCAGTTTGAGCAAACAATGTTAATAAAACACTATAAATGTCCATTCCTATACTCTGTATATTTTATTTTTCCGCTAAAATCGGCTCGGCGACAATGCAACGAAGAAGTAGAAAAAACTGTAGGTTTTTTGGTTCAACGACTGCAAGGCGAAACGACGCGGAGTTTAAAGAAAGGGGAACTTTTCGTATCAAATACTCAGCTTTTGCTGCTGTTGTTGGATCTCTTCTTTTTTAATATTTCAAACCGAACTTTTTTTTTTTTAAGCTATCGCCACAAAAGCCAAAGCTGCACCCCTCCCTCCCTTCTGCTCCTTCTGTACAAGTTTAGGAAAGTTCATCTGAGGTGAACCGATTCACAACGGGACCGTTAAATAATAGAAAGTCCTCCGGCCAAACTATCCTTCTAAATAAGCGATCAAAGGGAGAAAAGCCGACACAAAACCCTCGTGATATTAATTTACACCACGAACAGTTTTACTGGGCAGGTAAAAATATAATTTACAGCTCTGAAAAACACTGAGTAGAAACATTGCGTATGTTTGCTGCTTTGAAATGGATGTCTGCTGAGTGTGATTTATAAACTCTGGCTCGGTCTTTGGCATTAGACGTGTTGCTTTATATTTATTTTATCACCTGACTGCGTTGCCTGTTTATATAATTCAGCAAAAGGGGAACAAAACACGCTAAAATGCATGTGGCTTCCTGTAGGATGTTATGTATTTTTTTCGCTATTAAGACACTATATGTTTGCGTGACAAATTGCTGCCTTACACGCAAATATCCAAACTGGACTGTGATGGCCGAGGCTGCCTAGGATACTTCATTTTTTGTTCAAGTATTGGAGGGTAACTCTTTTACCGCCTTTTATAGGTGAAAAACGCACAATTACGTATTGCTTTTTTGAGTAGTATAGGGATTTAGTACCAACTGCGTAACTTACATCGCTGGACCTGATTAGGTTTTTTTTTTTTTAAATAAACACAAAATATGGGGGATACTTAGTTATTTACCTTACATATGTTCTTGTTGTTTTACTTTACCAGCAGATTGTGAACAAGAGTACGTGTTTGCGGTGCGTTCACGTCGGCTTTAAGGGCTGGTCCAGCGCGGCTCTAGGCTGTCTAACAAGTCGCTAGTGAGCCGTAAAGTCTCCAACCCTTAGACTTATTTACGTTGTAAGCTAATTATAAATGGCTGCAAGTCACCACCAAGTTAAGAAGTTTTAACATTGCCAGTTATTAATTCAAATACATTTATGTTTGTTTAAAAATACATTATTGGCTATTCTGCATAAAAATATTTTAGAATACAAAATATTAATTGAAATACATGCATTAAAAAATAATAGTTCTTAAAGGACTATTCCAGTGCCGTGCACAAAGAAAAATAAAACTTTATTCCGCTATGCAATTTCTTTTAAAGGAGGTATGGTACGGTGAACGATTTCAGGGACCTCTTCCAATTACGATATATTTTTGATGCTAAAAACAGCTGTAAACGGACTTGTATAGGCTAACATGTAGAATCGATTAATTCGCACATACTCGGCCCTGAGCCCATGAACAGCGGGCCGTCGCACCAAGATAGCGTCGCTCTACAGCTACCGGAAGGCCATTGCTCGCCGCTGTTTCATTTTCTCACATTTAATCAGCTTTTATTTCCAGCTCCCTTCCCACCTCTCCTCCTTAGCATAGTATAGTGAGTCATCGGCCCTGTCACAGCGCTAGAGTGGGCGGGGGTGAAATGCTGCGGTGTGCTACTGGAGCACCCTGATCTTTCAGCATTAGCATCAGATAAACGCCCAGATGGTTAAATAGATAATTCTGTACCTTCTTAATGGGAATTACTGGACCAGGACATGCATGTCCATGTATGGCAATGTCTGTCACATGATTGCATTTACATTCATTTTATTTAGCAGATGCTCTTGTCCAAAGCAATGTACAAGTGAGGCAAATAGCACATCACAGACATACAGCTCTAAAGGAATCAGTTAGGCATACATGTAGCTCGGCTGAGCTTTCCTGTTAATGTGTAAGCATTGTAGGAGCAAGAGCAATACAACACCTTCCAGACAAACCAATGATCTAGTAAGATAATTATTGAAGTTGATGTGATCTTTGTGAAGCTGTAAAATTATTCAAATTACTTTTGTGTTAAAAATGATATCTAGGGCTTTTATGTAATGGTGTCCTGGACTTATTTATGTATGTAAAGCATTATGACTGGATTGTTTTATTTAAGACACTAGTTCTATTTGTGACCCGGCTCGTGCGATGTGAGCTCGTGTGCTGAACTCTCATGTTTGGGAGTCACATGCTGGTTCCCTTGAATATTTCTTTGATGGATGCGCTGTGTGCTGTGCTGTAACACCTCAAGAGCCAACCAATACTGTGACAGGGTTAATACATGATGGTAGCTCCAGTCCCCATCCTTAGGCCTTGAGCAGTTACTTAAAATACATCCCAGTAATCCAAATCAAATTTAATCCATTCTCTGAGTTCAGTATTTATTTTCTCAAGCTAACTTAATTAAAAACAGAATTTATCACAAACATTAGGAAAAAAGTAAATATGTGGGACTGAAATTAGTTAAAATTAATTTTATAAAAATAAATTACTTTTCATACCTGCTGCCGCTGCTGTAGGTGGACCTATGGACAGTAGACATCTTCACATATCCACACAGGTCTGGTATGAACCTGCATTAAGCATCGCCTTCAGGGAAAGGAGCATGGGATCCAGGCAGTACTGTTGATTCCACAAAGAAGGGAGCCATAGAGGACCAGCAGGGTTAAAGTAAGGCCTTCTGGACCTGTCTACTGTAGGTAAGACCCAATGGGGGGTGGAGGGCACTCAAAGCTTAGATATCTGGAGAATATCCAGGGTGGATAAAATGGGACACCCCCTCACACACACACACACACAAAGGTCCAGTGCTCACCCCTGTCCAGTACTCCTGTCAAATGTCGCTACAGGATTTACTGGTGAATTGATAGATTTTGTGCAGGCTTCTGCTTGTGAATACAGCTCTTTGTAAGTATTCTGATTAAATTTAGTCCATTTATCAGATACTTTCTACCAAAAGAAGCTTTTTTAAATTACACAATGACAGTAGCAGTTCCAGGGTCCCCAGTTAACCATTTAGGAAAATTAATATTGGTTTAATTTAAACAATTCTCAACTTACAGGTCATTAATTGAGACCTGGGGCAGTCATTCCTGTCTTATGAAGTAGGTGCCCATTTCTGGCCTGTATACAGGATGTCGTTTTTAGATCGGGCGAATAGGACAGCCAGGATTTGCAAAGTTCTCCACTGCTCTTGCCCGACTGCGGATTTCACCAAATTACATCCTCTCCAGCAATCAAGAGTGGGGTCAAACCAGCCCCAAACAGTGGCGTCATTGTCCTGCCCCAGCAGAGTGGCTGGAACACCGCATGTTCAGGCTTTAAAATATCATTTCATTCTGTAGAAAAGGGACATCCTCAACCTTGGGGATGTGGTTTTCCTTATTACATCGTATGTTTTGTCATATAACCTATAGATTGTGGAACCGGGGGGAGGCCGGGGGGATTTTCAAATTTAATGCAGACCAATAAAACTGTATTAATAAATGCCTGGATTATATTATATATAAATTGTGATTTTTAGACAGGGCATATGATACTGATTAACCACTGATTTGATATTTACCAATCAACTGTATTTTCAAACTGTATGTTTAACGTTATATCATCGGCAGCACTGGCCCTGTTGCAGTGTATCCGGAGGTGAGCAGGCTTTGATAGTCTAGGAAAAAAAAATGATTCAGAAACTTATATCTGAGTTCTCCAAAAGCAAACAGACCAGTGGACAGGACTTTAAGCCCCCCCCCCCCCCTTGCCCCCTTGTTCATATGTGTTCCGTGGTCCATTATATAACCATCAGTCAGGTACTGTAGGGAACTAGCCAAATAGCAAGGCTTTTGCACCTTATCTAAATCATTCTTTTAATGAAATAAAAATAGGGGTGTTTCTAAAATTCTGCTTTAACACAAGCATTACATAAAAATACTATCATGCCCTAATTACTGTTTTTTGTATATTATTTGTTTGAATTTGTGGTGATTTGTTCGTGTACTGTAATACCCTCGGTTCTAAGTAGGTGGAGTTCTCCTTGTGATCCATATCAGTTTTGGGGTGCTATGTGTGGAGAGCTTGCAAACCCCACCCATACATTGGCCCAGTTGCAGTATATCGGGAAGTAAGCAGGCTTTGATACTTTAGGAAAAGAAAAAAAAAACGAAGCAGTGAGATTTCCAAAAGCAAACAGACTGTGGACATGACTTTGTGCTGGCCATGCCCCCATTGTTCAAATGTGTTCTATGGTCCATTATATAAGGCCTAGGGGTAGGATTTGAACCCCCAGCCCTGGAAGTGTGCACTTTTAGCACCACCCACTGATTCACCGTGTTATTCACATTACTGTTTTTTTTTCCCGCAATCAGTATGAATCATTATACACAGCTGCCTTTCTTAGTTTCCAAATTCAAGGCTTTGACACCATTTAAATTCAAAATGCAAAACTGTTCAAATTCAAGTCGCACGCTGGTTTTGTGACTGTGATGCCAGTGAGGAGTTCCACCCAGTGCAGCCCAGAGTTCTGCACACGCGAAAGCTGTAAAATAAGTCGAGTTTGCAGTAAAGCTATATTAAGCTTCCCGTGGACAAAACCTGCACGTGAGTAGCTTCTTTATGTCTACGTGTCACTTGGGGTGCGGGGGAGGGATGAATTATTCAGCGAGCGTGGTCCTGTAACCTGTTATGGATTTGAAAGGATCCACCACAACACTACAAACATGAAGCCCCCCCCCCCCCCCCCGAGAGATCATGCAAACAAACTCTCATTGTCTGCCACGGCACAGCTGCCCCCTCCCCACCCATCCCATTGAGAGCCCCCAGACTCCCTCAGAATCCCCATGTTCCCAAATCCACACACCCAACAGTGGCTCCCCGGTGACAAGAATTCTGGGTTTCTGCCATTTTGAGAGGTGGACAGACGGTTCATCAGCGGTCGAGGAACTATCCTCCTGCCACGGTAACACCCTTAGCATCGTAATCTTTACCTTCATATGGATCTTACCTTATTATGGTCTTGACCTTCATTTGGATCTTACCTTATTATGGTCTTTACCTTCATATGGATCTTACCTTATTATGGTCTTTACCTTCATTTGGATCTTACCTTATCGTGGTCTTTACCTTCATTTGGATATTACCTTATCGTGGTCTTTACCTTCATTTGGATCTTACCTTATCGTGGTCTTTACCTTCATTTGGATCTTACCTTATCGTGGTTTTTACCTTCATTTGGATATTACCTTATCGTGGTCTTTACCTTAATTTGGATCTTACCTTATCGTGGTCTTTACCTTCATTTGGATCTTACCTTATCGTGGTTTTTACCTTCATTTGGATA
>JAABNY020000063.1:30506489-30519880 GCA_015164015.2 Brevimyrus niger | reverse complement strand
CGTTGCTTCCGGGATAGGCTCCGGACCCCCCGCGACCCAGTAGGATAAGCGGTTTAGAAAATGGATGGATGGATAATGATAATTATTGTTGTCGGTATTATCGTTATTACAGTGATGACAGGGTGGCACTGTTGCCTCATACGGCTGGACCAGGGTCCGAGTCTCCGCTATGGCTCCATGTGTGCCGAGTTTGCATGATCTCCCTATGTTGTTGTGGGGTGTCCTCCAGGTAGTCTGGCTGCCCCCCCAGTCCAAAAACATTCCGAGGTTAACTGGTTTTGCTAAATTGCCTGTAGGTGTGCATGTGTGTGTGAATGGTGTGTGAGTGTGCCCTGTGACAGGTTGGTGCCCCATTCTGGGTTGTTGTCTGCCTTGGGCCCATAGCCTCCTGCAACCCTGAATAGGGCAAATGAAGTGAGAAAATGGATGGATGAATAATAATAATAATAATAATAGTTGTTGTTGTTATGGTTATTGTTATCATTATACATTAGCTGGTTAATTGGTTTTTGTTTAATTCAATTATTAAATTTAAATTTGTTTTGGCTGTTTTTTAAAGTAGTTTGTGCCAAGGCCTTAGAATTGGGTATATAGGGGGTTTAAAAACCAAGCCTTTGGTTTGTGCTGATGAACAGGTTTATATGAGGATTGTGATGTTGCTAACAATTGTGTTAATGATACACTTTGCTCTTGCAATACTGTACTATTTATGATACTTCCGGGCATAGAGCACTAATACCACCTGCAACATACAAGCACCCCCAAACTGCGTTATATACCAAAATTGTAAAAAAATTCTGACTATGGTCTCTTCACAGAGTTGTATGCAATCCTGCCACTAAGACTTAATCCTCTTAAGGAGCGAAGTCGGGGAAAAAAACTGGTGCCAGCACATCCCGGTAAGCTCTGCTCTTACGGGTCAGTAAAACTGCTTATGCTAGCTTTCTTAAGTCTTTTACATAGTCTTTTCCTTGATCACTTGGAATATATGGAGTCTCTGTTTTATTGGTAGTGTATTATAATGGTATTATCCATTTCACTGGCTCTGTCGCCCTCTACTGGTGTATCCGGGAATTTTTTACCAAACGACCTGTGACAAAGGTATTATGGAAAAATCTGACAAGTATTCAGTAATAATGACTTGGACCTTTGTCCTATTGGAAAGATATCAGGAGCACCACCGCCCTCATTCCAGCAACCTCATGACCCCCCATGCTCTTCCAGTCCATCTGCTGACTTCATAGGAAGAGTCACCAGATACATGAATGACTCTGCCAAGATAAGTAAATCTCTCGACAAGGTTGACATTTCCCTTGCAGACAGACACACTCCTGATGGCTGTGCCTAAGAAGTCATTAAATGCCCGGATCTTGGTCTTTATCCAGGATACCTGCAATCCAGACACTCAGACTCCTCGCTCAGTCTCTTAAGAGCCCTGACCAGAGCCTCCATTTGCTAAGATCACAGCCTCATCGGCAAGGTCCAGATTGGTAAATCTTTTTTCACCAGCTGATGCCTCACACTTGCTGGACCCCATGACCCTGCCAAATTACCCAGTCCATACAAGCATTGAACAGAGTAGGAGCAAGAGTACACACCTGGGGAACCCCAGAATCAACAGGGAAGCTGGCCCATCAGGTGACAACTCCAGTTCACTCAACCTGACTGGAAGCCTTCGAGGAACAAATCCATTTGTGTGTAATGCTTTGATTCCTCTGTAAGCAGGACGTGGGTCACTAGACCACAGATGGTGTGTGACTTGCTCACAGATTCGTCTAACAAACACCTCTTTATCTGCCCTGAAAGCCCTCACAGCCATCCTTCTCAGTTACTGGTACAGGCTGGAGTTGGCACCAAGTCGTGAGCTGAGATAATATCTAGGGTGCCCTGCGAGATAAAACACCTACTTCTGGGAACACTGGTAACACCACCACAGCCCTCGGCAACCTTCAGGATCTTACCACAGAAGTTCTCCCACATCACATTGGAGTCAACAGTTGCACCCAAGTCTGCAAGTTCCTCACACAAACTGCATGCAAACTCATCAGAAACAGCTTGATCTTGGAGTCTGGCTAAATCCAGTCTCATTCTCCTAGTAGGTGGTAGCCTACTAGATCTAAGCCAAATCTTCAAAGTACCAACAACAAGTCTGTGGTCAGAATTCATAAACTGGGCACTTCTGTAGACTCTGAAGTTCTGCAGGAACCTCCAGTGTCAGCCCACGAGGATGTGATTGATCTCCTTTATTGCACCACCACTATTGGAGAACCAAGTCCAACAATGCAGCTCCGGGCATTGGAACCAGGATCCAGCAACCCCCAGCCCCTGACCTTTTGCAAAGTCAAGGAAAATGGAGCCACCCTCACCCCAGTCTCCAAAACTATGGAGAGCATTACAATCCTCATAACCAGCCCTGTCACTGGCAGTGGTCACACTGAAGTCACCTATGACCAGAGGAATGCCACCTTGTGGGCACCCATCAACCACCGAGTGAAGTTGCGAGTAAAATGTCTCCCTCAATGAGATCACTCACCATGGGCAGAGCATACACTGAGGCAATATACTCGTTGAAAGGAGTGACATCAGAAACCATAGGTAGAAGCCAATTTGCTACAGCAACAACTACTCACTATGTACAGTATGTGTATGACAGCCATCAGAATGACCAGACCAAATGTAAGTATACCCACCTACAGAGATCTGGCCACTTCCCGGTTTGCGTACCTCAGAGAGTGCCACCATCAAAATGCTGAGTTTATTAAGCTCCCCCGACAGCGGAGAAAGATGGTCATCTTGCCAAAGAGACAAGAAATTTCATGCACCTACCCAGATGGGCCACCTCCAAACGGGACTCAAATGCCTCCATGCAGTAGGTGACACCTCAGCGCCACACCAGCTCTGATCCTCAAGAGACCTGACTCTGTTAGGTCTTCAACGGCTTGAACCTTCCAGGGATGACGCTAACAATGGTTTTCCCTGTCCCCTTCATGATATGTGGAGCCTTCCTGTTGGTGGTTGCAGCAGAGCTACTCTCGCAGAGAGCATGAAGGTATCATGCCTGCTTATTCCGAGCTGTTGCGAGTTGTTTTAAGGTTGCTGGAGTGCCAATTCTGCCACCCACCACCAAATATTTTCCCTGCAAGTTGGAGGACTGCTTTCATGGTCATATGTAGTTTAATGTCATACCCCAGACCATTGGGCTTCGAGCTGGTGAATTTCCTATCATCTGATGATGTGTGGATGGTACATGTTTCTTGGGGTTTGTTGACCTGTTACTGTGTGTGTGTAATGAATTCACTTGTTAAACAATCATAACAAGTGCACAGCGTGCGTTTTATTTTTGGGTTAAGTCAACACTCCCTCTCTGCATTTCAACTGCCCCCTGTTCATTTTCTACTGGCCCTGGTGTTGGTTAAGGGCAGGAACTTAGGACAACTGGTAAATCGAAAGCTTCACCTTTTGACTTGGCTCTCCCATCATCACCATAGAATGGTACCAGACGCATCTAACTGCTGATGCTGCATAGATCCACCTGTCAATCTCCCACTCCATTATTTCCCAACTTGTGAACAAAACCCCAAGATCTGCTTGAGACAGTAACTCATCCCTAACCTGGAAGGGGCAATCCATCCTTTTCACATAAAGAATCATGGCTTCAAACCTGGAGGTGCCTATCCTCATCCCTTCCACTTCATGCTTTGCTACACACTGCCTGACCACACAATGGAAGTCAAAGCTCAGTGAAGCCCACAGGACCACATTAAAATGCAATCCTGAGGTCACAGAATTAAACACTCTCCACCCCTTGGCTATGCTTATAAATTCTGTCCATAATAATTATGAACAGAATCAGTGATAAATGACAGTCCAACATCTACTGGGAACAAGTCTGACTTACTGCCAGTAGTACAAACAAAGTCCTGCTTTGGATATGCAGGGACCCATGCCCTCCATTATCCTTGTAAAGATAAACAACATCATGGTCCAGGGCTCCACAACTAAGATGAAATACACATTGCTCATCCTGGCCTCAACCAATGACCTGACCCTCCTCTTCATGACTCTAGCATAGACCTTTACTGGAAGGCTCCAGAGTGTGATCCCCCAGAAGTTGGAACACACTCTCCTGTCCCCTCTTTTAAATATAGGGACCACCACCACAGTCTGCCAATCCAGAGGCACTGACCTCCATGCATTCTTAAAGAGATCTGTCAACCAAGGGGGCCTAATAAAATCCAGAGCCTTCAGAAACTCAGGGCAAATCTCATCCACTCCTGGAGCCTTACCAAAGAAGAGTTTCTTAGCATCCTCAGCCTCAGTGATGGGTAAGTCTTTCTCTGAGTCCCCTGACTCTGCTTCAACCAAAAGAAGACATGTCAGTAGGAGACAAGAGGTCATTAAAGTTGAAATCAACAGCACTCCATCCCTGCTGTATACAACATGGGCAAAGCTTTTTTTCCCCTTCCTGAGCCACCTAACTGTTTGCCAAAATCTCTTTGTACTCCTCTCTTTTGTACTCCTCCCACACCAGAGTTTTTGTTTCCACAACTGCCAAAACTACATTCCACTTCGCCTACAAGTACCTATCAGCTGCCTTGCACAAGCTAGCCAAGTTCAGAAAGCCTCTTTTTTCAGCCTGATGGCTTCCTTTACCATTGGTGTCCACCACTTGGTTTGGAGAGTCAGGGGGCACGAACAACCTTATGGCCTCAAGTCTACACAGGCACTTCAGCAATGGATGCATGGAATATGGCCCATTTGGGCTCAATGTCTCCAGCCTCCCTCAAAAGGGAAGTTCTGCTGAATGTGTGAGTTGAAGATCTCCCGGACAGGGGCCTCTGCCAGTTACTTCCAGCATGCTGTCACCATACTGTTGTGTCTACCAGATCTGCCTGGAAGTTTCTCTCATTATCTGATCCTACTTACAACAAGGTGGTGATAACTTGACAACTGAACTCCTCTCTTCACCCAAGATATATGGTCGTAGGTTTGATGACTATAAAATGAAAGACTGATCTATGGCCTACAGTGTTCTGGTGCTAGGTATACTTATGAACACTCTTCTGCTCAAATATGGTGTTAGTTATGGACAAACTGTGGCCAGCACAGAAGTCCAACATCAGAGCCCTGCTAGAGTTTCGATCTGTCTGGCCATTCCTCCCAGTCGGACTCTTCTAGATTTTACTGTCATTACCCACATAGCTGTTAAAGTCCACTAGTAAAATAATGGAGGCCCCAGAGGGTGCACCTTCCAGTACCTCACCCAAGGTCTCCAGAAAGGCAAGATAACTTGAAATGATGTTTATTGCATAGACACAGACAACAGTCATATTTCATCCCCTAAGGGAACAAGTTGAAGGGAAGTGACACTCTCAATCACGAGAGCTGAACAAGCAGTCAATTGTGAGGTTATGCATAAACCCACTACTGTGCCATATCTCTCATCCAGGGCAACTCCAAAGAAGAATAGTGTCCAACCCCTCTTCAGGAGCTCAGTTATAGAGTTGAGGTGAGTCCGACTATGTAGAGATAGTATCTCTCTACCTCCCACACTAGCTCGAGCTGTTTTCCATGTACCTAAAACCAGGTTTGGTAGTCAATGATTGGGCCCAGTGTTCAACTACTGCCTGATCCACAATGCACTGGATCTCTACCCCCCTCCCCCCTGCCTTGCAGATAGAAGGCGTACAGGAGGGCAGACCCATTTAAGTTTTTTGGGCTTTGCCCAGCTGGGCTCCATAGGTAGAGATCTGAGCCCTAGGCACTCCCTGATGAGCTCCCCCCATTTTAAATGTGTCTGTGACTGAGTTTTTTATGCTTCTTCTTTACAATAATACCACTTAGTGTTGACCATGGAATTTTTAGCAGGGAAGAAATTTTATGAACTGACTTATTGCAAATCATATGACAGTACCAAGTTTGAATTCACCGAGCTCTCCAGAGCAACCCATTGTTTCACAAATGTTTGTAAACCTGACTGCAGCTAGGGTGCTTGATTTTATACACCTCTGGCAATGGGTCTGAATGAAACATCTGCAATCAGTGATTAGGAGGTGTGTCCCAGTACTTTTGTTCATATAATGTAGCTCCTTGGATCACTGAGGCACACAAATGTACAGTGAGGTGATTCATGGAGAGGAAGTAATAATTGTATCTAAACCAAATTTACATTGTTATGATGTGAAATGAAAGAACAGGTTATCTTTAATGAAACCTTTATAACTACTATATATTATTTTTCCTATTAGAGCCCTCAGAAACAAGATCTAGTTTTAATGGTGCTGCGTGATTCAGTGATTTCGGATGCTATGCTAAACTTTGCTGGTTCAAATCCTGTGTTTGACAGACTGATTACACCTTTGGACCCTTAAGCAAGGTCCTTAACACTAATTGCTCCAGGGACTGGCTAATCCTGGTTTCTCAATTGTAGGTCATCAATTTGTCTAAATCATGTATATGGTCTATGTGAGATACTTAGATGAAAGAAATAAATTCAACTAGCTCTGTACATGCACAGGTGCAGTAAAGGAAGCCATGACCCTGCAAGTTTGAGACCATTAAATCACTGAAGAATATATTCTCTGTATTCACTTTATGTATCCTGATTCATTTATTACTGCATATCTGACACAAATTGCACAAACTTTTCTTCACCAGTTAATCTTGAGCACAAAGGGTGGTCCCAACCCATTATTCCAGAAAATTCCTTTTAGTAAGTAGAAAAACAAGACTCTATTGCACATTTATGTCATAAAAGAAAAGAATGTGGCCACATTGTATTGAAGGGCCATCTGAAACACTGACCGGGCTTCCCAGTGCCCTACCAGCACCGATGACTTCATTCTAGAAAGTGGGCCTTGCTGGGAAAAAGGGTCATGGGGATGAGATTATAACCACAGTAACTGCTGTAACATCCACACTCGTCATGTCACTGAGTTGGGGTCCTCCCAACCTGGGACCCTTGTCATTTGAGGATCAGTCTGGAACACTTTAGATAAGTCAATGCTGCAGCTGAGGTTGGGGGGTGGAGTCTGAGAATACAGGGTGGGGTCTACGATATGGTGCAGGGTCTGAGGATGCAGGGTGGGGTCAGAGCACGTGGGCCAGGCTGAGGATGTAGGTATCTTTGGCCTAGGTTGAAATCACAGCCCTGTCCTGTCCAGCAGCGGAATCCTTCTTGTATGAAGTCATGTGGTTACTCTCTGTTTTATGCTCACCATCAGCCATGGTTTACCTTTCAGAGAAAGGCAGAAAAAGCTGCTGCTTTCCATATGGGAAGCTCGCTCATTCACATTTTACGTTCTCTTTGACCTGAGCAGCCATTTTAATGGGATGATCACAATACATTATAATACATGTAATCTGTGCATGTCATCTGGTGAAATGCACTAACTCATGTGCATGTAATCTAAACCCACTCACTTCAATTGTATGAAAATGTCGGTTTAAAAGTTTTTGCTTACCTAGGTCTTTTGTGTGACCTCCCCACCCTGTGTGGGTCTTTGAGTGCTAACAACTGTTACCTGATTGCCTTGCCAGTGATGCAGCATGGAATCTCATGGCCCTGGGGGCAAATCCATGACCCTCCATGATAAATCCTCCCAATCTTAGTGAATGTGTGTGTAATAAAATAGGAGTCAAACCCAGGGCTGGGTGTGGTGTTCAGTACTAGACATGATTAATCTGGTAGATAAATCTAACGTTACCATCTACACGGTAAAAACAGAGCCAAGTTTCATCATTAATATTTATTGGTTTGAGATATATTTGATAACTTAGGCCAACATTTTATATGAATCAAGATGTTGGCTACTCATTTCAGACTGCTTACATCAGAGCATGTTTGACTAACATTTTTATGAGCAGGATATTTGGGTATCTATCATAATGCCTTTAGAAAAATAATCAGAGGACATGGTATATTTAGGTTTTTTCAGAGAAAACTTATTTTTGTCTGTCTTAGTAATTTAATTTTCAGGAGATATTTAGCTCCAAAAAAAAAAAACCCTGGGGAGGGCACATGGCAAGCTGACAATGGCCCCAGACTCACAAGAGAGAGGACATTTTCAGACTGGAAATTTGGGGACAGGCTTGAAGTAGACGTGTGGCTCATTGGGAAATACAGTGGGAGGGGAACTAAACGTCCCTTTGTGAGGGAGGCCGGGCTGAGGGAATCTCCGGAAGGAGTTACAAAGGCGACTTGTGTTTGGCTTCACGGGCCCGTGCCAGATCCCGGCACTGGATGCAGACTGGGAGCACTGGCAACCCCTGGGACAGCCTTTTCAGACAAGGCAGAGTCTCTGCACAGAACCAAACCAATAAACACTTCCTCAATGGTAAAAACATGCCCCAGAAAAATGAGAGTTAGTGGGGCAGTGACAAAGGGGGGATTGTGTGCAGAGTATCAGGTCAGATGCAGTTTTTTGGCTGCGAAAAATGAATGGGGGAGTATAATCTTTTTTAACAATATGCCCCAGAATACAAGCATCAGCAGAATCATATTCATCAATCATGGGAGTTCACATGACTTACCTTCCATCAGGTGCTCACTGGGCCATTAGAGGCTAAAGCTAACCACATCAGTCATTCACATAATCCTGACTCAGAGGCTGGTTGACAAAAACAGAGAAAACCAAATAAAATTGGCAAACACAGCACCTTCCTTTAGCTTGGTTGTTTTTCCAAGCTAACCTCAAGGAACTTGCTGCTTCTTTTCATCCATATTACATAGCTTTAGTCTGACTTCTTATAAAGCACCTTTTTAGTTTTATTTAAGGAACATACCGTGGAAAAGCACTGGGAAACTGGCCAACTATGACAGCTATTGTCTTATTAGGTTTTTGCTAAAAAACCCCACTTGTGTTTGGTAAGCTGGCAGCAAAGTGTTTCTCTAGTAGGTCTGTGGACGCCTTTCAGCATACTCAAACTCACTAGTGACAAAAGACTGGCCAACCACTGCACTCTGCATGTAGAAAAGTCTGCGTACTTTAGATTGAGTCTGAAGTGCTTTCTGCCTTAGTGAGAGCATAGCAATAATAAAACTAACAGTAAGAAAAACAGAACATGACAGTAATAGTCAATTTTTAATAACCTAGAGCATTATCCTGATCATAAGGACATAAGATGGTCTACAAACCACAGGACGACATTCAAACTGTCTGGCAAGTCTGGATCTTTAATAGCAGAATGCTGGCAGAATTGGAGCAATTTAAGCCATTATTCCAAATCATATAATTTCAAGGGTGATTCGGATAATGTAAAAAGGCGCCGGAGAACTCAACAATTTTTCAGTCAATAGGCTGTACAACTTTCCAAGCGCATGAATGATGCAGGCAATGAAGGAAGGACATCCATTCCAATCATAATCTGTCATATTGTACTTGATTGTACAATAATCTTCTTTCATAATTTCACTCAAATTATTTTGGTATAATATTTTAATTGCTTTCATGACTCCAGATGTTTGGTCCATATAGATTTGTTTTTCTTAAGCAGAGGAATAATAAACTGAAACATATTTTGTGAAGCCTGGTTTTATTGGAGGCTCTGTGTTTCCAGGCAGTGCATCTTTTGTACATTTTAGCTTACGGCTTTGCCAAAAACACTAAGAGTTGCCCGACATGCATATGCAGACATTTCTCTCTTTAAGTTCTTTTGCACACAAGGTCACAGGGAAAGACACTGATTATGGCATTTGCTTTCCCTACAATCAGTTTTTCTCTGGTCCAAGTGGCACCTTCTTGCTCTAGTAGTTATTGCTCTTCTAGGGAGGTACTGAGTTCAGTTTTTAGTGTTTTCTTTTATTACAGTTAAACGTTCATTTTCATGAGAATCTCCCTGCTGGATCTGCTGACCAGCGTCAACCATAAACCATCAAACTTTCATGGCAAATATATTTTTCCACGGCTAAGTTTAAAGGCCGTCACAGTAGGCTGAGCGTATTTTATGTTTTTGGTAAATAAAACATTGGATGTAAAATGATCATTTGGAACCTCATCTTCTGTAAAACCAACTGGAACTCAACATAAACGCAATGTAACGTCAATCCAGGCAGTCATTTTTCTGTACATCCCAAAAACAACACACACATGCCTGGGAAAGATGGTCTCCCTCACTTGGGCTGACATAAGTGGTGACACCCCGCCTCCAGTTTCAGTAGAACAGAGT
This sequence comes from Brevimyrus niger, assembly GCA_015164015.2. Classification (NCBI taxonomy): domain Eukaryota; kingdom Metazoa; phylum Chordata; class Actinopteri; order Osteoglossiformes; family Mormyridae; genus Brevimyrus; species Brevimyrus niger. Next base: position 30,509,713 of record JAABNY020000063.1, on the reverse strand, counting down.
GCGTAATAGGAGTTAATATTCTGCCTTGGCGTAGGGAGTAAGTTTGCCACCATTCCTAACTGCTGCTCTGGACATTGGAGGTGTGATTGGTTCATGCTAATAGTCCCACCTAAAACATGGGGTAGTCTGGTACCCACTGGTTTTTGCTGCGCAAGCAACCCATAATATCACGGCACAGTTAATGAAATACTTGTGCACCATTCTCAGCTTTTTTCAGAGATTTCTATGCACCGGTATCAAGCTAAATGTAGCAAGACCGATGGCTGTAGGATATTGGAGTCATTCATTTGAGTGTATGTGGATGTTTGGTATAATCAAGCCACCAGTAAAGAAAGTGAACCTTTAAGTATGTGCTGTAGCTGCCTTCTGTCTCTAAGAGAATGGGACTTTGATCCACAATGAATATCATTCCCTCATGAAAGTGCAGTTAAGTTCATGCCTGGAATAACAAGTACTCTAATAATTTTGGTAAGTAGCTGTCGCTTTTAATTTCACATGGTTGGACTCTGAGAAAACAAAACCACAAGCCTTAATGTCGGTGATAAGACTGGTGACATGCCGTTCATCAGAACCAAAAGGCCTGTGTAACCTGTAAGATGAAACTGCTGTGTAACAAGGAGAGCGCAAACTTGCTGCCAGCCCTACAAAGTCATTTCACCACTTGACGTCTGGGCTGCACTCCTACATTCATGCATAAACCCAACAGCCAGGATTGCACTTGTATCTTCTGCATTGACTAATATTCCTGAACCCTTTACATGCATTTACAAGATTTTATTCCCAGTGTCAAATTATCAGATTAATGTGATTAAGCTATGGTTTGCAACTGACAAATTTTGCAACCGCAGCCCTGCAAGTGACTTAAAATGGCATCCTGAAATAAATGAAAGAAAATGTTAGACCATATATTTGTTCCAGTCTTACTTAATTTACATGGATTTACATGTATGATCTCTAATGTGCATTCTTTTATGTGTCCCTCCAAAAGCTGCTCTGTGAGATCCTATTATATTCCTCTGTGTTATGTTCTATGTGTTGCTCTGTGTGACGTTCAGCGGGTTGCTCTGTACAGTATGTTCTTCCACTAGGTCCTTCATTCTCTTTGTTCTTCTGTGTTTCTTCTTGAGTCACTACATTTATATGCCCATGTGTTCCACAATGTGCTCCTCCATGTGTTCCTCTGCATGTTCCGGTACATACTCCTCCATGTTCTACCTACCTTTCACTCCATAAGGAATAACATGAGATGTAATGAAATATCACATAGAGTGGATCGCCAAGGATACATGATGTTCCTGTAAATGCAGAGCAGACAACCAGATACCTGCAAGCAACATCCTGATGTCAGTGTGTGGATTCCTCACAGGAACAAACCCAACTCACTCTATCTTCTTTAAAAATCTACATCCCAGTGGCTCCTGCACTTTGTCAAACACCTCAGGAACCCAGTTCCTATTCAGAATGGATGGTGGAGTATGTTTCCTTCCTGGTAATCAGATGGCTGGAAAAGCCGTACTCCCACTGTCCTTGCTGTCACGTTCTCCTGTGTCACCCCATGCCCCTTAGAGCCAGCAAGGCCAGTAGGGTCATGCCTGATGACGCCCAATACCCAAGAATGACTACAGACCTGAAGTATTTGGGGATTGAGTGAAGTGGGACAGTGGTGGACTGACATCCCTGTACTTGAGTAACTAACAATGTCCTAATAAATGAGATGCTCTCAAACCAATTTGTTGCAGTTTATGTTATGAACAAGAACAAATGATGGAATTATGTAAAATAAGCGCTTCACTAAGTACAGTACAGTGCATTGGTATTAGTTTTCTAATCCAGGCTTTTAGGTAATTTAACTGTTTTGATTTTCATTCCATTTACTAAATACCACCTTTGTTTTTCAGTAATTCAGATACTGAATGTTCCAGGAAAAGCACCACTCCTGTAATCCACTCCATGATATCCAACTGCATCGTGCACCAGGTCCCAGCTGAATTGATGGCACTTTGCTAGTGTGACATCCCAACCATAAGCAAAATCCCATAATATCCGGGGAATGTCACCGAGAAGAACATAAGTGAGCCAAAGGGAGGCAGCGGTCTGTGAAGCTTGAGAGGAGAGCCCCCCCGACCCCCACGCTGCCCTTCTCCTCCAGTGCCCTCCCGCTTGGGGCCCTGTGTGGATGTGCCAGGCCCCAACCCCTCTCCCTGGTTTGGCTCCTGCGCAGGTCCATACCGTCGGACTGCGGAAGCTTCCTTCCAGCTGAAAGGACTCCCACACAAACAGTGCAGTGCCTGGTGGGTTTTCTTATTTAGCTTTCGGTCAAGACTACTTAATAATATTTAAAAAGACGGCAAGATGTATTTGCCGGTACCTGCCAAATAAAAAAGCCTGGTTGACCTTTTTTTCTCCCCAGGCTTTACAGAGATGAAAATGAGAAGAAGCAGACTCCACTGCCTGGAGTTCCGACCCGTTTGCTCTTCAGCATACAGTGATGGTGCTTTGATAGGTGCAGTCCAGCACAGAAATGCTCAATCTTGTGAGGACTCCTTGGAGTGTGAGGTTAGGCCAACTGAATCTGGCAGCTCATCTTCTGCTGAGGGTGACCCGAGGCCAAAAACTCTCCATGAGATTTCTAATGGAAGCAGAATTGCCTTGACACTTAGACTGCAACCCCCCCCCCCACACACACACACACACACACACACAATTGACAGCAAAACTTTATCCAACCGAAACTAGGCTTTTGTCACCTAAACAGGCTGACATGGTCATGAAATTCAAAGCCAGAACAAAATTTACACAAATGAAACAATAAAAATTGCATAATTTTGTTATTGTCTCTATTTATGAAGGTCAAGATCCAGAGAACCCTGAATCTGTCCCGGGAAGCACTGAGCACAAGACAGGTGTACACCCTGAAAGTAATGTCTATCACAATATTTTTAATTATTTGTATTTATTCATATTTATTATTATTATTATTATTATTATTATTAGTAGTAGTAGTAGTAGTAGTATTGTTGATCTTCATCTTCGGGGGCGGCATGGTGGTGCAGTGGTTAGCACTGTTGCCTCACACCTCTGGAACCCGGGTTCGAGTCTCCGCCTGGGTTACATGTGTGTGGAGTTTGCATGTTCTCCCTGTGCCGTTGTGGGGTTTCCTTCGGGTACTCCGGTTTCCCCCCACAGTCCAAAGACATGCTGAGGCTGATTGGAGTTGCTAAATT
>JAABNY020000063.1:30480464-30506389 GCA_015164015.2 Brevimyrus niger | reverse complement strand
CTTCCGGGATAGGCTCCGGACCCCCCGCGACCCAGTAGGATAAGTGGTTTGGAAAATGGATGGATGGATGGATGGATCTTCGTCTTCTTCTTTTCTTCCTCTTCAAAACAAAATGATGTGACATTATGTCAGTCAGCAGGTCTGGACTGGCCAGCTGGCATGATTGTCCAGCAGGATTGCTCCTTACCTAAGCTCTAATTGGCCAGTCATTACTTCTAGCTTTTGTTAACCCAGCTAACTGAGAAGGGCCAAAACGTAATCCCAGGCCAGCCTTGCCGCTCTCTGAAATGCCATAAGGGAGAAATCGAAACATTTATCCCTTTGAAATTTCTGCATGTGTTTCCATAATCCGTAAAGGACCCTGTGTGTCCGCATCAATGACAACGGCAGGTCCGCGGTCAGATGCACTCCGCCCCTTTGCTCTGAGGAACAGCCTTCATTAAAAAAATTGTCTTTGAACGTTTTAATTAAACCAAACAGGACAACTCTCATCCAGTTCCCCTGCGGCTCACATTTTAAGGCAATCAAGTTGTTATTCGCACAGAACATCTTTTCAACAAAAGCATTAAATATGGTCTTCTTTATTTCCAACCCCTGTGGAATTGATGTAAAATTTTATTACTTCAAAAAACCCATTGATGTTAGTTTTTTGATGTGAACACTTTTGAAGTTTGGTCTGTTTCAGCAAAGTTTTTTGTGACCATGTCTGCCTTTTGTCCGCAAATAACAATACCCAGTGTCTACAGGCTAGTAGTGTTTGTCTCTGGGACTTTTGCTGCAACTACTGAAACAGTTTGCTCCTTTTTTTAAAAAAAAAATGTTAACAGCACATGCTAACATAAAACAAAGCCTGAGAAAAAACCCTAATTGGCTAAAAATGTAACATGTTGCAATATATGTCCCAACCATAAAAAAATCATTTCATGACTTATTTAGCACTTATAGAGTTATAAATCACCAGAATCTAGATCTTAAGTGTAGAAGTCAATGTCTATATTTCACTCATATAGACATATTATTATTTTGAAGGAGTCAAAGGGGGAGAACTAAAACTCATAAGCTGTACAGAACATGCAGTTCACTTTGCACTCACAGAGTACATGAGACATATAGGAAAACTGTCTGGTTAGTACAGCTGAAGAGAAATATGCTTTACGTCTGTACCCTGTCAAAAGAAAATTATTATGTTGCAGGCCTATTCAAAACATCAGGACCATTTTTAAACATACCTGTAGTAAATGCTGATTAAACTTGGTTTCATTTATGTATTTGGATGTTTCTGGGCATGAAAATTCAGTTTTTAAGACCAAACAAACAAACAAAAAGAGCAAATAAATAAATAATAGGTAGATAGCTGGAATAAATAAACAAACAGACAAACAAACAAATCACACAAATCATCATACTAGGATGTTGGACTATAAATCGAAATAATGGAGTCATACCTTTATTTAAGCAAGTCCTTAACTGATTACATCTAATAACAAAAACTGGATTTTCGGGGCGCTTTTTCAATTAATTTTGGTTTATATAGCATATTGTTCTCACAAGCATGGGCTTGTGGATACCTTTTTTAGGCGCATGATTTGGAGCACTGGCCGGTAATAATGCGGCCATGCCGAAGCACGCCACACGGGGGAGACCGGTAATGCTCCGTCCGCCTCGTAAAATCAAAGCAGGTTCCTTTAAATTCTCCTTTATCATTAAAGTCCAGTCGTTTATTTGCAGTAGCTCTTCGTGTTCAGTCAAGCTTGCTCGCCGAAGGGGAAAAAACCAAATACATTAAAGCCTGAATTATGTTGAAATAATTTTATTGATTGAAATGACATGCAAGTCAGAACAATAGTTGTTTAGATGTATAGTCGTTGCAATGTATTTCAAGTACAATAGGCGTATTTATGTGCACTTCTTGATCGGCTGGTATAGGAAAATACATGTAACACAATCTGCTATTATATATTTTTCTAGACCCGGAACCAAATAAGTAGGCCAAATAATCAAAGGCGTGTTAATAATATTAATATTTTACTTCGACTAGGCCTATAGGCAATTAAGATAAAAGATCGTACGTATGAATGATATAATAAGGCTCTTGGACACATGCAGGCCTCATATGTAGCAATCTAACTCGGGGGCCCATCCCTGCTTCTGAATATACACAATGATTCAAAACAGGGGGCGGGGCAAAGGGGGCCTTTTTGCTACCTGGATTTAAAATACCTGCAGCTACATGAAAAGAATCTAAGATGTCGTCAAATGAGAAGGACTGCGGCACATATGTCAGGGACAACAGGCGACACATCCTCCATGGCAGCGGAGAAGTTTTGCGTTTTATCTGGAGGGACATGAGAAGCAAAACGCGTCGGCTTGCTGCATTTTGAGGAAAGAGGCTATTAATAAGAGAAATTCATCGACTCACTCCAGTGGTTTAAACTCTTCGGCTGGACGCACCTGAACATGGATTGGAAAGGAGCACAGATTTCACGCAATGGGGCATTTGATACCAAAATCGCTTCTGTAGACTTCCTCATATGAGCGGAGACATAAGCACGTTTGCTTAGTGAATGGCTGGTCATCGGGGTTGTTAAGATCATGCACAGATCCCTTAGGCAGTGCATTCTGTACGTGCTCCTCTGTTTGGCTATCATCTACTTGAGGCTCGGGTGAGTGTTGGCTTATCAAATAATAATTAGATAGATAGGCATATTACATTTTGGGACACACTGACACTAGTACAGTTGTGTTTATATAATTAAATTCTTTCTACCGATGTGTTCCACACTTATTTGCTGGTAAAGTACGTGGTAATACAAATGGGGACTGTCGGTCCAAAAGTAGTTTTAGTAAAAACTTTCAACAGCCGTTTAATTTTTTCAAGCACTGCTTTCTTCTCTGTTTCCAGGCTGCGTTACTGAGCTTGCTGTCTTCGCCTGGCACAGGATTACCCCCGTATATCCTCATTAGCAGTGACAGGGCGAGCGGTATTTCCACATTCCTTAGCCAGAGATTCTACCTGTTTTGCAGTGCTTCGATTTCATTCTTAAATGACTAGTAATATAGCTGTCTATCTGAATAATAATAATAATAATAAGGGTTGTTCGAAAATACATCTAACAATAACAATTATTTCAAACACAAAACAACGTGTCACATTTCATGTTAATGTTTAGGTGTACATTAAAAGAACTGTTAAAAAGCTACCTATATATACTTAGTTGATATTGGATGAAATGTGGTGCGATACGCTTCACTTCAGCTCACACTCAGTGAATATATTGCATTTCACGGTAGAATAAAATTTGCCATGTTAGTTATAAAATTTGCAGGCATAACTAACAGAAACCATTTACTACTTATACGGAATGGACTTATGGATAATTCTACATTTAAATGCTTCTGTAGTTTATCCCCGGTTGACTTTTATCACGTGTTTCGCAATATCAAGTTATTTCGCGCGTTTATCACTGGTACATCAGCATTAAGTAAAACGCGTTGTGACGTTGAACTGTATAAATACGCCGTATACCAACTATAAACAACAATTTCAAAGAAGCAACGTAAATGAGCGTCCATTGTTATGTTCCTCAAAATGACAGAAAAAAATCAAATAATAACCATAATTTATGAAGAGTATGGTACATTTCCAGTAGGCTACCTCACCTTGCAGTAACCAAGAAAAGGCTAGGGGGCGGGGGAGTTTAAGTCTACACATTTTCGTGTGACGTCCGTGGGCGCCGAGATCACTGCTGAATTTTCGTCCACCTCATTTATAATAGTTAAGCCGGTAGTGATAAGCCTAATGATTGATCATTCGGATCGCACCTAGCGACTCAGTGCCTTGAGGATTTATCAGAGTGATCCCGGTAGCGCTCGTTTCAGGAAAAAAGGATTTTCTGTTGATGCAGGGACTGTCTGTCATGTCTGTCATTTTCTTTAATATCACCTGAAAACTAGCGCAGATGAGTTTCAGTAACAACAACGTGGGGCTCTTGCTTTCGGAATCGGGTAGCACAATTGATCAACAGTATCATACCATAAAACAAGCAGTGCTGTGAATTATATACCACGTTATTATGTGTAGCGGGAGTGGTTCGGTTGCGTTAGGTTCACGCAGTTGTGGGTAGCCTATATGGAATAAAGTAACAAGTGCATATTTCAAAAAGTCAACAGCGCGGAGCCTTAACTTGAAAGTCAGCTGGTGTCGAGTTAACGCTGGTCAGCACGTAAAGCCGCCGCGTCGCTTCCCTTCAGTTTACTTGCCAGTTGCGTCACATGAATGAAAAGTCGTCGTTTTGATGAACAGACGAGTGTCGCCCCATTGTCCCCGCAGTGTTATAGAAGTGGGCGGATAGCTGTGTCTCTCTGCCCAATGGTAGCCACGTCTCCTATAAGAGCAGAGCAACGCTCTGCCATCCAAAAAATCCCTTAAATCATCATCATTCCGGCTTAGGAACCACACTCTGCAACTGCCTCCACCCGCCGTGAGATGACAGACTCAATATCGGCGCCCGCAGCACACTCATGGCCGTGGGATCTCGAAGCTGCATAGTACCGGCGAGCCGACTAGACACCGCAAGCGCGTCTGACTGAAGCGGGAAGTCAGCAAAATAAGGATTTTACATAGAAATACCTTAGTGAGAAGTTGGCTGCTTGTTCAATGCCATCATGATAATCTTTTCGTCACGCAGTGTACTGCTGTCAGTGTACTACCCGCAGATCTTCCTCATCCTTACCAGTGGAAGTTACCTGTAAGTTGACTCGAAGAATTTCAGTTCTTTTTTCCTGATTTTATATTGGCCTATACCCAGCTATTAACTAATGCGACTGATTATGTGCAAAAAATCTGCTTTTCTTGTACCACATAGGACTATATGAAGTGTGTTCTGTTACACAACATAGATATAGGGCGATTGGTGAATGTAATTCTTTAAAAACAGTTTTTGCAAATTACGTTTAATAGTTATTTATATATATATTTTGAAGACCAAATGATCTAATCATTTACATATCAAAACAATTTATATGAGCTTTTAATCTGCCCGTATTTTATTATTTATTTTTATTATTTTAAAAAATCTTTATTATTATTAGTTAAGAGTTTTTATATAGCATATAGAGACATATATAACCTAAAGATGAAAAAATGCACTTGCCGATGTTACTGAACAAATATGTTCTACTACAGTGTCTGGGGTTCAGAATATTCTGGTTTAATTTCTGCTTCCGAGAGCGGTATTTATTTGCAACGAATATATGTATACTTTCATGTTTTGATTTTTAAAACGTGACCATTATTTTCCATTAGTGTTACTGTATGGCAATTAATTACTATGATAGTAATATACTACCATCACCAGTTTCTGCCATTGTAGAAATTTATTTGGAAACGCAATATCGCAAAACAAGCAGGAAAGCTTAATTTACCATTTTGTTCTGGTTGTGAAAGATTTTAATGATTCTGTTTAACAAATCAGTTTGAAATGCATAAAGTAGCTTCTCTGGGTAGTTTTACAGTGTTGTACAATTCAATAATAGTAGTTGTAAAAGGTTGAAGCTTAGCTAGAAAATAACGGACACTCAGAACACACCACATAAAAATAGGGTATTTATAATAGTCACGGACTCTGCGGTTTTCTCCAGTTAAAGTTACCTGTCAGAACTTGTGAATGAAGATTACTCTGTGTGCATTACATCACCATCTACTTACACGCCGCTCTTTGAGGATATAATTTAAAGCTACGTCTGGAAAAGCGGTCATATAACATCAGCCACTGACCTGCTGCGTCTGATTGACACAACTCGTCACTTATTACGTCGTTATGAATGAATTAAAAGCTCCCGACCATCTCTATACAGCTAGTTTTATTTTCGCCTTTTAAAATAATTACCGAACAGCTCGTTTTATCTTTATGCTCAGACCCCAGACTTGATACTAAAATAGATGCGGCTTATGGTTACAGTTAAAAAGTGGGCACGACTATGTTTAGCTTTGGTTTGTGCATTAGAAACTACATACCATTGTTTGTTTTTATAATTCAAACCTGCTTTATTCGGCTTACAGCAAATTTGATACATTTTAGGGAAGGGGTAGTTTGAAACGTGCGTAGAATATAAAAAGAGAGGATGTGGGTTTTTGCTGCGCCTCAAACGCGCCTTCAGCTTTCCAGTTATATATCTTAGTAATACTTGATCATGTTTCTGCTCACCGGAGATGAGTGCGCTAAACCCCGAGCGGTACCCAAGCGCTGTCATTATCACATTTAAAATCAAGTTTACTGGCTTAAGGCACCCCTGTTATGGAAATGGCGTTATAAAAACGCACCTGCACGGTAAATACCGCGCTGCTGAGAGTGCGGACGACTTGCGGAGATTTCAGCTGCGTTTAGTTAGCGTTGTACTTCTTTGTTAAAACCATATATTTTAAAACCTCAGATTAGAATAATAAATAATAGAATCCTAAATGGCATGGGGAACATACACAACCAGCTCACGAACATCTGCTTGTAGTCTGAAAGTGGTGAAACGCAGCATGTAATTTTAATGTCATGAAGTTAAATTAAAATTAATTTAGGAGTACCGCTCACTGCCTGGCACACGGCTGGATATTGCTTTCCACCTAGCAATACCCAGAAGGTTTCAATAATTTAAACGCATACTTTAGTAAAGAATAACACATCCCTATCATTAATTGTATACCCGTTTTGCGTCTCTTGTGGGTTCCTGGTCTAATCCCGCGCAGGAAATGGTTTGTTTTAGTGGCGGTTCATGTTTAATCGAAAGAAAAACTAATCTTAATTGTGTCAGCTACTGTGGAGCACATGTGTTGCAACCCTGACCAGCTCTGAAACAAGCCTGCACAGTCTCGGTTATTATCCCATTCATCAGTTCAAACAGACCCAGATTATCCTGCAGAAAATGACAAACTTGCATAAATGACCAAATATTTCCAGGACGAACTATTGCAATCTTTTGTGCGTACATTATTCTGTTAAATGCTGCTTATGCGATTTGATCTCATGCAGCTCATTTGATCTCGCTACTGACCCTTTCTGTGGCAATATGGTAAATTATTGTAATACTTCCTTGGGATAATACAGAAGGCATAATTTTAGGTTTGCTACATTTAAATGTACGGATATTTACCTTGAAACTCGAAACCACAAAGACCACCGATCGGATATGCAAAACGTACAATTTTAATTTCACTTCAGTGAAAACCCAAAGGAACGTTGAATTGTTTTGTATTTCATGCTATAGACGTAGGCCTAAAATAAACTCTTTCTGTACTGTTAGCTATAAGCTACGTAATTGAGAAAGTCTCAATTTCTGTCTAATTTAAAAGTTCTGTTTAATTTATAACTCGGGATGTGACTGTTGATCTGGCTATTAATTTAAGTTAACACAGACTTTTAGTTTTTGCCGTTTCTCTAACTCGTCATAAAACATCGTTTTTCATGCATGTCTTCCTTTTATTGTATTTTATACTTTTTATGTAATGCACTTTAAGTTGTCTAATGGTATGAAATATGCTAGACAAATAAACTTGCTTTAACTGGATAAGTGTAGAATTGGGATTGCTTTTCAGAGAAAGAAGTTAGACACAATATGTATATGGATAATTAATTTGTGAAAAAAGGGAAACAAAGCAGATCAAATAGTCGGTTTGCGTGGGTGTAGTTTAGTCTATTTATTTGTGCAGTTTAATCGCCATACTGTTCGGGAGTTAGAGTATAAAAGACGGCAATTGAACGTTCGCCCATGCGTACAATAATAATAAAACTCCGAATTAATAAATGACTAATGTTTATTGAAGAGAAAGGGAAAATACTAAAATTGTAAATACGGATTCAGCTTTCCAGTTATATATGCTAGTAATACTTTATCAAGTTTCTGCTCGCCGGGGATGAGTGCGCTAAACCCCGAGCGGTACCCAAGCGCTGTCATTATTGCCTAGCTTACTGGCTTAATGAACCCCTGTTATGGACAGAGCTGATCTGATAGAGCTGATTTGGTAATTTCACAGAGCGTTAAGTACGGCAGTAAACCCCATAGATAGCAATATTTAAATTTTTGCACCAAAATAATTAAAAATTAGCAGTTAAAGAAATAAGAAAATGCACCAACTGACAACCCTGATTTTTGTTTTGCAAATTAAATTGTTTGCAGGTGTCCTCTGGGAACCCAAACGCTAATAAAAATGTCAATTGGTGTAATGTAGCTTGGCGACGTATTACTTTTTAGCTGAAAGTTCTTAGGAGTAAACAGCAGTCAGTTATCACTTATCGTCATTTTATATCTCCATGACTACAGTACAGGATTCGGCCTTCAGCGATTTCTGAATGTTAAATGCGGAAACAAACGAACAAAAAAAAATAGAGAATCCAAACCAAGAGTTCAAAACCAAAAATCGACTCAAGGAACTAAATCCTTTTGAACCCGTCTTGCACATTGTCAAAAATGGGGATTTGAAATCCCGATACCCTGTTAAGTGTCAGGAAAAGATTTCAGAAATGTTCACCCGCACTGTCCTGGATATCCTCCAGATATATCGTAATAAAGAAGTACCGCAGTAATAAAAGGTGTTTTACTAACGGGCCAGTTTAGTTATTTAACAGCTCAGCTTTCCTTTTAAGACGTAAAGAGTCCCGAAGGTCTTGGTTTTTGAAAGGCGTAATAGGTATGAAAGCTTATAATTATTTAGCAGTAATTGTGTAAAATTGACCAAACTTTGTAAACATAATAAATCCATTTCCTTTCTATATGCCTATGAAAATAGACATATGTGCCAGGTTTCTGTCATACTTCTGATCTAAAACGATTTTGGTAGTAGGCCTATGGCTTTCACCTAAGAGACAAGTTCTGGTACCTATGTTTAAGGCCTACGTAGTTTAATGATATCTAACGATATTTTAACATGGAAATATCTTAATGTAAGTAAAATTTGACGTGTGAGCTTTTGTTATTAATCGTATTTTATCCACGCCCAAAACTTAATTTTGTTTTACAATGACGGTTTGGTCAATTGAGCCGATACAGAGGGGAAATAAAAAAAATAAAAACATTAAAATAGACAAACAGAAACATCTGACAAAATAAAAAAATACTGACCATTCGGCTCTATAAAACGGCGTTATCTTTAAAGGAAATATTTTTAAAAGACTGTGCAGTGTGTAATTCATATTACATAAATCAGCCAACATTTCAGATGACTAATGTGTTTTCGTGTTCCTCTGAATTATAACTAGTATTATATTTTATTAATTTTTTGTGAGAAGCTATTTTCTAATTTGAGCCAACTGACTGGATGCCTTTCTGCTGTATTTTCGCCACTGAAATAATAACGTTGTTCTATTTTGTACATTATTTAATACACTGAAAGCTTTAAAAGCATTTAAAAATATGGTACATTGTCCTAACAGGCCAACTATGGAACATGTTTAGGTACTTTTACAGTCACTGTGCATACTTAAACGTTACAGAGACAGAGACAAGTAATTCATATAAGGTGGAGGTGCGCTAATGTAATGTTTGGAATGGAAAGCATGCTTTTTAGCATTTGCTAAAACCCCTATCGTTTTGGCAATGTTTGGTAGGTCTCGTTTTATTATTTCATTCAGTTCACCCAAAACCGCATAGACACGGGCACAAACACATCCAAACACAAATTTAGATCAGTAGCTACAAAGATGTATATTGAATTCCCAAGAGCGAAGAAATAATGGAATAATTTATCTAAAATTATTTGAACAAATTGGCAAGGAGCTAAATTGTACGTGTTTTCTGGATGAAAACGTCTAAATACGATTGCAACATGATAATGTTTGAAAAGACTCAATAATTACAATTTGATAAACACATGCACTGACTTTAGGTGTTACATTCCTGAGCTTATTTTCTTGTGCCAGGGTGCAAACAGTTAATTATATCACCCCTTGTTCTCTCCCGATTTCCAGCTAACATTTTGTCCTGTTTTTCTTTGGGTGGGGAGGTGGTTTTCTCATCATGATCTTTAGGATGGGGTGTGGTGGGTTGACATTGAGAGGCGGGGAGAGCATACAGTTCTATGTAGCGCCTGAGTATTCTTCAGATATCTATCTTGCTGTGACGTTCGTATGATTCCTACGTCTCTGTTCCTCTGCGATGGCACCTGCATCAACACAAATTCCCCCCCCTCCCTCCAGACACATGCACACCCTGACTCTAGTTGGTCTTTGGACCTTGCTATCCACAATGACTCACATGTCCACAATGACTAATGTATAGTTCAATAGCATTAATACACTGATCTTGTGCACCAGGATCATCAAACCCAAGAGAAGCTCTGCATGTCACCATCATCTAAAGTTCTCTGTCAGTATCAGGTTTTGCCCATGTTCGTGGTTTTGTGAATGAGTGGTGTTTTGGGAAGTGTCAGTTAGATCTTTAGGAGACTGAGACTAAAGGAGGAGGCATTCTGAAAAGCTCTCGCAGAGAAGGAAGGTGCATGGAAGTCTAAAACAGCACCGATGTATTTATGGGGTGTTTATCACGCCGCACGTGAGCTTTAAACACATACATTTCAAATTATACGGGGTAACATTTTTGCTTTCAGCCGTTTGTTTCGGCAGAGAAACGAACCGCGTCTGAATGTAAAACGCATGCATAAGAATTATATTAAAAAAAAAAAACGCCCACGACTTGTGCAGCTTTGCTGGAAACAATCCCAGCCATGTTACCTAAATGTGTTGGCATAAAACCTTCGATTCAGCGTGACGATGCCAAACCGCCAAGGAGATGTAACGTTCGTATGCAGCTATAGATAACTAATGTTTTCTTTTTTTCCGAGCACCCGTTTTAACACACCTCGTGTTTTTCGAGATTGTTCTATTATAGGGCTGGACATGGGCGTTGTTAGGTCCGATCACGCGGGGTTATATCCCCGAGTATTTTGAGCCTAGGGCTGGATATTCAATTTTGAAAGACTTTCAGAGATAGATATATATTGATAGTTAGCAGTTTCATTCCAAGTTAGAAACTTTTTTTCTTTTTTCCAAATGAATCAGGATTTCAGGAAATTTAAGTGATGCTTGCCTTTGTTGTCATCTTGTACACTGATAAATGTTGTTATACCTCTAAAGCGCAAAGTTAATATAAAATAATTCCATTTGGTCTGTTAGTTAGTCTATTGGAACACTGTGTTTGGACACCCTGAAAGTGGACTTGCGACTTTTGTTTATTGTAGTGGTGACCTGTGGCGCAAGTAGTACAATTTGGAAGCCCTGCCCACATTGATGCTAATGTTGAGTGCCCTTCCAGTATCCTGTCACTCTCATTCCAATTCTGAGTGCCCATTGTATTCCCCAGGACCCCTCAATACTAGTCTCGATCCTGAATGTCCATTCTCCATTTTAGGAACCAATCCACACTCGTTCTAATCCAGACTGTCCATTTTCCTTCCCAGTACCCTATCCACACTCATTGTTATCCTAAGTGCCCATTCTTCCTCCTAGGACCCTATCCGCACTTGTTCCAATCCTGAGTGCCCATTTACCTCCCTGGATGCTATCCATACTAGTCCCAATCCTGATTGCACATTCTCCTCCCCAGAACACTATCTATACTCATGGTAATTCTCAGTGCCCATTCTTCCTTTGCTCTCCCCAGGGCCCTGTCCTCGGTGGTGGCCTTGGGCGCCAATATCATCTGCAACAAGATCCCTGGCCTGGCCCCTCGGCAACGGGCAATCTGCCAGAGCCGCCCGGATGCCATCATTGTCATCGGTGAGGGTGCACAGTTGGGTATCAACGAGTGCCAGTACCAGTTCCGCTATGGACGCTGGAACTGTTCGGCCCTGGGGGAGAAGACCGTCTTTGGGCAGGAGCTTCGAGTGGGTGAGTCAGCCAGCCTGCCCTAGTGTAGTGCACTATGCAGTTAGGGTTCCTGTACGGTCTACGGTTGCTTGGAATGACCCATGCAGGGTGATGAGACAGACACTAGCTCACAAATCTCATGACCTTGTCTGCCACGAACGGTTGCTCCTGTGCTCTGTCAGTGTCCTTTAAAACCCCAGTCTCCTCCAATTTTCCTTTGGGGAAAAAGAGATTTAAAGCAGACTTACAGAAACTGTTTTTTCATGGAATTGCTTTGTTGCCTCTAAACTTGAGTGTGTTTAATGCACATTTAATCCAATAACTCTGCAAACAATCAATGCTTTTTAGGACTGGCTGGATGTATGATTCAACTACTTTAAAGGCATTTCTACATGTCACAACAGGGGTGTTTTGTTAATGAATTCTTGGGGTGTCCTCCCTGCTCTCTCTCTCTCTCTCTCTCATTCTCTCTCTCTCTCTCCCTCTCTTTCTCCCTCTCTCCCAGTATGAGTCCTGTCTATCACCAGAGGCTAGTTTATTGCCACACTGACTGATGTAAGTCTGTCACAGTTTGTCTTAAGTAAAAGCTATAGAGTGGCAATTCGGCTCAGGGTAGCTGACGGCAATGAATGAGCCCTGAGGCTGGGAGCTGAGGAAAGCCAGAGCGGTTTGAGTTGGTCGCAGTCAGCCAATGGTTTGAAAGCTCTTCTAGCCTTGGTCCACCAAACCCATAATGGAGCCCAACAGATATATGTTGGGGGTATGAATTGCTTTTCAGAGCACATAATAACTTAGCGGGTGGACATTGTTAAAGCCTTTTCAGCCAAACCAGATCACTTTACTGCGTGGATAATTTGTATAATCTGTTTATGGGGTGTTCATGAGTGCTTCAAGGTACAACAGAAGGTCACCTACAGGTGTATCTGCCATCACTT
The DNA here is from genome assembly GCA_015164015.2 of Brevimyrus niger. Taxonomy (NCBI): domain Eukaryota; kingdom Metazoa; phylum Chordata; class Actinopteri; order Osteoglossiformes; family Mormyridae; genus Brevimyrus; species Brevimyrus niger. The sequence goes on along the minus strand of JAABNY020000063.1, from coordinate 30,493,605 downwards.
GAACCTGCAGCATCTATTGAACGAATTACATAGACAAAGATATATAACTTTGATAGTGGAGTTATTACATAAAGAGGACAGCTAACTATAGCAACAAATCAGAAGGTTGTGGTGATAATATATTTTGGGTTTTTCTGCTACTTTAAATGCCCCAGTAGCCTGAGGAGCTCCTGGTTTGAAATTACTGAAAAAGTTTGCCGTTATATTTGTAGTACACTTTATGTACTTTAAAACTGTACCAAAACCAAATAATGTGTTGAAAATATTATTATTATAGTGATTATATGACTCTTTCATTGATAGTTAAGAGTGGAGTACAATTAGGAGAACTACTAAATGTTTATTATTATGATTTATAACCGAATGACTTGTATGGTACAATTAAATATTTTGGGGTTTGGATATTGTGCAATATAGTGGAGTCAAAATATAAGCAACTACATTGCATAAATGTTAGGTAAGTTCAAAAAGGATTCTTGGTCACAAAAGGGCACAGACATGTTTTTATGGGGATAGAAGAGGAGTCTCCAGCTTCCATTTCAAAGACACTGGCTGGCTTTCAGCAATGCGGTGCCACCCTCGAGGTGAGGTAACACCTGGCAACAGTGGCTAGAATTCAAAGTGGGCATATCTCTCTCCATTGCCCACTGCTCACATAGGGTTGGTCAGTTTGGATGCATTCCGCAAAAGTACAACTCTTGTCCAAAAAGGCGCAATTTAATAGCCGGCTTATTGAATGTTACGGAACCAAAGAAATCTTGATTCAAGGAAAAGATTTTGTTAGTTAGATGCCAGAAATTTGATATTTATTTCTGTAAATATTAATATGTTTTTTAAAAAAATTGGCAAATCCCTATCTGGACACTTCTCAAACCCAGCAGTGGCGGAAACAAGGATGTCATAGGTTTGACTGGATCAAGGATCAGTTACTGTGGTCGTGTCCTTCAATGGTGCACCACAGGAGACTGAAGGGTCGCCAGCATGACTCTTAAAGGAGTCAACCTTTACAAAAGAGCTGCAGCCAGATATTGACCTGTGTGCCCTCGAAAGACAGACACCACAGACTAATAAAGAGATACTTATGGAAGAGGTCCTACCGCCCAGGCCTCACTATCATTTTATTACTCCAACTCATGAATTTGTGATTTATGATGTGGATTGTTTTATCTGGGATTAATGCATTCCATGGAATAATCTCTCTGTTGATCGTTAAGGTGTTTTTTTTTTTTTCGAGGTAGTTAATTTTGTGGTAATTATTCATTCTCAGACTTCTTGATCAGGGCCAACAGGAAAGCAAAGGTGTCCCGTTCATTTGCAGTGGGGTTGGGAGGTAGATTAGCCCCCCCCACCCCCAGTGGAGATGCAAGGCGACCTGCTGTACATGGTCCAAACACCTCAGTGCTGGCTCAGCAGCAGTAGACAGGCCTGAAAGGTGGCAGGCAGTCTGAACTGACAGCCTGGGGTGGCGTAATGGTAGGAGGTCACTTCACTCTCACTGAGTCCACCGATTCCCCCCGCCGCGTATGTACATCCATCATGAGCAGCGCTGACATACTGCAGGGCCTTGTACTCCCTCAATTGGGCTGGCCCCCTTGTGGACCTAGCACGGGGGGGGAGGGTGGATCCGTGCCCACAGAAACAAATATCAGATGAAAAGGGTGAAAATCAGGAAGCCTGTTTTGGGGGAGGGGCAAAGGTGGAAAAGCCTCTGATGAACGTGCGCATTTTAGGTGCTGAGTATACCTACAAACAACTCCATCAAAGGTCAGGAAGAGGGTATCCCACAGGAAAGAAATGGGGGGTTGCTCTGTTTTCAAAGTCAACATCATATAATATGACTTTATGCACTATTATGGCATTATAGATATTCATATATTTTATGTATAAGTTTAAACACAACATGCCAAGTATGATGGCCTTTTCAGACAAGGCCTTCACAGTAGTTTAATTGAGTCCTATGTGGGCCATCTTGGTTTGGTTCTGTATGTTAGTGGAAAAAATTAGGTTTTACAAAAGAGGTTTCTGCTGCGTGCCAGAGCTCGGGCTAGCATTTGGCTTTCCGCTCTAAAGTTAAAACAGCAGAAAGGCAGAGAACGCGCTGTAGCTGTGCAGATAAATTACAGCTCTTGCTGTTTCAGAGACATTCCTTTCTATGTGATACGCAAATGCCGGCACGCAGTGCAATCACCCCCTTTATCTATTCATTTTACCTTGTTTACACATTATTGCCGCTGTTTATTTTAATCTTGACGTATTTACTCTGTCATTAAGGATTTCCTTATCTGTTCTTAGTATTTTGGTTATGACACATTTATACCAAAACCACAGAATAAATATTGATCAGAACCAACATTGATTTATGTGGTCCTGTCAGCACTTCCACAAGCCCAGATCCAGGTTCTGAAACTAGACTTTGCCTCCATGTGTGTAATGACCCAGAGTTTCATACTGGTATCGATGCCCCCAGTGTTAACTTATGTTAATGAAATCTGGGACCAGTCAGTAGTAGTTTCTGTTTACCTGTTCCTGCTGTCAGCGTCCCAAAGAAACAGCCCGCGTTGGATGCTGGACTGCAGAGAATCTCTTGTTATCATGAGTGTCATTAACCTGGTTCTTCCCAGGAATAACTGGGAATAATAAGAGAATAATATAAGAGCTAGGAAAATATTTTTTTTTGTGCCTGCTGCTGCTGGGTGTATTTTCTGTGGGAGTTTTGGATTCTTTTTCCTGGAGGGAGAGAATTCAGCAGATCATTCATCAGCCTTTGGATCTGTGAACGCCAGTCTCAGTGCCCGTTCCAGGAAGTGCAGAGCCCCAGACTGAGTGCGTGAGAGGGAGCCCGCAAGCTCTCATGGACAGTCCGGATAGCAGACACACTGTGATCGGGATGACGGCCCGCTGGGATTCCACATTTATGAATTTTACAACAGCTTGTACAGCTTGAAGGGGATTTCCACCCAAAAAACAATGTTAAATTCATCAGACTATGTATTACTGCACCTTGAAGAGAGAACTGGACTTTTCACCCATGATGTCACCACGAGACGTTTGGTTTGTGTTGGAAGTGGCGGAGGGCAATGCAAATCAGAATCACTTGTCAGTACTTTACTACAGACGTATTCTTGTTTCTCCTCAGTCTGTGGATATATTCAATTATTAAAACAAATGTATGCTTATTGTGATATTTGCACTGTAGTAAGTCGAATGGCCTTTCAATCTGGGTAATCGTGACCCTAATATCGGAATCTGGGCCACCTGATGAGTCAGCCCCATAAATCAGTCGGGTGTCAGTGTCAGGAGGGTGACCCAGACGTGCTGGGTAGGTGGGGCTCTCACCCGAGGTGGCATGAAACTCGCCCGAGCTGGCAGGAGAGCAGATCGAGGGCCAAGCTACTGAGCAGCAGGGTAACCGAACATGTACTGAACAGCCAAGCAGCAGGGGAGCGGGGCAAACACCAAGGGCCTAAGTGGCAGGATAGCAGAGCGAGCACCGAGGGCCTTACTGGCAGGATAGCAGAGCGAGCCCCGAGGGCCTAACTGGCAGGATAGCAGAGCGAGCACCGAGGGCCTAAGTGTCAGGATAGCAGAGCGAGCCCCGAGGGCCTAACTGGCAGGATAGCAGAGCGAGCACCGAGGGCCTAAGTGGCAGGATAGCAGAGCGAGCACCGAGGGCCTAAGTGGCAGGATAGCAGAGCGAGCACCGAGGGCCTAAGTGGCAGGATAGCAGAGCGAGCGACTGAGCCAGTGCTGGGGGTGCATGTGCATCTTCTCAGGCACAGGTGTGACTACAGAACCAGACTTAAAGAATAAGGAAGGGGTTGCCCAGTACACTGGACCGAGACAATATTTGGCCAGAAACAGGATTTCTGTTCTAACATGGTTTGTAACACTGTAAGGGCCCCTGTAACAGCACAGCTGGGGTATCGGTTTCTTGAAGGTGTGTGTTGGGGGGGGGGGTTTCAGTGAGCTCCAGATGCTTATGAGATAAAGGCTCCCCCTCCAACATGGACAAGCTCTGTAGGCGGCTCATAGCAATGTAAGAGACAGAGGGCAGAGGGACAGGCTGGAAGACATCTTTGTTCATCCCAATCTGATGGAGCAGTGGGCTCACCTGTTCGAGCACTGAAAGTGATAAGGAGGCTCAAACAAGTAAAATCAAGACCAGCATCTCTGTTCCTGATCACTGTCAAGGTGAAAATGTACAGCAGAGAATTGGCAGGGAGGGACAGATTCTAGCAAAAGCAAGATGAGCAAGGATGGCATCTTCAGAGGGGGTGCTGACTTAGCAAGCCAATGGAGTGAGTATCTGATGCCATGAGTCAGTGTTTTTGGTGAGACAGTTTTTTTGGTGACACAGTGTTTTTGGTGACACAGAGCCTGAAGGCTGCTGTCGATCTGAATGCTGCCTCCCAGTCAGGCTCAGGTCTCCAGGTGGTTGTTGGCACTCGACTCTTCGTGGAGTATTGCCAAGGGATAATGTCCGAGAAGCCCTAGGACAAATAGTTCTACAGCATTGATGTGATTTTCATCCGCTGATGATCATTGCTAAGTTTTACAAAAAAATCACAACTCCTAGCACACCCACACCTTTTTTGACAATGTAACACCACTGCCATCTAATATCTGTCATTAATTTTTAATCTCTGTAAATGTAATTTTGGCTGCAGTGCATAAGGCTGACCAGTGGGTGTCACTTTTTTCTTTCGCCCTACAAACCATTAAGGATGTCTCATAAAATATTTTATCATATACAGCTACTGTGAATCACAGAGGTTCAATACACATATAAATCCTAAATATTATGTGATATTTAATAACAGTGTGTAGTGGTATGGTTTCCCCCCACAGTCCAAAAACATGCTAAGTTGATTTGGAGTTAGGTGTCCATAGGTGTGAGTGTGTGTGTGAATGGGGTGTGCTCTGACACATATTGGGTTATCCCCAACCTTGCACATGTAGCTTCTGGGACAGGCTCTAACCCTCCTCCCCCCGACCCTGCCTAGAACAAGCAAGTTAAGAAAATTAATGGATGGATGGATATAATGTGGTAATGTGGAACATGAAATATCACACTCATATGTGTCTCTGTGTAGCACACGCGACACCACTCACCACTGTGGAACACGCGTGGCACACTCATTCACGTCTGTCTGTCTAACGGTCTGCGTCCATTCAGCATGAATTGGGGGACTGAATCTGGTGCTGCTGCTGGTGACATTCCAGAATTCTCGAAGCTGTTTCCTCTTAAGAACACAAGCCATTTTTGAGTCCTATTTGATGGAAACAGCAGACACCGAAACGTCATGCAAGTGGTTTGAAGTGACGCATTACCCCCCCTCCCCATCCGCCATCTGGGTTGTACCTGCTTTCCATGTGGTACCAGGCTGCCCCACATCCCACCTCATCACGGACACTTGCCACTGAAGCCCATTAGCCATCTGCTTTAATATTCCCCCTTTTCTCCAGGCCTTCCAAGGTTTCAGAGCTCTGTCCAGTTTTCCGTTGCCGCCATTCGCCATTCCAGTGTGGTTCCTCTGGAATTCAGTCAGAGCTCTGGGTCTCTTTTGCATTCTCCCTGTGGTGCTTAGTACCCATGTGCCTGTGAGGCCTGGACTGAGCTTCTGGGGATGTTCCCTGTGTACTCCGACACAGTCTGGCAGCAGCAGGCCAAGGTAATGGCCTGGGAGGTGTCATCACAGCAGGTAGCCTGGAGCAGGCATGGTTGTGGAAGGTGGACAGGACCAAGTAGCAGGAGATGGTAGGTAGAGAAGGTGGACTGGACCAAGTAGACAGAAGCAGGTAGGCAGGGAAGATGGACTGGACCAAGTAGACAGGGAAGATGGACTGGACCAAGTAGACAGGAGCAGGTAGGCAGAGAAGGTGGACTAGACCAAGTAGATAGGAGCAGGTAGGCAGGGAAGGTGGACTGCACCAAGTAGACAGGAGCAGGTAGGCATAGAAGGTGGACTGGACCAAGTAGACAGGAGCAGGTAGGCAGAGAAGGTGGACTGGACCAAGTAGACAGAAGAAGGTAGGCAGAGTAGGTGGACTGGAGCAGACAGGAACTGGTAGACCCAGAGAAGGTATACTGAACCAAATATACAAGAGCAGACATGCCTAGAGGAGTAAGTAGGTCAGTGTAGATTGACAGGTCCAGGTAGGTTGTAGTGGGTATAAATAGACTGGGCCTCCAGACTGGGCAGCACATTGAAAATAATGTTCTCATCAGTGGAGTTAATTCCTACAGTGGAAATGTGACAAGGGTCAGAGAAAGACACAGCGCGTTTACCTGCTGTGGCACCTGCAGCCTTCTTTCCAAAGGACTTGGGGGGGGGGGGGGCATTCTCATTTCTCTTGCAAACCTGTAGCCAGCCTCAGAATGGGTGAGGCCGGAAGCCCATCTTTCATCATGATGGTTAGGAAACACCTGGGTGGAATGTGGGTGGGTGCAGTGAGGGAAGGTGTAGCGGCTGACGAACAGACGCCACTCCACAAGGGAGCTGTGCTCCGCATGAGAAAAGCAGCTCACAGGGGGAAGGATGTGGAAAAACTATATGGGGGAAGGGAGAGTGTTTTTTTCATCCATAGGATAATGGCTGACGGCAAACAGTGGAAGCACATAGTCTCTTGCGGCGGGCTAGACACATGGCACCAGTATAAAGTTGGAGTCTGCAGATTGTTGGGTAATTTTCTTTCCAGTGGGGGGGGCGGGGGGGGGGGGTCGGGGGTGGGGCATTCTGGACCCAGCTGTGATGGAAAACTTTTTCACTGTCCTTTGGCCCTCCACACCCATAACACCCCCCTGCCCCAAACACACACCAGACCCACATAAATGCCCCTCAATGAGGGTGGCCATCCTGGAAATTGCCCCTTAACTTCTTGTCCTAAGGGGTGGGGCTTGGGGTTGTCACGGTGGCAAGCTGGTCCACGGGAAGGGGGTGGAGAAGACATTAGCGACAGCAGTCACGCCCGGGACAGGCTCCATGTCGGAATACCAGTTCCAACTGTAATTGACCGCAGTATCCGTGCCTTGGAGAAGAACACAGCCAATATTATGCATTCAAACTCCAAATTGTTATAACGGTTGTGAGGTTCCGCCATTCAGGACTCCGAGCTTGGCACTGCAGTTTTAAAATTCTGCTATTTTCTGGCCCTTGTCTTGATTGGTGCTCAGCACAACTGCAGGATATGCAGGTCCGACCTCAGTAAATCCTGTCGATGTCCTGCTGTGCTATTCCCTGCTGCGCGACAAAACACACAGCCGTTATACCCCTCTGACTTCTGAGAGTTGGCACAGTCTCGAGTGAAATAAAAGGCCCCCACTGAAACCCCAGCCGTGCTCTGAGACAAAACGTACGCTCACATACAAATTATAAAAAGAGCATGGATGATGACTCTGAAAAGTGAATGGCTCCTTTTCTTAGCTTATATGAAACAAATATCCATTTTGTCATGTCTTAAGTCGTTGCAGGATACATTTATCCTACAGACTGTGAGCCATGGAGAATACCACATTGCAAAGCAATTTGCAAGATTAACAGGCACAGTAAATGAAACAGAGATAAATGTTTTATACTATATACCTGGGGCCTTTACTTTATCCTTAAGGGGTTTTTTGTCAGGACTGTCCCTGTGTCTGACATCAGCAGGTATGGTGGTGAAACAGAAACGCAACGGACAAGGTCCCTTAAGTAATGCTCAGGGTCACCCAGGGCATGTGAACTAAGCACCAGACTGGCTCAAAGTCAGACCCGCGAACATTCCGGAGCAGAGTGGCGCACCAGGAAGGTGCTTATTAGAGGAATTCAGCACTTTGGACAGCACCTCTGATAGGCTGCCCTCAGCGTGCCTGAGCTGTTCACCGGCAAGAAGGGTAGGGTGCAGAGAACCCTCTGGTTCCTGCTGAAGGGGTCTAAAGACACAGCAGAGTAGCAGGCTGCACCTCTCTCCATGTGAATAGTTTCGCACGTGCCTCCTTCCCACCTCCTCCTTCCCCACCTCCCCCGCTGCACCTATCTTCCTGGTGTCACCAACCTCTGCAGTCCTGGAGGAATTCACAGGCAGGCTTCCAAAGGAGATCATTATACTTCCCCGATGCTGCGATTCTCTGGCGGGAGTGATGTTTAACGTCTCAGCGGGTTAACGTTGGGTTTGGTAGAAGAAAATACTCACATTATGAGATCAGTTAACCTAGTGGTTAAAACTATTAAGTGATTACCACTGTGGTTATGCTTGTGACTCTGACTTTGACCATGACCTCATTTTACACCTTGTTTTTATTAAAGCAGGACTATTTTTCTGTTTTATATAATATTAGCATGCCAGGGTGGGGGGGGGGGACTTTCTCTCTCTTGCGCCCTCTTTCTCTCTCTTCCTCCCTCCCTCCCTCCTTTCTTTCCATATACTGCTCTGTACCCCTGCAAATGTGGCAAGAATCTCATTATGTTCCTGGGAACACACATGACAATAAAACTCAACCTGATTAATGCGATCATTTGGCATGGTCACTAAGTTGTTACTGAAAGAATTATTTCTGGCTCAGAGGCTGCAATTAATACTTGTAAATTATGAATTATTTAGTGCTTCAAATCAAAGTAGCATTTAAAAAAGCTGGATCTAATGGGGCACCAGCAGCTTCACCCTGATGAACAGGTTTTCTACAGTCAATGATAAAAACAAACTGCATTTGTGGCAATCTGTACTGAGGAAAGCGAAAAAGACACATCTGAGAGCCCCAACCAGCTTCATGATGATTACATGTTGTGTGATTAACAAAATGGTTAATGCCTGTTTAGTGTAGTGTAATTAATGATGGTTAATGGGATTCACCGATTAAGTGGCACACATCAGTTCACTCAGGGAGTAATATCTCAGGTTGTGTGCTGAACTTTGAACTTGGTGTTACAAACTTCTATTTTATTTATACTTAATTGATTTAGTAATTCCTGAACTTGTAAATCATATATCCAGCAGGGGGTGATATGGCACCTCAGTGATTGTCCCAGGTTCAAACCCTGCTATGTCTTCCCCCAGTCCTATCTATCTGTGTGATTTACTGCCAGTATTCTCTTCTGCACGAGAAGAGGCTCAGAGTGCCCCCCAGAGGCTACAATGGCAGTTAGGCACATAAGTGTGCATTGGTATACCCAGTGCTGGACTGGCTAAGTGACAGGATTGGGGAATCCCTGGTTAGCCATGATCCCCGCCCCATGCCACCCAATTTTACTGCCTACACTGCCCCCCCTCCCCCGGTTTGGGGCATGACATTCCTATTCCTGAATCTCTGAACCACTCCAGCCCTGGGCGTACCTGCCTGTGGTAAACAGGAAGCCCCTGGTGACTGTGTGCCTTCCCCACCGCCCGCAGGCAGCAGGGAGGCGGCCTTCACCTATGCCATCACGGCGGCGGGCGTGGCCCACGCGGTCACGGCGGCCTGCAGCCAGGGCAACCTGAGCCACTGCGGCTGCGACCGCGACAAGCAGGGCTACTACAACCAGGAGAAGGGCTGGAAGTGGGGAGGCTGCTCAGCGGACGTCAAGTACGGCATCGATTTCTCCCGAAGGTTCGTAGACGCCCGCGAGATCAAAAAAAACGCCCGGAGGCTGATGAACCTCCATAACAACGAGGCGGGAAGGAAGGTAACCCCCCCCCCAGACAAAAGCATCGATCCACACCATTTAACGCCAGGGCAATTATTTGCAGGAAATAAATCGCTCGGCATGCCCTTGCATCTGCTTTCGCTATTTCTTGCCAATAATTATTTCCTTATAAACACAGCATATTTCACATTGTTTTTTTCTCACTTGTCTGATATCTGTCTGCTAAAAGGACTGTGACACGCCACAGGTCGCTGTCTTCCTGTGTGAACGACACCTACAGCCGCACTCACGCCGGTGTGCTTGTGTGTGTGTATCTGTCTGATGAACACGCGCTTCCAGACAGGACAGAACCGGGACAATTGAACCACAGCAACGTGGTGCCGCTCTTGTCAACAAGCATCCGTTACACTTCCATGTGTTGGCTGTGCTTTAGCCAACAGATGCTCCCTTCCCCCTACAACCCAGCATCATTTCTGCTAGTGAGGGCATCTGGCTCATGCCCCTTTGGCTGTGTTTGTGTGTCATTAGTCATCTTTCAACAACACAACAACATGGGTCATTACAGAACGAGCTGCTCCTGGGTGCGAATAATAATTACGGAGATTAATGGAGCCTAATGAATGCGCAGGGTTTTCTGTTAGGCACTGGAGAGAGGCGGGAGAGGGCTGTTGTCCTGCCAGGTGGCAGCCTGCCGCACCTCAGACAGCCCTAGGCCGCTTGTGAAGTGTAAAGTCGTTCTGTTGCAAGTTGTCATTCCTGTAGAGACAGTGCTGTCCCACCAGCAGAGTTGCATAGTGTGAGCCTTCCAGTGACTGCATCCTATCCCTCCTGTAACAGCCAGTGATTTGATTATTCACCTGGCAGAGGCTGCTACTTGGGTCCTCAGTAGGCACAGGTGTGAAGTCATTTAGCTTACCAAGGAAGTGTAAATATATAAACTATTAGCTGCGAATGGTGATACTTGTAAAATCCAAATGGATATTATGTGCGTCAATTAGCTGTTTTCAGGTCAACAATGACTATTTAAAAACATATAAATGATGATCTGCCACAGAAACCACACAGTTTACACTAAAAGCAATAGTCAGCCAAAGAAACTATTTACACAGCGAGGCAACAGTTAGCCAAACTTTCAATAATCAGCCATACAGACTACACAGACACATGGAGATAACAGTCATGTACAGACTACACAGACAGACAATAGCTGGACAGAAAGACAACAAACAGCTATGTAGACCATTTGTACAAGAGGCAAGAGTATGATACATGAGACTACAAACTTCCACATACTAGACTACATAATAGTCAACAGTCAGACACAGACTTTTACACAGGTACAGTACACTACAGTCAAGTGCAGAGAGACAACACTAAGCCACAAAGACTATTTAAACAGGGAGGCAACAGTTAGACACATAGACTACAAACTGCCACACATACTAAACAAAAGGCAACCGTCAGACACACAGGCTATTTAAACGGGGAGGTAACGGTCACACAGACTATTAACACGGGGACACTGCAGTCGAATGCATGCAATTAAAAAGCACAATTGTAATTAGAAAGCAGTTAATTACCAATAAGATCACATTTAATATTCTTCTGTTTGTAACACCTGATAAACACACGATGAAATACGAAAAATGCACAAAAATTCCAGCCATAGCACAAATAGACAATATCCCTCTAAACACGTCAGTTAATGTGCATGATAACTGAGACGGATGTAGTTGTGTATGAAAATCAGCAAACTAAATACAAATCTATACTAGCCAGGGTGACTTGGTGTGTGTGTGTGTGTGTATAATTGTAGCACATCGGAGTGTGCACCATCTCTGTGTAGCAGCATGTCGAACATCTGTAGGCACGATCATTTGTTTAGTAGATCGGGCTACATTTAAACGGACTAAAATGCTTTTCAGAACTGGAGACGCTAAATATCCATCGGCGCGGAGCTGCAGAGCCCTGCGCAGGAATGATGGTTTATGAGTAGAAAAGGAGACTCACTTTAGTGCCAGATGAGCAATTACATCCACATGAATCCAATTTCTTGCAACTCCTCCTAAGTACACTGTGTATTTGACGTGAACGATCGCAGCTAGGAATTTCTGGTCTTTTACTAATTGGTAGCAGGAGACAGACTATGATGGACAATGTTAAATAAACACTTCCAACTATACACCAATCGCATGAGGAACAATAATTGCGGTCTGTGCTATAAGTTCCTGGGACTCCCTAGTTCTCCGACGACACGCAAGGCAGGATTTCCAACTGATGCCATTGCCCACCCCCTGATTACCCTCTCATATCCCTGCCATTAGCCGTGTTTCACTCCAAGACAATGACTTTGTTCCTTGTACATGTGAGGGTCTAGATAAATCCATGTATTACTCCAAATAACGTTATTTTAAGAACCCACGTGTAGCCCCTGTGTTACGTTACGCTAGTGGACCCCTAAACCTCGGATTTCGCACAGAGGAAACAGCCTGGTTATTCCGCCCTACTCGCGTGTAGATGAGAAGAGAAAGTGGTGCCAAGGTTAGATCATATAAATGGTGATGCCATAACAAATGTCAGACTCCGATGTCCTGAAGTAGTCGTAGGCGTGAGTTTCCCCTATCGCGATGAATCTAAGCCCGCAACTACACACTACTGAAAACTGCTGCATTACATCTTCACGTAGTTTAAGTTTGTTTTCAGTATTCGTAAAAATAGACTACCAGTTTGGGACAAATTATGGATGCATTTTTGTACACTTTAATTTATTATTATTTTTTTAAAAAAAGAAAAATAACATCAAACTAAAATTAAGTAGAATTGTCGTGAAATCGTACGTATTTTAAAACCTACAGCCTGCAGGATTTTTCGACTAGTTCTCAATCTTCAAAAGCCTTATTATTGCACTGATCTCTAAAACAGACCCTGAACTGTACACTCCCTCCATCGGTCTGCTTCTTTTTCAATATTTCGATGGTCGGCGCAGCATCCAAAGCACACTGCGATCCAGATGTAAACGGTTAATGGTCATCATTGGAGTGCGTATGAGCAGCGTATCTGCGGCACATCAAGTAGCAACGTGCTCCATATTTAAGTAGAGTGTAACAGTATACGAACACAGTGAAATGAGATTTATATTTGTTTTTCCCCAGCACTGATGTGGTCTTTTGGAAGGTACAGAGAATTACAGAGCAGGATGTCACCAATAATGGTGTTTTCCCCATGTGTCTGACATATTACTGGCAAGAAGGAGCATTTTAGAATCTCAAATATTTTAAACAGGATTTAGGTTTATTTCATGTGCAACTGCATTTTAAAAATGCCTACTAACTAGAATATTTTAGAAGGTCTGTAAGTGATTAAAATGACTTAATTTCCCCCTACTGTTGATTCTTTATTGGAGTTGGAGCAAATCTGAAACATTCCGTGGTTGTATCATATCTAGATTTTGCATTGAACAAAAACAGATAGATAGATAGATAGATAGATAGATAGATAGACGACCAGAAACTGTGGCTTATAATTATATTGTATATAAACAC
>JAABNY020000063.1:30467145-30478747 GCA_015164015.2 Brevimyrus niger | reverse complement strand
TCTTGATGATGATGGTTATGATGGTAGTGACAAAGATGTCAATGATAACAATGAGTATGGTGAGGATGAAAATGTGGATGACATTAATAATGGTGTTGATGGTGAGGATGACAATAAAGAAGATGATAATTATGATGCAAAGAGCAGTGATTACCATGCAGTAACAATGAGACTGAAAATAATGATGGCACTAATGATTGGAGAAGATAATGGTGAAGTAGCTCATGTTAGAGATTGTTCTGATTGAGAATGATGACAGTCAAAGTGGCTCCTTTACTTCTCTAACGCCAAGTGTCTCTCCCAGGTTCTGGAGGAGCGCATGAAACTGGAATGTAAGTGCCATGGAGTCTCAGGATCCTGCACCACCAAGACCTGCTGGACAACGCTGCCCAAGTTCAGGGAGATTGGCTACATCCTGAAGGAGAAGTACAATGAGGCAGTGCACGTGGAGGTGGTGCGGGCCAGCCGGCTGCGGCAGCCCACCTTCCTGAAGGTCAAGAAGAGCCCAGATTACCGCAAGCCCATGGAGACGGACCTAGTCTATATTGAGCGCTCACCGAACTACTGCGAAGAGGACGCCGCCACGGGTAGCGTGGGGACGCAGGGGCGTCTGTGCAACCGCACCTCGCCGCACACCGACGGCTGCGACCTCATGTGCTGCGGAAGAGGCTACAACACGCACCAGTACACCAAGGTGTGGCAGTGCAACTGCAAGTTCCAGTGGTGCTGCTTCGTCAAGTGCAACACCTGCAGTGAGCGGACGGAGGTGTTCACCTGCAAGTAGGGCCCAGGCTGAGGTCGGCGGCGTTTCTCGAAGAACGCGATGAACGGAAACAGATGGAATTTACAATGTGGAATCCCTATGGCGTTGTTTTGCACACAAGAATCTCGGTTTGCTTTAAAGTGTCAATAGATAAAACATCCATAGGTAAAAGCCCAACCTGACTCGCAGGATAAAGATGGTGCCCTGGACCTGTGCAGTGCATTCCAGGATTTGTAGATCCTCACCGCTACAGAACGCTTGTAAAAATGGCACAGAGTGACTAACTCCGAAGGATGTTGTGAAACATCACATCACCTGCTTTTTGGATAGAACACAAAGTTAACAGTCCTGTAGTGTAATGGTCAGCGTTTAGTCTAATTAACTTAAAGGAATTGCAAGGGAGAGCAGGCCTGACTATTAAAGATCCATTGGACATTCCTTTTTTTATGAGCTGTCAAAGCAAAGAACGCTACATTAACTTAGCGCCCTTCATGCGCTGAATTGGCCTCAATGGGATTTATCTCTACAGTAAGCCTTATGCCAACTGGAAAAAACGTAGAGTATGTTAGCTATCCAGTCACACTGGGACTGTTTGAACACTGAAAATATTTTGTTTATTTATGTTATAGTATCTTTAAACAAAGCACTAACGGGTAGAAATGTCTTTTTTTGTACTAAGTGTAAAAAAAAATTTTTAGAGATTATATTTGAAGGTGCATATCATTTAAACCACCCCGTCCCCACTGCTCTTTTCTGAACAATAACATTGCTACTGATGTGTGGAATTCAGATACCTACCCACAATGCATTGCATTTCTCATGCAGACACATTTGTTTCAGTTCGCTGTAGCTGGTGGCTGGGAGGTACAACGCCGTTTCTGCTTTCTGTTTCATTATAAGAGAAGATGATGGTTCACATTTTTCCTGCCCTGCATCTCTTGTACCATTAAATGCGAACACGATGACTCTGGGTTCGCTGTCCAATTGTGCACTGACTATAAAAAGAATCCAATACCACTCAGCTGAAAAGAAATCAATCAGTCTGAGCAATGTTTGAAATAAATGTGACCGACCGACCGAACGTCATGCTGCTTCAGGGTCTCACACCCGAAAAAAGCTTGTTAGTGACCTTCTGCCACCCTGCTGGTTCATGTTCCCCAGCCTCTGGGGCACCTGCCCAGGAGCAGGCAATAGACACAAGCCAAACCCCCAAAGGGAACCAAGGGCCCAGCCGGGTCGTGGCTTTTTGTAAACAGTAGATCTGTCTGAGGTTCGTTTGAGAAGACACTGGATTTTGGCAAATTTCGGCTAATGAATGAAACTTAATTAAAATTTATATACATATGTATAATGTTAGTTATATATGTGGTACTGAAACATATACAATCGTAATATTAAGAATATTTATAATGATGTATATATGTCTGTCTATACTTTTTGCACTTTAAATCATTTATATTCTGAAACAAATGTCATTGATATTGTTGTTATTGGTAGTTTGACAAAACAGTTGGTTTTCTAAAGAATTTGCTCTGAAACTGAAAATTTGACTCAAAAAGATCATATGTTTTTCTTTTATACTTAGTGTACATAGAGCGAACCTGAGGAGATTTACTCTGGAGAATAATTATAATAGCTCAGTTATAAATAATATTCGTAATATTAGTAAATTGTTTACTTTGAGTTAGGAGTATTTGCATTATTTAGTTTTCATAACAACCACTGCTTTATTGACATAATCAAGTCAGCTGTCTATAGTAAAATTTAGAATATAGAAATTTATTACTTTGTAAATATAAACATTTATTGTTTTATTAAAAGACTAATTGCTTGAAAATGTATAAATCCTGGTTTTGCATTCTCTTGCCACACTGATCTGCAGAGGCAAGTGAGGCACGGCTTTTAAATTTTCCACTCTCTGTTTATGGTTCACAGCACTGGCAGGTTGAACACACCATCCCGCACTTGGCGGTTACGCAATCAGCCTCTTTCATGTGCTTTGAGATTCCTCTATGCTTTCAGCAGTGTCTGGAAAAGATATTTTAATATATATAACAAAGATGTGACTATGGTTTTCCTGAAATCAAAGTAATATATTTTCTTTATATCATATTCTCGACTTTAGGACATCAGTTTTTCAATTTTCACAGCTAACGATATCCTGAAAATGTGGTTGAAATATGATGCATTGTATTTCAAATGCACAGGACCATTTCGCTTAATAACATTATTATAATTAAACTGTTTAAAACAAACCATTTTACTTATTTGTTCTTATTAGGGTTTTTCTGTCACCAAACTACCTAAACTCAAACTGTTCTTTTTATGTTGTAACACTGCGTCTGGTTACTATATGCCCTGACCATATGCATGATTTGGATTGATTGTACATAAAATGAAAATGGTCATGTACATACTAAACTCAAGTAGAAATTTGCTGACTGGCCAGTCCGGTGAAGCTTACATGCTCGTTGGTTGAAGCAGAGATTTCCATGGGTATGACAGTGTTGAACAGTGTCAGTGAAGACCTCTACTCCAGTTACTCTTCAACATTAGAATGCTTTCTGTAATATGGTTGCCATTGTCTTTTTAAAAATTTGGGCCAACATCCATGGAAAAAATGCGTCTTGTTCCGAAGTTCCAACCACTCTTAATACAGACATTGGCTTCGCTAAAGAAACATAAATTCATAAAGTCATTGATAATTAAAACAAAGGGAGTGCTGACTGTAACACTAGTTTGTACACGACATGTGTTTGCCATCATCTGTGGTACATCTGTTGCCAGGTCTGATGGGTCGTTTAGTTATGATGAGCTTGGAAACCAGGACAATTTGGGTCTGATTTGACACAATATGAGCCTAAACGAGTCGGTTGAGCAGTGAATGCAAATGGATCCTGCTATTTAGCAGGTTTTTCAATGGTTCATCCTATATGTGCCAGAACCTTATGGTCATGAGATGGAGAATTTGTGAGGAGCTGAACTCAGCAGCACATTTAAAGCAAAGATTCTTCCAATTTTATCGGTTTGGCTGCTGTGTATAAAACTCGATCTTTCGGTTTGTCGTTCTGGAGACTAACAGAACAACGATGCACGTTTTTTCCCCCCATCGCATATATTAACCCCTGCAGCTGCTTCAAACTTCGTACAAATCTCACAGTTTCAATGCTGGATGGCCTGGCCTAGGCCATGTCTGGGCCTTTCCACAGTAAAACGCCCTAGGAAAAAGATCTGTACCGCCAAAAGTGTACCGCCCACACTATATGGGGGTCGGTTAACATGCAGACATCCTTACATTGCCTATTCAAGTCCTAACTTGAACTCTTAAGCATCTGTGGGAAAACTTGAAAATTGCCGTCCATAAGCGATCCACAAGCAATTTGAGAAAGCTTGAGTAAACCTGCCAAAATGAACGGGCGAATAATGTACCAATCCAGAGCACAACACTGGTAGAGACTCACTCAAAAACATTTGCGGCTGTGATCTCCGCCAAAGATGCGTCCACTAAACATTCACTTCACAAGTCACTGAAGTTGACGTGCTTTAAAGGGCCGGATCATCCCCAGAAATTACATGCTTGAAATTCAGCTTTCGATTAAAACATCAGATCTTGAAAAAGATTTGGAGGGCGAGTAGATTATTGAGGTTAATCCAGTTTTGGGGTGTTCTGGGTTCTTTTGACCCCAATAACCTGCAGAAGTCCTAACAGCAGGCCTGAAACCCCTAGAAGTAAATCTCATATTCCTGTGCTTAAGTTTAGTTTTACTTGCGATTGCTGCCAACATTGTACATTTACTCATTTTTTCATGTTTACTTTGGAGTGTTAATAAAACAGCATGAAACAGTAGAGTAACTTGTGAAACATGTGGAATAGCAAAGGGACCACTGGTGTCAAAGGCAGGCGTCTGTGGTCTAATCAGTTTAATTCATTACATTTACATTTATTTATTCAGCAGCTGCTTTTGTTCAAAGTGACACCCAAGCGAGCTGGATATTACATCACAAACATACAGCTGCCAGGGAGGCAACCGGGCATAAGTGTAGCCAGGCTGAGCCAATGAGAAACCAGTAACTAATGTAAGTTTGCAATGGAGCTAAACGGTATACTACAAACACAGCAAGAACCTACATTTCAAACTCAGAATGAAGTTCAGCTGCGAGCCCAGCAGGCTCCGGCGGCTCTTGATATGTTGCTTTGCAACTCGCAGCGGTTTTCTTGTGTCTGGAAAGCGCATGGGACAGTTGGCGGGGCAGGAGCGAGATGTGTTTTGTTAGCTGTCTGAAACCCGGCAGAGCCCGGAACCGCGTAAGCCCTGGATGGGGAGACACAAATCCACCCGCTTCAAACAAACATTTTGTCATTAGAGAATAGTATGGGGAAGTGGAGCATGCGGCATGTGAGCTCTGCGCTAAGGCGGCCATTGTGGAGGTGTCAGAGTGATTACTTCATGTGGACTGCGCTCTGCAGGCTCACGGCCCCGGACTCATTCACCCTGTGATCGACGTGCTCGAGCTTACAGATCAATGGGGGGAAACAAGGCGGGCATGGGACAGAGACACCTGGGCAGGGTGGCTGGGAGACTCGTGGTCCCTTTCCTGTTGGGAGACTTTTACTGGCCAGGAGGATGGGCCTCTAGCTCAGGGAGGAGGGGCTGAACAGGTACACAAACCCCCTGGCGAGGGAAAGGAGGCTGTTTGGGCCATGGTGATCCCCCTTCCCCCGAGGGAGGCAAAAGGAGGATTGTCATGGTATTTCAGAGCTGGCAACACTAGCCTGTAGTGAGATTGACATGGCACAGACAGATGTGAAACAAGATGACCCAAAGCTAGAAAGATGACAGGGGGTGAAGAAAGGGGCCATTAGAGGCCCCCAAGGTGCAGATCTCTACTCTAGATATATATAGACAAATGAATGATTCCGCACTATATTCCTGATAACCATACACTCCAGAGGCCTAAAGATTAGCACACTGTATGAAAACTGCAGGGACTTGTCAGATCATCCAGGAAGACATCCCTGGTGGAGGTGCATATCCTAGGATGACATGATAGGATCAAGCCTCGAGCAGAGCAAGGCTGGAATGGGCATCAAAGGAACGGCTCTCTGCCAGTGGGGCATTTAATATGTCTTGGGGAATTCTTGAAGGTCATCTTCTGTGTGCCGCCACCGCTCTGTCTCTGAAGCCATGCCAGGCTTGCTGGTGCAGCCATCCATCCATCCATCCATCTATTCCAATTGCTTATCCTGGTCAGAGAAGGCTTGGAATCGATCCCAGGGGGCATAGGGCACCAGGTTTGCTGATGCAGTCCTTATTATACTGCTACCTGGACATTTTTCTCCTGAAATTATAAGGTTGTACTAATTATGTTGTGGGCTCATTTATTTATTCAGTTATTCTAGTCTAGAAAAGCTTTTAGATTACATATGACTGATAAGAGCTTTCAGAATGAGAATGTTTCTCCTGGCTTCACCAAAGTTCTGCTTTGGTTACCATGACATCAGCCTCCTGATGGGTCACAATGTCATTCCCACAGGTGCCCGGCACCCTGATCTGACCTTAGTCATTATCACAGAGATCAGTGGGACAGTTCATACATGATTGGCTACTCAAAGTCTGTGAGATGCCCATGAGACTAAAGCCTCATCCTCCAATAGGGACATTCTAAGTGTATTTTCTATGCATTTCTGACATCTTTTACACTTTTTACAGAAACTGTATTTACTGTATATCTATTAAAGGAGTTCAGACTAACTACCATGGGCCGTTGCATCTCCTGCTGTCCATGCGATGTAATACTGGATAAAATTCTGCATATATCTAGAATGTGCTTACCCCAGATAGATCCATATATGTGGAGATCAATGTAGTTGTAGTTTTTCTTCTACATTAAAAATAACAGGTATGTGTCCTACTGTTACTAATTGGGCAGAAAGTCACAGCTGTCTTACCTAGAAGTTCAGGTTCAGATTCTGCCTCATCCACTGTTTGGTGCTTAGCATGCTGGAACCAACCGACCAGCCTGACCATTGTTTTATTGCAGGAAGCCTTTTTTTCTGTTAATAAATACTTGGCTGGCTGGGCTGCAGCCTGGTTGCTTGTCTCACTTTGGTGAGAAGGCAGCAATGTGAGCCGGGCAGGTTACACATGTCAAAAGATCCCCTGAAAATAACACAGGGGTCCCACTCCCATCCAGAGAGCTGGCCCTTTACTAAGGGGTGAATCATCTACTCAAACCTCTCTCTCTACTGCCTTATCTTCCCTTCTGCCGGATTGTGATATACGAAGGGCCTCCTCGCTCGCTGGATTTTAATAAAATGCCTCACAGCATAATGTGGATTCCAGCCAAAGCATAAATAATTGAAGATTGAGAGATACTGTAGACTGTATGGAGCCTTTCAGTAGCAGAGCATTCCTCTATGTTCTGGAACAGGACAGACACCTTTCCCAGTGAGGTGAGAGCAAAATGTTTGCTCGCTGGATGCCTGTAAGTGTGAGACTGTGGTGTGTGGGTAAGTGTGTTCGTCCCTCCGTCTGTTATTTGAAACCACTTGTCCTATTCAGGGTCATGGGGATCCCAGAGTCTTTCCTAGAGGCTATGGGTGCAAGGTAGGGAACAACCCAGGATGGGGCACCAACTCATCATAGGGCACACTCTCACCTACAAATAATTTGGTAACTCCAGTTAACCTCAGCATGGTTTCAGACTGGGGGGGGAGGGGAAACCAGAGTACCCAGAGGAAACCCCACAACATCATGGGGAGAATGTGCAAACTCCACACACACACAGACCCACAGCTGACACTCAAACTCTGGTCCCAGAGGCACCAGGCAACAGTGCTAACCTCAGGCATGTCTGTAAGGCAAATGAGCGCGTGTTCTTAGGATTAACTTAGGTCTCTTCAGAGCTGGTTCTAGTTTAAATCCTCCCTCCATCCATCCATCCATTTTCTGTATGTCCTATTCACGGTCGCAGGGGTCTGGGGCCTTTCCCAGAGGCTAGGGGTGCAAGGCAGGGAACAACCGAAGATGGGGCACCAACCCACATACCCGTCACTCATACATGCTCACCTACTGGCAATTTGACAACCTGGTTCAAAGTCTTCAATTTATATCCAGCACTTATTTATTAGGTCCTAAAAAAGACCCCCATCTCAATTCAACCCCTAGAATCCCCACACAAAGACCGTCACAAAAACACCTATTTTTATGTTTACATAAAATCTAGGCTTATGCTAATAAACTTGAACTTGCTCACTTATATAATCACCAGGATGACTTAAATTAATAACCTGAAACTAACCTAAAAAATTAAATGAAAGTAAACCAGATTGATGTATGTTGTATATATGATTTTTTATTTACAATTCTAAAGTCATGATTAGTTTTGTCTACAGTCTACCTCTGAGGTGTGGCAGTGCCTATCTGTTCAGTGTGCAGATGATACAAATGATGACAAAATACCTCAGAGCAGCTCATCATGATATATCATTATAATATCATAACTGGAAATTAGGCTGTAATAGGACAGTATTTCAACCATCTCCATGGTTACTTTATTAAATACACATTACTTACACAGCTCTCATAATAAATCATGGTAATAAATAAACTAGTAATATAACTATTTATTCCCATGCCACGTAAAATTATTATGCAAACATATGATTCAGCCATTTATTACCTAAAATGACCCAAAATAATGATGTTCAACATAATCCCAATGAGATCTTGTAAGACAGTTAAATGTAGGCAGATGAACGATCATGAAACTGATATTAAACAGATATTAAAGGCATTCAGTTGGGGAAAATGTAGAGGATCACTTTCAGCATACTAACACTAACCTCATAATACTATCATCACTCATTAGTCAATATCCATAAAACCTGCCTTACATAATGTAACTATATCCTCTCTGCTTTTTCAATTATTGTTGGAAGTTACAGTCATACTAGAAGCTATCCATAGACAGAGGCCATTTGCTGATGTTGTCCTCAATGTATTTGAGGGTTCAGGTGAAGACATGGATGGTAAAGGACAGGGGATGTTTGACATAGTCTGTCAACAATCTGCAAAAGGTTTTCCCAGAATTCCCATTACAGTCCACACTACTCTGTGTTACAAAATGTAATGTGTAACACCTTACAATCTTAAAAATTATATGCTTTCAAAATAATATCTTTAATTTCTTGGTGTGAATCCGGGTCACCTAACCATGTGGGTGGAGACTCTGCTTTGCTGCACCAGTCATGGAGAACTTTTGATTAACACAGTGAAGCTGAACCTGATGCCTACAGTATGGCTGAAGTGTATGGAGCCAGTTACCCAATATACGAGTGGCACCCATTGCAGCAGGTAAGCAGCTTACAGGTGAGTTGCAGTGGAAAAATGACCGCAATCCCCCAGGAAGGGCAGACTCGTCAACAGAAAAGGGAACACTGATAACTCCAATCAACTCAGGAAACCACTACATGTGTCCTTCTCACATCTGGTGTCAGATCCTGTGACGGGAGGCCGAGTGCTGGTGGCACACAGAAGATGACCTTCAAGAATTCCCCCTGGAGTTTTATTGCCAGCTGTTTCCTGAGCTTCCATGTATCTTTTTTCCTCAGATAAATAAACACTGTGAGTGTGAGTGCATGTGGGCTGGAGATGTGACTGAGTCACACATGTCCGCTCTTGGGTCTCCTCACAGGACAGGAAAGCCAAAACCACAGGAGCCCAACAGCCCCAGTAAAAGCCCCAGGACATCAGAAGAACTGGCCACCTGCCTTTCTTCATACTTTCTTTCATCCGTCATTTCTTCCTTTCTTCCTCTGTTGCTTTATTTGATTTCATTCTTTTATCCTTCCTTCTTTTTTATTTTAATTTTTCACCATCCTTTCTTCATTCCTTCTTTCCTTCCATCCTTCCTTCCTGCTTGGCTGCTGCGTACTACATCTTATCGCCAGGAGAAGAGATTTGCCACAGTGCTCTAATGGCTTTGGCACTGCTTTTGGTGATGCAATCTACCCACCGTATTGCCCCAGTGTAACTCTGATCTACCCTAGTCTCCTCATAGCTTCTGGTATGCTGGACAGTTTTGTACAATTTTAAACAGAACTGAATGTGTACAGCAGACAGAAAGTCGCTCAACCTAACATGGAGTTCTGCTTCTTTGAATTCTGATCATAAGTGTACAGCTTTCTGACACTCCATAAACAGGGTGCCGGAATCTCTCAGCATTTGATCACTACAGGGAATGACCCAAACATCCACAGCATTTCCACCAGTCGGGTGCTGGAGAATCCAAGCTATCCTGAAAGGGCCACCCGAAAAAAAGGCTTTGATAGAGAGGCCGTGATCCAACCTCAGCTTTGGATCTTTTGGTCCTGAGGAACAGCTGCACTACCCATGGGGTTACATAAACATCTCATCTAAATAGCCATATCTGCAAAGGCCTATTATTTAGAGAAGTAACTAGTCTTTCGGTTGAGGTCATAGGCTCTTAACCTGCTCTTAACCTGACGGTTGCTAGTTTCACTCCCAGGCGGGACCCAGCTATAGAATTCTTAATGTGATTTGCTTCACTAAAATACCCAGCTGTATAAATGGGAAAAATTGCAAGTTTCTTTGGAATAAAAGCACCATCTAAGCAACTCAATGCATATTGGAATCCATCCATCTTCCAACTGCTTATCCAGCATGGGGCCATAGGGAGCCTGGAGCCTGTTCCAGGCAGCGCAGGGGACGTGGCAGAGGACACCCTGAAGTGGAAGCCAAGCTACCACATGCACAAACATTCACATGCTAATAGTGACTTAAAGATACAGGCTGGCACAACCGCATGTTTTTGGACCTCAGGCAGAAATCCCAACAACATGGGGAGAACATTCAGTGGACATTATCAGCCACTGAGCCACCATGCCAGCATCATTCTCGCATACAAGCAACCTGACAGCATCACTCCCTTATATTCTGTTATACTTTCAGAAACAATAACATTTTGAGTGCCCATTGAAAGGCCTTTTACCCACAACCCAGGTCCATAACTCTTATTCACCTGTGCTATGTGTGATTTTAATCTGTGCATCACCATTGAATGTTGCCTTTGAATTGTACTTCTCAAGACACCCAAAGCTCTTAACATTGGGGGAACCACTTCACATTTACATTTACATTTACATTTACAGCATTTGGCAGACGCCCTTGGCCAGAGCGACTTACATAAGGGCTTTAAGACTCTACATTGAATTTTCCCTATATTAGCTCAATAAAACCAAGGTTATGAATACCATCAATCTAATACTCTGTTGAGAAAGTACAAGGTTTTTTTTTTTTTTAGGAAAAGCGCTCAGAGTATAATACCAGAAGTGCTAGTTGAGGTATTTCTAGAATAGATGTGTTTTAAGTTGTCATTTGAAGACATCAGCTGTTTGGACATCTAAGGGGAGTTCATTCCACCAGCTTGGTGCCGGAACAGAGAAGAGCCGAGAGGTGTGTCTTCCTTGTGCCTTTAGGGGTGGTGGGTCAAGCAGTGCTCGAGGATTGGAGAAATTGTGGCGTAGTGCGAGGTGTGATGAGGTCTTTCAGGTAGGATGGTGCCAGATCATTTTTAGCTTTGTATGTGAGCATCAGTGTTTTGAATCTGATGCAGGCAGCCACAAGAAGCCAGTGTAGAGAGCGTAGTAATGGAGTGGCGTGGGAGAACGTTGAAAACAAGTCGAGCAGCTGCATTCTGAATCAGTTGGAGGGGGTGAATGGCGCTCAGTGGTAAACCAGCTAGAAGCGAGTTGCAGTAGTCAAGGCGGGAGATGATGAGGGACTGAACGAGTATCTGGGTAGCCTGGGTGGAAAG
>JAABNY020000063.1:30437246-30459502 GCA_015164015.2 Brevimyrus niger | reverse complement strand
AAGCTAGACTTAACAAGCAACAGGTGATTACAATCAGGGCAAAACAGGAGGTAACGAGGTGGGCGTGCCACACAATTAGGAGCGTTGGAGGCAGGACGTAACAATTAGTATATACTGTACTATTATTTTTTCAACTTACCTACACATTTGACTTAGACTTAGATCCCATTCATAACCAGGGACTGGCTGTAAGGCAAAAAGTAGTTGCCACATCATTTTCAACCTTTACAAACATATTTCAGGGGTAAAGATCTAATTTTGTGACAAAGGGCACCAAAATTGAACAGCACTTAGTCATATCAAACAGACGGATAAGAGGTTTAGGAGAGGCTTATCCTTGTAAACAGGAACAATCTGTTTGTTTGTCATTATTTTCTATGCTAAGTTAAAACTGTGAGATGCAAGATGATTTTCTGAATATTCTATATTAAAGTTGTTCGTTGTATTGGTTGTTCGTTGCTAGCCTCCCCATTCATGGAATTTTACCTGCTGCAGTGCAGTATCCGGTCAGCATGGATAAATTGTCAACAAAGAAATTAACAAATAAATTAATTAGCATTATATAGTGTGTACTAGAATATAATGTATTTAGTCTAAAAAAAAATCTAGAAACTGTACTTCACTTTCATATGTCTAGGTGATTGAGCCAGGACTTCTAGAAACTGTAAAAGTTGGTGAGTGTGGGATGAGTAAGTAAGATCAAATATCAGTGCTGTCTGGGGAGTACAAGGCTGTTGTTTTTCGCAGCACCAAATTTTTTGCCCCTTAACTTTGAATGAAAATGATTTAACCTCTATGTGAATGTTTTCTGCTGTTTCATGAACATGTTCCTTGATCAGGATATGGGGGACACCCCGATACAATGCATTGTAGGTTTTCTGATGTTTCCAGCATTAGCAGCCTGTGGTTCCAAACCCTTCCTTCATTGTCCTGCCCCTACTGCTGCAGCTGCTCACAAACAATTAAAGAGAATTTCCATAATGTCCCAGAATGTTCTGGAAGGTTCCAGAATGCTGTGGTTTTGTTGCGGTTCATGGGCTCCTACCCTTGCTCCACTGTCTTTGCTTTCCTTTTTTAATAGTTTGTGAGGCAGGGCAACCGAAAATACACAGTATCTTCTGTTCGGGCTGCCACGATTTTAATGTCTCAAAGTTTTACAATAAAAAGTGAGCACTTAAGCTGTTACTCTTTCTCAGATTAATGCATTTTCTAGGCTTGACAGGCAGATTATTTTCATAGGAAGAAAATAGAATGGTATATGTTATTTCACTTTTTTTGTTCTTCAGACCCAACTTATCTGGACTGTATTAAAAAATAATTCTCCATTGTGGTTCCCATAAAAATAATAGAAATTGAACTGAACCACTGAACCAGCATCATCAATCCCCCTTACAAATTTCAATTATTTCATGAAAAAGTCTTAAATTATAAATAGCTCCAGATACAAACCATTGCTGATGTTAAGATGCCTGGCCACTTACTAATATAATATAGCAATGTATGGACCTGACAATTTTACAATAGTGACTGTTGTTAATCAAAATTGGAAACCACAGCTTTCTGCAAATGTGTCATTGTTGTGTATTCTAATAACTCTGAATGTGGTCGAGGATTCCAACGAATTGCATTTCAAGCTGTAGAAAAGTCCAAGTGAGGTTACCCCATTGCTGTGAGTGATGTTTGACTATTCTGAATCAATTTTCGATGATCTGAATTCTTCAAAATAATGGTATAATGAAGATATGGTACAGGCTGGTAGGACATGGCTTCTCTTCAGATTGGCGGACACAGGAAGGGGTAGAATTGATCACCAGGAACAGAGAGGAGTGATGAGAACTGAGTGAAACCCCCTTAAAACCCACCAGATACCAGCCAGACGGAGTCAAGAAAGAATGTAACACAAGATTTGCACAGGGGGAGCAGGGGGGTGGATGGAATTTAGATTCAAATGCATTCCAGTTTAATTAAAATCAAAAGATGCTACCCCTGCCTCCTTCACCTACCTTTCTGCAACCCAATAACCTACATATCCTCACACAGAAATGCTGGAAAAAACGGTAAAGTGCTCTTCTGTCACCCAGTCTCCTACCCATGACCTGGTCAGCCACACATTATGACATTCATCCAACAGTGTGGTCATCCTGACCCAGCTACTCCCCAGTGGAATGAAGGGCAGGTACACAGGATCACAGTCTCAGGTGCTCCATTGATGTGGTCCACACAATTGTTGTGTTGTTCCACCACATGGATAGATTTATGTGTATGACCTGAGTGGGGTTTATAGACCTGAGCTGTGATCATTGACCTTTGCAAGGCTGATAAACCTGATTAGGAATCCTAAACGTTGCTGGCTTCATAGATCTTAAACGGGTTCCTAGACCTTGCAGGGCTTCATGGACATAAGAGTTGCTGATAAGCCTCTACTGCCTTATGAATACCTACAATGTCAAGTCTATAAACAAATCCACTATAAAAAACAGGTAAAGAAGGCAAATAAATGACATATAACTGTGGGCACATTTTCCAAAAAAGTCTGTTGTCTTTTTGGTTCTTTGGTTCAAAAACACCAAACGAAGTTTGAATTTTGCTGTGTCTATGAATGAGAAAGTGCCTGTATAAGTCAGGGTATGCTGCCGTTGCGTGTCTTTCCTGACGATGCCTCGCGGCAGAGGATGATTTGGGTGTTGGTCCCCGACTGATAGCCGGGGCTGGCTAAGTACATCTGGGCCGAAGCAATAAATCACATTGGCGCTGTCAGCTGAACACATGGAATGTTAAGCTGCCGTCCTGCATCCCTTTCAAAGAGCTCTGATTGGCATCATGGGGCTGCTGGCCCCCCCTCATTTCCTGACAATCAGCCTTAATGAGAGGTAACGGGCCCCAACACGGCAATAGCCCCAAGGTGACTTCTAGGCCGTGTAACAAAGGCACATGTCATTCAGGTAATCTGTTTCCTCCAGTGGTCTGGAATGCTGCTCAGCTTCTTGTGCCCCCAAGCGGGGCGCTGAATGAACTTGAGAGGGCCACCTTTCCTCCGATTTCCTTCTCTTATCTTATTGGGAGACAGGCAGCCCTCTTGTATTCCACCCATGGCTGTTATCACCATTATGAGGAATACATTCTCCCAGCGTTTCATTAGTAGGCCACATCTTCTTAGGCGGGACGGGTAAATTCGGCCCGTTTATCGTCGCGGGGCATCAAATTGCAGATACAGGCATCTTAATTTCTTATTTCTCAACATTTGTCTGAGGGCTGACAGACGATGTCACTAAAGATGACCGGGAAAGATGACTCTTTTTCAACACTTCAGTTTTAGAAATGGCAGGCAGACTTGCTTCCCTTGTGTTTGGGGTGAATAATATACATTTAATCCCAATATGCTTCAGATAAATACATGGTATACTGGAAAAACAGTCCCACCCCAGCACTGGTTTTGTGGTGTCCTGTTGGACCCCAACTGGTATGTCACTTATGAAGTGATTCCATTACACCCCTCACACCAAAATCCCTCAACAGATGTGCCCACTCGCTCACACCCACCCAGCCACCCACCCACCCACACATGCACATTCACATTCACATGCACACGCACATGCAAACACACTCACACCATCAGCCGATGTATTTGTATTTTTATGGGGACTCTCCATTCATTTCTATGGGGATAAGCGTAATCCCAACTGACAACCCTAATTCCAACAGTGACAACCCCTATCCCCTACCCAGCCCTAACTTAAGTAACCGAACAAAACAAAAGACTTTTGGACATTTTAACTTTTGATTGCATTCACAGATTTTTCTAACACAGACGTTATCCTTGTGGGGACCAAAAAAATGTCCCCACAAAGTAAACAACTTACAGGTTTGTATCACATGGTGGGGAAATCTAGTCCACACTACGTTATAATTACAAAACCCAAACACAGACAGACACTCAAGCGCACACACACGCACGCGCACACACACACACACACACTCTCCTCTTCACCCTTGATTCAGACTTCTACCTGACTCTTTGATGCACATAATAATTCCTAATCCCAGCTCCACAACCCTAAAAAAAGAAAAGATGACATTTCAATACAAAATAAAAGACACACATACACACATGTGCACATTCATGCATGCATATATACTTTCACATACACTGCCTGGGCGAAAAAAAAATGCCATTTGAATTTTTCATTGGATCCCCTCTAGCTTTGATTATGGTGCATTTTCAACCTGGGATTGTTTCCACATGCTTATGCAACATCTCAACATTTATTTTCACCCTGAATTTCATTAGTTTCTCATCGAGATCTTGTATTAGTGATAGGTGAGTTGAACCACATACAAGTACACAAACATACATGCACAGACATACATGCTCAGGTACACCCATGTGACCAGACCACACCTGTGGCCCTTAGTGGGAACGAGGCAGCCCTTTCTGCCGAAAGAAGTGCTTTAAGAGCTTTACCACTGTTTGCTGTAATAGGTGAGCTGCTGCGCTTTTACAGCAGACCGCTAGGTTCCCCTCCCAAGGCTCAGTGTTTACTCTCTATGCCCTGTGATTCTCCATCGTGCCCAGATGGGGGCGCTCTCCAGTACACCAGTTGATGGTTGCAGGTTGAGGTGCCAAGGGGTAGTGGCACCTCCAGGTTTTTTCACGTGACTCAAGGAACAGCGATAAACTCACAGGCCAGCACCTTGGTCGATTCTGTGTTTGGCCTTTGTATCATTCAAAAAAAGCTGTAAAGATGTTCTTTGGCTGAGCTTTTCATTCTTTTTTTAGCACTCTTCCTCTTGACAGACATATATAACGCAGATAGTGAAGGCTAAGCTATTCAAGTCAAGGATGCAACACACAGGATTTTGTAGACCTATCGATTCCCATCCTTTCATATCTTTTTTTTTTTTACTCCAGACAACACAGTTTAGCCATGATATGGACATTGGGCCACAAACAGGTTCAAGAAACAACAGGTACTGTAAAATCTCTGAGAAAACCTTCTGAATCATTAAGCCATCATAATGCTGTAAAGAAAGTCCCCCAACTGAGCTGAGTGCCAGACAACACAAACCATTGTAAACATAAGCAATAATATGACATTACTAAATACTGTCATCTGTTACTGGCATTACGACTTCAGTCAAAATTTAATGTTGACCCCAATCAAAAGCAAGATTTTTAAAAAGTTAAATGATCAAGCTTGGGCATTAAGATCAACTACCCATTGTGAAAAGACAAGAACACGAATGCGGTTTCAGTGCTGGGTCCCCTTAGCGGCAAGCCTGTCTGGCTTCGGATCTCCTCGGGTAAGAGGAGCTGTAGTAGGCTTGTTATTGTTTCACTGAACCCTGCTGGGCCTTTGCTTTCCATTCAGGCAGATTCACTCGGCACTCTCAGGATTTTTGTCGCAAGATACAGTTGGCGTCCTGCTCTGACTAAACATCCCCCTGCCGAAAAAGCTCCTGTAAATTTCCGAGCTGTTCCTGGGGCTAGAATCTTCCTCAAAATTGCAAGACCACAAATCTTCCCACTATGTTGAATCACACACAACACACACAAGGCATACGAGTGCAGCTGGACGGCACTGGATTTAGCAGTGACCCTCAATCACATCACAGCCTCCATGGTCTGCGGTTAGGGTGGTGCGTTCAGTGGGAGTTTTGTTTGTGCTCTCGGAGTCAAAGAAACAAACTTCACCACCTGAGGACAGGAGAAACTGCCTTCTGGAATCCAACAGGCCATGAAAATAAACCATGGTGACTCTTCTGTAGAATAACAACAATGGAGCTTTTTAACTTATATTTGGGTTCACTTTTGTTTAACCTAACAGTTCACATGCTCTCCTCACATAAGCTTCAATTGGCAGTTCAGTCAAATGGACAATTTAAAATAGTCATAGTGTGTATGTGCGTGTGTTTCTGCCTTGTGATGAACTGGCATTCTGTCTAGGCTGCCCCCTGCCTGTGCTGCCTCAGATAGGCTCCAAGGTCCCAATGATCCTTTATTAGATAAGCAGTTATAGTTTCCGAGCATAACGTCAGGATTAATATTAACACGGCGTATCACAGTTTTCGTAATGGCACCAAAGCATTATAATTTGGCTGGCAATTTAGGAACAATTTCTCTCAGATTTTGAACATGATTGTTAAGTGCATGCTGCAGTTTCTTTTAGGCATCTCCTAAAAAGTAAAAATGTCTTATAGCTAAAGCTGTACCATGATTATTATTGATGAGGAAATTGAGGGGCACCTGGAGAGTTGTGACAAGCTACACTTAGGACATTTGTAGAGCCGTAACAGGTCATATTTAATGAGTGTTCACGGCCGGTTGTGTCCACGCATGATGTCAGTGCTGTCTGTCTACAGAGGTTTAGCATGCTGAGGATCACAGACACCCTTACGGGACCCCGTATCCATGCTGCTCACCCTAATGGCTGCAGGACGTGACCAGCATCTCCAGCTTCTGAGCCTGTGTTCCTCAGGGAGGTGATCCCTCCCAGAGTTCTTTGGCAGTTTCAGTGATGTGCCGCTATATTGCAAGGAGTGGATTTCTTCCATTTGTTTTGGGAATCATTCTGGGTCTAATCTCCTTAACCTTACAAAACCAATTCTGGTTGGTTTCCCTGGAAAAAGAGCCTTGTGAATTTGCTAGGATCTTACTGAAGATGTGATTATCATTGATGCTTATAGGGTGGTGTGTGGTTTAGGATAATGGTCAGAAGGTCACTAGTTCAAATCCTAGGATTAGTTGAGGGACTTCACCATTTGAAGCAAAGCCCTTAACCCGTAACTGCTTGAGGGACCGCCAGACTGCTTTCTCAATTGTACATCACTTTAGATAAGAGGTTTTACTAAATAATTGTAAATAAATATTAATCACCTTCAACATAGACTATATATATATAACCCGGTTCTGAGTAACATCAGGTGGGGGAAAATTCTGGAGGCCATTCAATGTCTGGCTGCTGCCGAAAGCCACTGTGTGGTGGGGGCAGATGACGTCTTCCCAGTAACAAGGCGCAGAAGGATCCCTGACCCAGGTCTGGGGATGGAATGGGTCAGGCCACAGCCAGGATGCGAGCCGGGGCTGGATACAGCAAGAAAATGCCCAGGCCCCCACCCCCCCCCCCCCCCCCCCCAGGTTCTCGGCACAGTAGAAGGACAGGGGTGGGGTTTCCTACCACGATGTGGGCAGAACCAGACCGAGCAGCCACAGGAAGCGCCTCTCACTTACAGCCCAGGGTGGAAACGATTAGCAGGGAGACACGGGGCTGGCTAGCGAGCTCGCAGCGCGCGGTGCAGAGGGAGGACCGGATCCGCACTTCCCTTTTTAAAAACCTCCGCAGAGTAACGATTTTTCCTGATATGGGCCAGCGGGGGAGGCGTGGGACCCGGCCTGCTTTTCTGGGCCGCTGTGTGTCACGGGCAGGAGTGACAGGGAAAAAGGAAAAGTTGGATCACCGGCATACAGCAGAGCGAATATAAATACCCCCCCGGGGGAGGAGGGAAACCTGCTGTCACTAAAGCCCGGGCTCAATAGTTCGCGATTCCAGTCACTGGCTGAGCACAAAATGAAAAATGTCTCCGAGTTGGATTTGACGTCATCAGCTCGGCCTTGAGCTCGGCCAGCGGGAGACGATCCACGTTTACACTTCTGGCCTCTACACACTTCATTCATGACAAGGCCACATCGACTGGCCAGCTCTTGTATCACTGTACTGTAGCTGATTTAATTTTAAGATGGCCGTGCATTTTATTAATGGATAAAAAAAGATCAGAGCTTCCCCTGTAAACCGCGTCCAGTGTTAATGTACTCTGAATATAATAGCATTCAGAATGTTCTTATGTACAGACTGAGGGACCTAATTGAGGCTGATCTGTCCAGGAGCCTGAAGATTAATAATTTTTTGCAGTTTTTATTTGAAGTCCAGATTAGTTTTCGTTTTCAGTGTGGTTTTGTTCTATTTTCTGCTTCTATTCATTTTGCAGAGCTATTTTTGTGTCTGATCCTACAAGGATACACAGGGCATATTACAGTAGTATGCAAAAGTTTGGGCACTGCTCGATAAATAACATGTTTTGGTTATGTTTTTATGGAAAAGATGTAAACATGGAAAAAATGCACAATGTTTTCAGCAAACATTGATGCATAGTTACTTTTTATGTCAAAAATTGAAAAAAATATACAAAAAAATAAAAACATTATTGTGGGACTCTGCATATGTTTGGGCACTTTACATAATCAGTACTTAGTAACACCTCCTCTGGCAGATATCACAGCTTGCAAAACGCTATAGCCAGCTAAAAGTCTTTCAATTCTTGTACTTGGGATTTTCTCCCATTCTTCCTTGCGAAAGGCTTCTAGTTCTGAAATATCATTTGTTCGTCTTGCATGCACAGCTCATTAAAGATCTAGCCACAAACTTTCAATGATGTTTAAATCAGGGGACCATTTCAAAACCTTCAGCTTGAGGTAGTCCATGGTGGATTTTGAGGTATGTTTAGGGTCATTGTCCTGTTGTAGAAGCCATCCTTTTTATAGCTTCAGCTTTTTTACAGATGGCGTCATTTTTGCTTCCAGAATTTGCTGGCATTTAGTGGAATCCATTCTTCCCTCCACCTGTGCAATGGTTCCTGTGCCACTGGCTGCAACACAACCCCAAAGCATGATAGATCCACCCCCATGCTTAACAGTTGGCAAGGTGTCCTTTTCATGAAATGCTGCTACTTTTTTTCCTCCAAACCTGCCTTTGCTGATTGTGGCCAAATAGTTCTATTCTAACTTCATCAGTCCACAGCACTTGTTTTGAAAATGCATCAGGCTTCTGTAGATGTTCTGTTGCATAGTTCTGATGTTGGATTTTATGATGGGGAAGCAGGTAAGGTTTTCTTCTAACTCTTCCATGAAGGTCTTGTGGAACAGTGCACCACCGCTCCTGAGTCTGATAAATGTTCCTGCAGTTTTTTTGCAGTCAAATGGGGGTTTTGATTTGTCTTTCTGACCAGCATACGAGCAGTTCTCTCTGAGAGCTGTCTTGGTCTTCCAGATCTCATCTGGACCTCCACAGGTCCCCTGAACTGCAATCTCTTAATTACATTTCTTACCGTGGAAACTGCAAGTTGACAATGCTTTGCTATCTTCTTGCAGCCTTCTCCTCCATTGTGGGCATCAATAACTTTCATTTTCACAGTCTTTCACAGCTGCTTAGAAGAACCCATGGTTGTTCAGTGTCCACAAGTGTGTGCACAAGGTTTGAAGAATCAGAATATTTCTAAAGCTTTGAAATTGGCACCAGCTGACATTTACTAATATTTACTGTATCTAACGAGCTGATTAAGATCTGAAACCTTGCAAAAAGAATCTGAGACTTTGGAACTCTTAGGGTGCCCAAATTTTTGCAGAGTACCATAATAATTTTTTTTTTTTTTTTGTCCTTGTTCAATTTATGACATAAAAAGTAACTATGCATCAATGTTTGCTGAAAATAATGTGCCTTTTTTCCATTTCCAACAGAGACTGTGTTTACATCTTTTCAATTAAAAAATGATCAAAATATGTTATTTATTGAGGGGTGCCCAAACTTTTGCATACTACTGTATGTAATAATGTCCTCAAAATGGGCAAAATGTTCCAGGTGTTTTTAAAAGTAATTAAAGATTAACAAATCATTACTTTAGTGTCTTGCTCTGATCTTTAGAGAATCTTGGACAAATACACAGTGCACGTTGCAAAACATATGTCAGGTGTTATTAATGGTAATTAAAGGCGAACAAATCCTTACTTTAATGATGGTTAAAGTAACCAGCACAATTCTAATAAAATCAGTAAGGAAAGTAATGCTACAATTCAGAAGAGCAACATTCAACTATCCGGCAGGGCCTTGGTCTCGATGTTGCTGAATAAAAGACCTTTTTCTGTAAGTAGTATTTAAAAACTGAAACAGAATGTTTTTGCCATTTGTTTCTTACTTTACATTAGTTATTTTCTGAAGCAATATTTATAATTTTCGTTTAGTTATAGTTTTTAAACTGGGGTCACATTTCTGAACGCAGTTGTCTTCTCTCCTTCCTGCTGCACTCCTCACTTCAAAGTTTACATATTGTGTATAAAAACCGCTTTTGACCAAAATTCTGGAAATGACCTCATACATTAACATTGTGCAATGGCGCATACAACTGTCAGCTCCAGACATAATCCATGCAAAACAGACGCTGGAAGTCCCCCCGCCCACCTCAGACCCCCATCATTCCTATTCCTCTTTCAGATCACGTGATCACGTGACACATCACCTGACTAGCGCTGGATCTTCGCCTGCAGTTCGGGGGACACCAGAGGGTTTTCTCTTCCTAAAGGTGTTCCGCAAGGCATCTGATCTGCTGGGCCATGACTGTTTCAGTCACTCTTTGCCAAAGCAGGCAAACGCATCATTAAACCAGTGCATGTTTTAAATCTATTTCAATCTCACAACACAAACCATTAAACTTCTAAGACTTCATGTGGAAAAAGCAGGCATAAGGGATTAGTGTAGTGCTCTCGGCGGACAGGGACACGCCTGCAAGGCCCATCCAGATTGGCTCGGACCTGGAAGAGGGTGAAGATCCCCTTCTAGTTCCTATTTGTGGAGGGATGCTGTGGTGGTGGGGGCTTTGGTGTTCATGATGCGGACAATAAGCCACAATGATCGAATCTCTGGAGGACCAGGGTCTGAGGGGGGAGGGTTCTTTAACGAAGGACCAAGTTTGGGATTATCCCCCCGCACCACCCCCCAACCCCAAACCTTTTCGTAATGGAAGTCTCTTCAGAGGAAGACAGAAGTGCCGTTGTGTTATGGCGGGGATTAAGCCTCCCAGTAGAAGCACAGACTGTGAGACAATATAGCCCATCAGCGTGCTTTTGGCTTGAAAGCCCCCCACCGCCTCCGGGCCCCTGTGCCAAAAGTGCACCCCATTACCCCCTTTCTGGTCTCCACAAAACCCATTGACCGTGCCACCATGAATTACACCAGCACTGGCTTTACTCGGAGAGGGCAGATTTAACCCTCGAGCACTGGAGACTCTCACGTACATGTCCTCTGATCCAGAGTCAGCACCGCAAACATATTAAATATTAAAGTATTAATTATTAAATAAAGTATTAAATTGTGTAACATTTATCAGAGATATAGTTTGAGGGCTTTTTTTTTTGTCTAATAAAGACTAAAAAAAATCATTCTACACAGTAGTCACAGTCCTGATATTATACACAAAAATGACACGAAATCGAAATATTTCACGATTTTCTGTATTACATTTCACAGTACTGGTGGATACTTGAGAATTTAGAATTGGGGGTGGGGGTTCGAAATCTTAAAAGGAAATCCATTATCAAATAGCTGTAGCAAAATTCCACTTCATTTGTGCCATGAGGAAAAACACGACTCACAAGGGGCCAAAGACAATTGAGGCCCTGCCAAAGCGTTCCAGCGGTGGAGAATTAATAGGAGGATTAAGAGGCGCATGCTTTAGGAACAAAGGGCAAAAAACAAAACGTTGTTTTATTGGGGGAAACGCGAGCTGGTGAGGAATGAAAAGATGGCATGTGATTCAAAACAAGGACCATCTGGATAGCGAGAAAACAGTGTTTCCCATGAAGACAGCCCAATGGGATGTTGTTTTACCGACGGAATAACCAGCTCGACCCCGGCGTGTTGGAGACCCGGGGCAACTGTTTGACGTAGCGCACGCACACATACAAAGACGGTGTCTGCATGCTTCTGAAACCGATTTGAGCTCCCCCCCCTCCCCCTCAGGGGCGCCGTTTTTGAATGTGGGTGTAGGTTTGAATCATTCCAGCTGCAGTTCGAAATCGAGATCAATGTGTCCGCATTACGGGAAGGCTGTCACACCGTGTCCCTGGAGGAATTTATTCCAGTCAGTTCCCCTGGCGTGAGCGGTTGGTTATCGAAGGTCTTCACAGCTTGACAAACAAAAGACGGCGAGACAGTTATTTTCCCCAAATGCAAAACGACACCGAGCAGACGAAAATGAAGATGCGAATTCATGTAGGATGTTAGAGGGGAAACGGGTAGATAGTGACACCTCAGCAAAGGGGACCCACCAGCCGCAAGGAAATAGTGACGACACCGGTCCTTATGATGGACTTAACTTTCAAAGGGACTTCCCTAAATGGCAGACAGCTAAACCATAAGGGACAAATATAAAAAAAATACCATTGCAATTCATGTTGAAATGTCTTTGTGGGTAAATAAACAGCCATGGGTGGTGTGTTTTTTTGTTTTTATTTAGTCTCTGAAGCAGCATTATTTACAGTAGTTGTAGCCATGGGTCTGGAAAGCAGCCTCCCACCGTCTATCATGGCTCCTTGCTGATGGGCTTCAGCAGCAGCCTGCCGTCTCTTTCCTCCAGCCGGAAGCCCATGTCCCGCAGAGCTGAATCACTGGCCGGTCCCCGCTGCTCCAGGGCCTGAACCACCGCCTGGTTCTCCAGGTTGTTCTCCAGGAGAATGCGGATGGCGAAGACAGCCCATTGGCTGATGACTGTGGATTTCTGAGGTCAAGGAAATGCAGGTCACGTGCAGGTCATGAGACACTGGGTTGTTGTTTACATTTATGCGAACATTTAGTACAGAAAACCTGTGAAATCGGGCCTCATTTCCTCCTCCACTATCTCTCTGACAGGCAACAATAAGCTGATAACAATAAGAATAAACATTCAAAATATGCACCCTCACACAAATCTTTGTGCTTTTACCACCAAATGCCGGTGTAAGCTGTGAAAAGGCCAAGCTTGCATCCACCTGTCCCTTGACCCCCCCCCCCACACCAGTGTTCCTGCACCCGCCTTGTGAGCAGACTGCTCTGCTGACCCGTTTGCAACAAAGGCTCCACCTGCGTACAGCAGAGGGGAGCCTTCGGCTGAGCCGTCACAGGGAAATCGAGATGTTGGTTTAGCTGGTGACTAACCAATGACACAGAGTTTAAACAAAGCAGCAGGGGTGAGTCATGCAGCTCGTGGGCCTCCGCTGCCCAGTGGGCTAGCTAGGCCTCTCCGCCGGCTTCTGACCATGCATCCCTTTGATGTTCTCAGCATCTCTGACGTGGTGGGGGGGGGGGGGGCACAGACAACCCACAGCATTGGGACCAGATCTGTCCTGACCACATTTCTCCATGACGTTCTGTGATTCAAAATGAGGACATAATGGATGAGGATGTCATCTGTGACACACCACACAACCTGACCACGTACCTCCATGAGGCGTTCTGACATTCTCCATGATGGTTTGGCCAGACTCTGAAGGACACAGACCTTCACAATGGGACAGAGTTGCATGGCGTGTGGTATTCTGAGGGCCTTCGGAAGGTTCCAGAGTGGATAGGATGTCTGGTGGCAACCCTTGGACTAAAGGACATGTGATTCCGATAACCTTTCAGCCCAAGGCAGAAAACCCCAGGTTATGATCCAGAGTCAGGTTCAAGGAGGGGAAAACTACAGGTCTCTCAAGGGGAAAACACCTCACAGATTAAGAAAACAAAGAGCTTAAAGCCATATTGCAAGGTGTAACACAGGGAACCATATTGAAAAAAATACACCAGTTCAACCCTCTATACTATAGAACTGCCTAGAAAACATTCTAATCCTTATTGTAGCTGAATGTAAATCTGTTGCTTTTACTAGAGCCAAAGAGAAAACAAATGGTTCTTTCAGACCTAAATACCTCTGAACACAGGCCACGAAAAATCCTGTCAACAACACATCTCATTTTGTTTTCTTCTATCTTCAAATTATGGGCTGCGTAGAATGTTTTGTCACACGGTCAATTTTATTTGCAAAAATGGGCTGAGAGTCCGGGAAAGAGGGAAAAGATAAACAAACTTTTCTCCTTTCGGAGCCTATCGGAGATCGCTGCACGGGGGAGAGGAGTAAACTTTTGCGACGGGCTGGGGAGGACTGGTCCGTCCAACACAATGACTCTCACAGACTAAGTTGAGCAAATTGCTGATGACTCCCCTGCATTCCAGGATCACTCCTCTCCACTCAAAAGCACTGTATTAACTTGGAAGCTCCCAGTGAGGTCAGGATTAGGAAGGAAAACAAAGTGGAAGTGGGAATTTTTACAGGAGGATCTGCTTTGGGATACTGAAGGACCAAGCAGGTGGACCATAAACACCATGCAGTAGGAAACACAGAGAGTCTGCATGGGAAACAGCAGGTCTGCAGGTCAAAACAAAAATACAGGTGACCTGGAGAGGAGACTCCAAACAAGGAGGTCACATACCTGGTGCATCTAGATCAATAAAGAGTGTCAGTAAGAGCATGCTATGGACCAAAACCAAGAAACCCTGGGCTTGTCAACTAAGCAGTCAGGAGTACCACGCCATTCAGCTGGCTCCAGGCTGTACAGGCTGCCTCTATACCAACAGACAGACCAATGACAGAACAGTACCTTTATCAGACAAATCTGAATAAAAACTTTAGATAAACCAGTCAACCACACTGATCTCCATCATGATGGACAACAGCAACCGGGACCCTAAACAACTCTGTTCTGGTTTGAATTTCAGGTCAGGTGAGCATTATGAATATTACCTGAGTTATCTTGTTAACACACCGCATCCGGCCTAGCCCTTCCTAGCCTGGCAAAACTGAAGTAATTCAGAGGATTAAAACAAGTGCAAGTTAATATTCTCATTGCCCTCTCGTTGCACTGACCGCAGAGGTGAAATTAAACATGTTTTAAACCACCTAATCCCAGCAACTCCATAAGCACCATTATTGTGTGCTAAGCTTTCCTTCTCGGATGAGCTTCTAATGTTGCCATAGCGACCTCAATAAGAATAGGGGGCCTATTTGTTGCAAATTTGCATAAAGGATGAGCCTGAAGTAACCACCACACAGACTTGATGGGAGAAAATCTGTGTAAATGCTGGCAACCGTTGGCTTGGACAGCTTTTTTACTCCAGCCCGAATCGCTGTGAGGGCTGACCCCTCGTGCGAGGAGTGTGAATGCCATGGGGACCGTTCCTTTTGTTAAGAAACAGAGCAGAGTGCCCAGGAGAGGAGACCCAAAGGGGGTGGGGGGTCTGAAAGCTTTAAACGATGGCCTCACTTCAGGGAGCACCTTGGAAACCAGGCCTTCAGCCAAGAAATGGCAGATAATCTTTTAAGACTGGGAGGAGAAGCCATAGAGAGTGGGATCTGTTCTGAAACGCTCCCAAATCCCCAACGACATCGTGAAACCCAGAGCCGGTTTCTTAAAACCTGAGACGTTCCCTGGGCCGGGAGCCCGCAGCTCGACGGGCAGGGCGTTTAGCAGGCTGAAGCTTACAGAAGGGAGGTGTGAGTCAAAACAGAACCGCGAATGGGTCTCAGAGTATAACTCACATGGGGAATCTCATTAAAATAACACCGGAGCTGACTGAAAGGGGGTAAAGCTGGTTATCCATAATCATGCAGTCAGCTGTCACATCCATGCTCAAACACACCCCTCAGCAGTTACAGAGAAACCAGCTATGACATTCAGATTAGGGTAAAAAAAAATGTACAGATACGTGTGCCTTTCTACTTCAGTTAAAAAGCAATTATATCTTAATAGTTTTTTTTATCAGTTCACTATTCACTCTACTTACTTAATATTAACAATAGTCCCCTTCTACCAAAAAATACTGTATATGTTTGTCTTTGAGCCTTGACATCCATCTGTCAGCAATAGATCTCTTCACACAAAGCAGTCCATTTCCCGGTAAATGCAGGCTGCCTTTAATCAGCTCACTATATGACCAGGAATCCAGTCTCAATAAGCCCAC
This sequence comes from Brevimyrus niger, assembly GCA_015164015.2. Taxonomy (NCBI): domain Eukaryota; kingdom Metazoa; phylum Chordata; class Actinopteri; order Osteoglossiformes; family Mormyridae; genus Brevimyrus; species Brevimyrus niger. The sequence continues at coordinate 30,443,705 of JAABNY020000063.1, read as the reverse complement.
AGGGCTCCCAGTCTTGCCCCTCGTCCCTCCTCCCCGATCCAAATGAAAACACCACATACCGATATTGCAGAAACCCTCAACATGCAGTCAGGCCATGACCCGTGCAACAGAGAATGGGCATAGGTGATGCAGAGCCCTACTGCAACCTCCTATTAGCGTCCCCTGACGTCAAAGGGCAAAGGTCACTGTCAATAAGCTTTACCAAAGCCGCATTTGGTCACCCAAACAAAATAGTTTTAACTTAAAGGAAAAAAAAAAGTTTATACGCCACAGTCATATGCAGAAACTCCAGTACAGAAATATTACACATTCAATGACACACACTGCATTAACTCTTACCCGAGTGAGAGTGCTGCGTGAGCTAATAAAATGTTAATAAATAGCACTTAGTACATTATTCCTGCTTCCAGAGTCTGGGAAGTGAGTAGGCAAAGATATTCTGCTAGAAACAGGCACAGCGAGGTCCAAGCCAACATGTCCAGACCACAAGGCCCTGAGAAAAAAAAATCTCGTTTTACTAACATTCCTTGATGTGGAGAGAAATCCACTTTTCATTTAAAGTGCCACTTAGGATTCAAGTCATAGTCTGTGCTGTTTCTCAAAGATTAGGCCCAAAACACACAAGGCTGCATTGACATGGGTTTGCTCTGGGCTGAGGTGAACTCCTGCTGGAATCGATCCCACTGGGCTGGGATTGCTAGGGGCTTATCACTGATAAGTGGGTTATGCAGCACCTGGAATTACTGTGTTTATGACCCCCCCTAGGATGAACTTGATCCCGTGAAGAACATTTTGGATATACAGGCCAGCATCTCAAGAGGACTGACTCTGAACATAGGGAAAAACCCAGGGTGTCTGTTGGTTGTCCAGCAGTAAAAACTGGGCGCCTGCAAAATTGCAGATCCTGATTGACAAAAGCTAAGGATGGAGCTCATGTGGAGCCTGTAGGAAAGCACAATAGACATGGGATTAATTCTCAAAAACATGGATTTATGAATGGGAATAACCATTGTCAAAGTCATTTCCCAGAACGCACCGGCATAATCTCGCACTCAGCTGCGCTTAAAGGGTTGTTTGATGAAGTGATGTCTTGGTCTGTGGGGAGGCTGAGAACAAGGCTGAGAAACCATACAGCCGAACAGATACAAACACAGGTGAGGAGGAGGGTGGAGTCTATTCTCCTGGCCAGGAAGACACTGGCTGTTACAAAGCTTCATCTTTCAACCCATGGCTGCCTCTTCTGGGTTTGGCATCAAATTACAACCACACATGGGAGGTAATACAACGCTGTTTATACCACCACTGCTCTAGCTGTACAGGAAGTGACATAAAATATCACTGTTATCAGAATAAGCCAGTCCTGAAGCAGCTTTATGTAAATATTATCTATTTTCTACTCCAAACACCTTCAGGCAGATGTTTGGCAACGTTTCGGTGAGTTTTTTTTCATAACCGGATGCATAGCACATAAAACTCTTGAGATGCTTTTTCTTGGCTGGGTACACAAGGTCTTTCCAGAGCCTTTAAAACATTCATCATTAATTTTGCAATTTAACAGCCAATGTTATGAGCATCAGTCTAAGCACGTGTGCCCCCCCAACCCTGACCACACCACACTATCTACCATCACAGACACACATGCAAGAAGTTGACCCTGGTGTGATATGGAGTGGAGCCCCTACAACTGGACTGCTGTTGCTATGTTTCCAGATCACTCCAGTTCTCTGGAGGTCCTCTGCGGTCTTGCTCACCTCATTGACCCTCCCCTCCCCAAGGCCATACCTCTCTCACCAAGGAAACAGCTGTATGTGTGTGGATGGTCCCTGCAACTAGTCTTCTCCGCCCTCAGTGGTACACAAGCCATTATAAACCAAAACAAAGCCACCTTACTACCCCCTTTTTTTACTGGTACTCTATCACTTAGATACAAATCATTCAGAATGATGTCACACAAGACACGCAACAAAAAAAAAACTGACTATATGCAACTAACTGTTTGCACATATTAAGTTAATTATCCAATTAAGTAACATTCTTAGCAAGGAATGACCCTGAGAAAAGGAGCCCCATTGTTCAGGACTGTTATCCATGGGCCACAAGACAGGCTCAGGCACTTGCACAAGTTGGAGGCTTGGGCTGGCACAGAAGCTCAAAGCACAGGCCGGTAAACCCCGCTCATCCACCTGTGGTGATACCAGCCCGGGCCGATCGGGCCAGAGCCGGTGCGCTTGTTCCCACACACAGCCAATCCTGAGACTTGAGACGGGGTTCATTGGTGGGCGAAGGCTGTCCAAGGGGCAGCTGTGAAGAGGACACTATCACAGGTGTGCCGTCCATGGGGACCTCTCATCCATGTCATTAGCGCTAATGTCGCGGATCCTGGTTAAACATTACATTACAAGTCCAATAAATGAGTTCATTCAGACCATAATCCCCTGTGTAGCAGGGATGACAAATGAAAAGGACATGAGCCAGGGGAACGGTAACCGAAGGCTGCGGGGGCTGTGGGTGTGGGAGGCAGCTTTGATTAAGGAAACTCATGCTATTGATCTCCTGGATTAACTGCGGGACATTACAACGGAGTCTTGTGTTTGGCTGGCTAGGCTGAAGGCTCACATAACCAAGGTGGAAGCTTGCCAGAGGGCCTGAGGGCAAAGGAGAAGGCAGTGAGCCCCAGGGCCACACAGAGAACAACTGGAGGGGGGGGAATCAATGATGTCATCTCCCTAGCTCTTCAGGGGTTCACTGTGGCGTTTTGCAATTGGACACAAAATGCAAGCAGTTAAAGCGGACTCCTGTACCATGAATTCTGGTATTTTCTACATTACATGGGACTCAGACTGAAAGAAAAGCCAGTATTCCCTGCATGGATGAAGTTCTCATAATCATTTAGCACTCCTGGTTTGCTTCCAAGGAGAATATGAACAGATTGAAATAACACACCTAATATTATGATTACTGTCATTCTCTGCCCAGACCACAAAGCAACAGCCACAGGAAGTTCTGGATTAACTCGATCTCTGGGAATAACAGAGGTATAAAGCTATGGCGCACTACCTCTCCTGAGAAGTTTTAGGACAATAATGGGTTATACACATAACTGATCAGGGGATACTAGCCCACAAATAAAGAAATCATTAAACCCATTCTGGTTCCTTCAGAAACACGATTACAACACTCCACATGTAATAGCACCACAAAACTCTGACCACTGACTGGATCCACTTCTGCCAAGAGTCAGTCCATAAACATTTGTCTATGTAAATCGCATCAGCGTAGGTCCAGTTCCATCTGTCTGATGCAATTTCAGACCATCAAGCTGCTCCCCTTTATCCTTTAAGTGCACCGACACCTGCCTCTCCCCCACGGTTACCTCGGTAACTCAACCGACTACAGAAACGCCATCAGCGTAACTGTGCTCTAACTTTGCTCCTTTCCCACATCAGCAAATCCACAGCAGAACCCGGGAGATGCATGTTGCCAGAATGTGATGACGGCGCGACGCGGAACTGGCTGCGGGATTAGCCTCGAAGGCCAACGGAGAGCCAGCAGGGACACTCGTAAGGCGAGCCTGAGGTCTCGGCACGAACCATAGCCCAATGAGCACAAAGCGAGACCTGCACACGCTCATTATGTGAGGGAAGGCGCAGCAGCACAGAGTGGAGAGCTCTCAAACAGGCTGATGCCCCCCGTCGGCTTTGTCACTCCCTATGAGAAAGAATTTGGAGCATCTGTAGCCAGGTTGTCAGAAAATGAATGACAACAAACTCCCTGATAGAACCACTGGGGACAACCTGCTTGGCCCCTGCCACAATGATCTGTTCTACGCAAAGCACGACCCTCATGCCTTCCAACATGGACAGACAGGGACAGAGTACGGGCATATGAGCTACTGTAGGTGCAAAAGCTACACGCAGATGCTGTGAGCTCGGCCTCAAATCAGCATGTAACGCACCACTTTGAGATAAGCCTCCTGTTGATCTTCAGACAGCCATGAAAACAAAAATCACATAATAGACATGAGAACAAAACATCTGTGCATGCTGGAATCAGTGATCATTGCAAAAGCAAAGGAGACAATCTTACCTTCTTCTGACACTGCTGGCCATTTAAAATAAAAAAAAGTTGAGTGACCGCAACCAAATTCAAATATTAACCGTGGTGTCTGAATGACCAGAAAAGCCTGGTGAGACTGAGGTCTGAAGGCTTGTCTAGGTGGGAGCCAAATACTCCACACTGACACCTAGTGTAAAGTCATACAACTGCAGCAGGTCTCCTGCAGAGATGATCAGATTGAGGCGAGTGAGCGGGTCTCCATTCTCACGGCCTTGCCTGGTGTGTCAGTACTAGCCCACTTTCCTGTAAGCTGCAGAAATCACTATCACAATAAAATTAAACTAGGAGATTTTACTTTCAAAAAAATTCTCTTACATACAGGCCGACTTCAGAGAGAAGGTACTGGTTATAGATCTATGTACATTCTATGTACTTTCCAGGAAGACCCTGGAAAGCTCTTATTTTAATAGTTTTGATCGGAATAACTAATCAATAAATGTCCACCAACCAAATAAAATACTCATATACCAATATTATGGGAGAGAATAGAGGTGCAACTGTTTTGAAACAGATCAAACCTGAGATACAAACGTTCATTTTTTACTTCACAATTAACACTTAATAAATAAATTAAAAATAAATAAATAAAGCATGGAATTATTGTTCTATAAGTTAAGGCAAGCTGCACATTTTGAAAATTTTATGCATTACACACATTTTATTGTGTGTCATGTGACTATTTTGGTTCAATCATGAACAAGTGATCATGCCCATGGTACAAGCTACTGTAGGCTGGTTTTGTTAGATGATGGATAACAACCCTGAGACTGCAGAACACTCTGGCACATTCAAGTCAAAGGTGTAGGAACATTCTAGTTATCCAGTAAAGTAATTTATTTTTTAATTTACTTTTGCTTGTGTTGTTTTTTTCTTATTCATCTCATGAACCATAGATTTTGAGAATTGTTATACCCCTAGAAAAAAAAATTATTAGCTAGGCTTGAAACTGCATAGCTACCTCTGAGTTTATAACAATGACCTGAACTTCCAAGTTACTTGTGATACATGTTACATGCAAATTACATTCACAGATGCAAACTGTAAACATTATTACCTGAAAATTCTCTTTATGTAGTAACTGAACAAAGACATGTGTATGTGTGTGTGTATATATAATATATATAAAAGCACACACTCACTCACACACACACACTTAACAAAATCTCTCTGAAGATGTGGAATTAAAACAAATGTATCCACTTGACTGAAGACCTATTAATAATCTGCTTTTATCTGACATTATCCAGAGGATCTTTTTGAGAAATAGGTAGTGTTTAGGCCCAATTAATCAGAGCAACAAAATTACAACTGCAAGAATGTTTTCCTGAGTTTTATGCCAATTTGCTGCCTTTGAACTTGTCAGTAGGGGGACGGGTGTAGTGCAGATTCACACAGGATGGCCCCTAATTCCTGGGTAGTGCTGTAAAGGTACATGTATTCATTGTGTAATTCATCATGTGCCATTCTGTTAAACTATTTTCGAATGAAACGCACAATGACACCAATAAATACATTTGACAACATGGACGGAATCTAAATTCACATGTTCAACATGGAAACCATTATAATTATTGAACCTGTGAGTTGGTTACAGCTAGAGCTTGTTATAGTTAGTTGTTATCAGCAGCTTGTAATAAATTACACCAAGACTGGAGAGAAAGTAGCTGATAAGACTAAGACTGTCTGTTGACTCTTTTATAGCAAACTCAGATATATTGCTGAAAACACATCCAACACGATAACTCATTTGAAACAACATCATCCAACTGTCTGTACCACTGGAGCAAGGCAGAAGCAGCCTCTGCAAGTTAGTCTCTCTGTGACCCTCTGAAGCACTTTTAGGAAATTCAGACTGAGCTAATAAACAATAATAACAACAATAACAACAATAATAATAACAACAACAACAACAACAACAATAATAATAATAATAATAACAGGGTTGTTTATCACTATATTTTTGTGACCGTACAGCAGGGGTAGCCAATCTTATCCGCAAAGGGCCAGTGTGTATGCGGGTTTTCACTGCAACTCCCTAATTATATTACTAATTAGAGGACTGATTGAATGAAAGAGTCCTCACACCTGGGTTTGAACAGCTGACCTACTGGTTATCCCAAAAACCTGCACCCACACCGACCCTTTGTGGATAAGATTGGCTACCCCTGCCATACAGGGTAGTAGGGAATACAGAATGTAGTTCATTGTGATTGCTATTATGCAGTGTTATTTAAAATATTTCTTTATTTGATATATTTGTTTTACAATGTGCAAATAAACATTTTTTAGGTTTTACTTAGACAAGTTGACATTAAATAATTTCAAATTGCACCAAACAGTGGA
>JAABNY020000063.1:30419875-30435043 GCA_015164015.2 Brevimyrus niger | reverse complement strand
GACCCAGGACACGCTGGAGGGACTACGTCTCTCGGCTGGCCTGGGAACGCCTCGGGATTCCCCCAGAGGAGCTGGAGTAAGTGGCCGGGGAGAGGGAATTCTGGGTTTCCCTCCTGAGACTACTGCCCTCGTGACCCGATCACGGATAAGCGGGAGAAAATGGATGGATGGATGGATGACTCCCACCCCACACATCATTCACTCTTCAGCTTTACATTTACATTTAACTTGAATTAACATGAAATAAGTCTGATTTCCATTTTTTTCTTTTCTTACTCTAATAGTTATAAAATCAATTGCATAGATATCCATTTCCTGTATAATAAAAAATACATTTTGTGTGTGTTCCAGTGTTCTGGTCAACTTTGGTACCTCTGTTATAAAACTGGTAAAATCTAATAAAAAGTACTAATAAAAAAAATACCACCTGCATCTAGTGATGTCATTTCCTCTGGCAGGAAACTATTTAAAGGCAGTAAGGCATGTCAAGCTTATTCACACAATATTTTGTACAAAACGTTGATACACCAACAGCAGATTAATCATTTGTCAAATCTGTTATTGTGACACAGTGAATATCTCATTCAATTTATCACAATTTCTACAAAACAATAATATGATTAAAATCCATGAAATATCAATTTTAGACATGCCATGTGTTAACTGATTTGAGGTTAGTAAATGTAGTTATGGCACAAAATGGAAAATGTCAACTCTGTTGCCATCCACTCTGATAATGGTTTATACAGTTTAACAATAGCAGAGTTCACAATGAGTAGCAAAGTCAGATGTTTTCCAATTCCAATTAGCATTTTGCATCATTTTACATTCATTATAGATCCTGGCTCATTTTAATGTAAGTGGTACATCTATGGTATGCCATTTTAGGTTAAGGAAACTGAATCATTTTGTTTTTGATAGATAAATCTGTCAGCAGCTGAAAGGCAATGGCAATACAGGGCACAGCAAGATGCTGGTCATGTAACAAGGGTAGAAAGTCTGCCAAAAAAGACAGAATCAGGTGGCGCAGAAGGAGAAGTTCAGGGCAGACAAGCAGAGAAGTTGACTTGGATGATAAGTAGCAAAAGTACAAGCGCAGGTAATGGAGAGAGGCACAGTGAAGATGCAGAGCAAAGCAGAAACTGGGGGAGATGACACCACCATAAAGTCCTGAAACAGATCCGGAGTCACAGATATCCAGGTTAGATTAGTGCATAGATCCATGAGGCTATAATTATTTTATTTAGAGTCATGCCAAGGGTGTGAGGGAGCTGGTGTGGTGAAGCACTGGGGCCATGCGACCTAAATGGGCTGCATAATGTCCACAGATCTGCAGAAACTCTAGCCCTTGACTTATGTGTTGATTATTGTACTTGCCTATGGTCTGAGCAAGCTTTATTTATTGAATTGGCTACAATATAATGTCTAGAAAAAAATGTTTTGAAAGCCATTTATTTTCCAGATCAGAAATGCATGAGACACGTGCAGTTATTATTTAAGTTCAAGAAAGATATAATAATGCAGATGCATTTGCTAGGATTAAATAATTGTTTTTGTTTTTAAATAACTTAAAGGACAACTCACATCAATTCTGTAAGGTTTTGCTTCAAAAAATGATCTAGATATGTTTTATTGTGAAAATTATCAATATCACAATGATCACAGCTGACATTCTTACTACATAAGACTTCATTTTTAAAGCTGCTTAGAGAACTTATCAGTTAAATGTGTTGATATTTTTCCTCAAAACAAAGTCTTGTTAGACTTGCTGGATTTATCTTCTTATGAATTAATGGACGCAGAGACAAAAGTTCTCTTAGGGGAGATGGGGTTTAAAGTAGCATTATAATTGTTGATTATATATGTTTGACCCAAATTGTCTACAACTGAGTTGAGTCCTTTTTCTGTTAGTGTATTGTTTATCAGAATAAACATTTTAAATCTTACAGTTTTAAGATCAGAAAATGCTGAAAATGTTAAATTTAATTTGTGTTCTATGACAATAAAATAAGTTTAATTGAGGAAAAAATCATTCATATTTTTTGTTTTCTTACTATACTTCAAATGTACTCACAATTCCAGAATGGGCCTTATAGTGATGTGATTTTGTTGTAAAAAATATTGCGCTATTTATGAAGTAAAAATGAGTTCATAAATTTCTCACAAACCCATCTTCAAGTGATTAAAATGGTAAGGATGTAAATGATTACAATTTTATTGGAGAACACATGCAGCACTCATACAAAAGCAGTGGATGTAAATTTTAAAATGATTTTTAAACATAAATTAGATAATCTATAGCCTATCTAAGGAATATTTTTTTATATATAAGGGATATATTTTTTCCCGCTTGACAGAGTAAAACTATTTTATTTTAACTAATTCCTGTGCTATAATATCTGTACAAAACAAAGTAAGAAAAAGCCTGATAATATAGTCTAATAGCGATGTAAGAATTGCTTGTGTAAAACATGTGATGTTGGTATTAATACTGCACATTGTACAGCCATATTAGATACTACAGTAATTTTCTGAATTCAGAACCAAATTCCCTGCCTCAAGATGTGATGTCATTCAGCACTGGCACCAGTTTTTACGCCAAAGGAAAACCCAACAACTTGAAGTACCTTACTTTTGGTACTTTCTCAAAGTACCAGAAGTACAGTACCTGGTGGTGCAGAAATGCCTTGTTTTACTGTTGACTCTCATGTGTCCCTCAAAGTTGATTATATCCACTGCCTTTCATCATTTCATTGTACTGCCATAGTTTTCTCACAGGAAGTATTACATACTAAAATGTATGTATTTGTATAGCTGTTTTCTCAGCATGATGCTCAGCCATTCAGTCTGCTTTCTCTCCCTCCCTTGAGCTAACAGATCAAGGAGTGGATAGAAATGCTTTATGGAAGTGTCTAGAGAATATATCCACATCCTGGCATCATTCAACATACTGTCCTGTCTGCATTGTCCATCTCCCAGTTCCACCATCTGGGTCTTCTGTCTCTGATCTCTCAATCCCAAAGATGTCATCTGTGATCAAGTTACTTTGATGTTGTTTACAATTATTTTTAATTGGTATATGCACTATTTTCCAGCTGTACTACTGAAACATCATTGAATTGATGGGTTAAAGGAAAAGTCAGGAAGTTTTTTTTGCTAATACAGGCATTTTATGTTCTTGAATCTCCCTAATTGCAGTAATAAAAATGTTTGAATGCCCTGCCATCACCTCAAAGAGACCTACTTCTTACAGGGTTCAGGAGTATAACTGACCAGAGTGGCACCGTCAGGCTGGAACATGCTTACAATCTGCTCATAAGGATCACCATTACTGTTAAATCTCCTGCTGGATGATGGGTGTCTCTATAAACAGGGTTTCCCTTCTTACATGATTCATTCTATCTTTGGTTCTCCAAAATGCAAAAGACATGAGTCAAGCCAGAGTTATCAGTCACCCGAAAACAACTCATATGCCAGTACAGGAAGTTTGCTTGCTGTAAAACTGGAAGTGAGCAGTCTACCCAATGATATTGATAGTTGAGGGGGAAACTGAAGGGACTCACATTCAAATCAACCAACCCACAAATGTCTATAGTTTTTTACCGAGATGGAAAAAATATAAACAAAAAAATAGAGCATTAGGGTCGAGTCCACATTTCCAGTGGAGTGAAATTAATTATCTATGCAAACAAACAAAAATGAGGGATGGATGGAAGATTCCTTTCAGATGTATTGTCTGCTGTCAAACTTCCGGAAGTCCGGCCTGCTCTTGTGTTTTCATTTGACTTCTACAAATAACACTGAAATACAGAAACGTGAACCAAGCTGAGCAGCACCCACATGACAATGATTCCCTTGCATGATCCTCACTCACACACACATCCAGGCAATAGCCAACGCACTGAACCACAGCCTAACAGACACATACAGACACACACACACAAGCACAAAAAATGCTTTTGCTCAGAAAATAAACCTCATGCATGCAACCTCAAGAAACCTTTTGGTATTAAGAAGGAATGGGGAGAAGAGATTTCCAACGGTTAGCTTCTTCACTCACATCAATTCCATGACACGCTAATACTATTAGACCTGCAAGGCCCTGATGACTTGAACATAATGAGGAAACACCCACCAGTATATTAAATATGGTCTTATGACAGTTTATCTTATCTTAATCTCCCTCCCAGAGAGTGCCACCACAGAGTCTTCCAGTTACTTTTAAGTATAGAATTATAGTCATGCACATGTTAATTACAATATATAAGCCCTCTGCATTTTACAGCTAAGATGCTGCGAGATCTATGGACATCATCAAATGACAAGTCTATGCCAACGTTGTATTGACACCATACTGTAATGTGCGTGACTGAAGCAAGCTACCTCTGGAAGCTGACAGGTAGTGGGGAAGAACACACACTCCATGAAGCAACATGTTTACATTAACGCGTCCTGTCGGAACTCAGTACTGAGGTCCATGGGGCATATCTGCTGGCAGCGAGAATCATTCCGTTTGAGGATGCATTCATATGACAATGATAGATAAGCCCAATGGGGCATGGTGTGATTGGGGGATCGCTCACAGTGTTATGTTTGTGCCTAAAGCTATGTGGAATGTGCAGGGCGATGCCGGTTCGTGCTGAAACATACATGTCAAAGACTGTCTGAGGAACCCCAAGAGCAAAAGGAATACCATTAGACCCCACAGGTAAATCAGAATGATGAGAAGGATGAGTAAGTGAGCAGAGGCAGATGGAGGACATTATCAGGTGATCTCAGGGTGGTTAGATTTTCCAGGATAAGCAAATATATATAGGAGTTCTTAAGATTATGTTGTAACCAAAACTTACCTTAGAATGACATATAGGCCTGTAGCTGATGTATGCATCCACTAACAACCACCATACCTTTAGCAACCCAGCATCCTTAATCAATATTTGAGACTACATCCTCAGAGCTAAGGATACAGGGGTTGTTGCTATCAATGCTGCAGTTGTCCAGGATAAGAGGAATTCCATCCAGTTCTCTGACCTAAGGGAAAAGGAAAGGTCAACGTCAGCACTTCTTGTAAGAGCTGCCTAATCCAACCACATAAAAAACACACCTGAAGGCTAGATGTGCTTAGAGGGTAATGTGGACCTTCCTGCCCAAATTATTACAAATGAAATTTACATAACAAGGAAGTGTCTTGCAATTTTTACCTGCGCCCTTTGGCTTCAGCTACATACTGCTTTATTGGCATAAACTCCATATCTTTCAGCACTAAAACAGCAGTCCTTAAGACAGATTAGATGTCATTATCTTTGATCTTTGATCTAAATTTCTAATACTGTGGTCTAAAAAGGCTGAAAACAACAACGATCACGTGATCAACGCAGGCATTCAATTAGCAGAGTTCTGTCAAAGCAGGGTATAAAGATCTACAGTGGAAATGGAGTACCCCAGGGAGGGAATTAGGGCCCTGATCAGCAGATGTGATTAATCCTGGGGGATAGAGGGTCACCTCCCCAGCCCCACACTGTTCGGGGTCATGAACCCAGGCTCCAGACCCAGGCCTCATTAGCTAAGCTTTGGTGCTGTGCCTCACTCAGATTAGATGGTCTTGGGGCACCATGTCAACCAGCTTTGTAGGTCTCTGGTAGTCACTCAACCATTTATACACTACATATAAGCACAAGTCCTTCCCCAAGTCTCAGGTATACTCCTGAGGTCTCCATGCATAGTAGCTCTTAGCTTCTTGTGGAACCAGTGTGGTAGAGTGTTTATTCATGAACGATGCCATTCGTATGAGCCAAGTCACATGGCCAGTATAGTAGAAGCCTGACTGGGTGATTGGAAAAGATGAGGGTTCAGTTCCAAGCTGCGCACTTAAGATATTAAATTTTGTGTAGGGAGTCCTGTAAGCAACCATCCGCACATTAGCACTGTAGTTAGTAATATAGCATGTCCAGTGCTGTATAGTCAAGGACCTCTTTGCAACTGGCCAGTGGGTGAGAGAAAGGAGGAAAAAACTGAAGATACTAATGAAGTAAATAAAGTCTATGTGTATAAAGGAGACTAATGGCATCTGTTACACCACACTAATGTGTGCTCAGATGCCATCAATGCGGCCTGCCATAGCACAGTCTTGCTTGCCATAGGCCAGTCAGCAGCATGAAAACGCAGTGAAACTGGGTACCAGAAACATGTGAGAGGAAACATGGTCCAATGTCTGAACTAGGACTTTGAAATACAGGAGACCTCCTTATTCAATATTAAATCAATATTTGTTGGCCAAGGCATCTCAATTTTTAAAAGTTTTTGCTGAAGAACATTTTAAGTCTAAAATAAAGTCGAATTTTTTATTAAAATGCACAATAAAATCAGTGATTGTGTTTCTTGACAGTGGGAAAACCTGAATCTGCAAGTTGACGTTCGACAAGACAAACATTATGGTAATGTTACCTGAGAGCTGGATACAGTTAGTACTGGAGAGCTTAAAGACCCGCCCACATCACATAAATTAGTAGTTTGAAAACAAATTCTTTTCCCAATAAATTACACCAGAGGGAGAGAAAATACTTGATTAGACAAAGACGGTTTGTTGGTTATGTTATACCAAACTTGAAAACTCAAATGTTTTCCAAACACATCCAACATGCTCACTCCAATGAGATGACATCATCCAAGTGTGTGTACACAGGGGCAAAGCAAAAACAGCCTTGGCAGCTTAGTCTCCCTGAGGCATTTAAAGAGCTTTCCCCATGAATCTCCGATCAAGTTAAAAGAAAAGACTACGGTTGTAGCAGTGTTTATCTCTACTGACATGCAACTATAGTTGGTATGAATATGGGATATAATTATTACTGTTATGATGCACTCTAGGGACATTGGCATAGACATATTTAATTTGGTTTCATTCATCTCCATAGTAAACAGACCATTGTACTTAAATTATTAATATAAAACTCTCTCCTATGCCCTTAATAGAATTGTATTTTTAAATGATTTATTTTACATATATATTTTAATTGTGCAAATGAACGTCTTAGGTTTTTTATTCAGACACAATTACAGAAAAAAATGTTTTGCAACTTTTTACAGACTGTGTTCGTACTTTTAATAATAAACAAATGTGTTTCCCTACTGTACTGAAAATGCAACCATGAATTTAGTGAACTGTTACACTGCTAGAAAAGACTGTATCTTACATTGAAGAGCCTTTGTTGAGCTGTTGTTTAACAGTGTCAAGGGTTTTTGCCTGTAGCTGAGGGTTTGTAGCCATCCACCTCGAGGTGTTGGAGAAGATGCAGTCAGATGTTAGTGATATTATGACAGTGTTTTACTACAACAAATCTTGCAGATAGCCATATTCAGCTCTAGGTGTCTGCTGACTTTATAAAGCCCAACATTTGCTCAGATGTGTTTAAATTGTGATGGTGCTGGAAAAAAACAAAAACAAAATGTGTGCTCAGTAACATGGGTGACCAAAATAATTTCAGTAAACTATGTCTAATTAAGATCTAAAAATTGATTTTTACCTCTCCTGGCGATCTAAAAATCACCACCTCAAAGAATTGTGATTTGTAACTAAATAGATTTTTCCCCCCAACACCTAGTCTGCAGCTCACATGGCCAGCACATGGGTACAGGGGGAAAAATAGCCAGACAGACACTGGTTACACTTAATCCGAGACATTTCGGCCACTGTGTTACCTGTAACATACGCCCCTGGTAACAGCAGCGCATAAGCAAGCAGCAGTTCCGATGCCAGCCAAACATAATCATGCCAAACGATAGCTGGAGGGGGCACTTTAATTAGGGCTCGGTACCAACTAGTCTGGTATCTGAATTGGCTGCTGATGAAGAGAGCCTGACAATGCGTGTGTGCTTGGTTGTCAGTGTGAGAGCATACTCCTGACTACATACGTGACCGTGCATGGTGTGTCTATAGCTGCATTTCTCTCTTTGTGGGCGTGTGTGCATGCGAAGGTGTGTGAGTGAGAATGTGAGGGTGTGTGCAAGTTTGTGGGGTGGGGAGGGAGCTGTACGGGATGCTATAAATGTTGTTAATTAATCCTCTGAAAGTAAGCAGAATGAAAAGGTTCATCCAAAACATCTCCCCAGGCAGGGAAATCACACAGAAATGACAGGGGGTGTGTGGGCGGGTGTACCCACTGAATATCAAGAAGATTACTCGTTTAACATACACAGAGATGACTGACCCCCTTTCCAACCTCGCGGGCCTGACCTCTGACTTCTGACCCCCTCCCCCTCACCCTAAAGCTCTTTGTGTGATGTGTAAGGGGCTTTTCAGTCATTTTAATGGGGAGGTTGCACAATATGAAGGCTGGGAACCTCAAGGTTTCTGGGGGTGCTAGGCGTGGGCTGTCAGAGAGAAGTAAGAGTTTAATTGGACATGCAACACATCCAGGAATCCATTATCAAGCCATTCATAAAAAGAACAAAGAAGAGGGGGGGTCAAGGCAAAATCAGGGAATGGAGGGATAGAAGATGTTTTTAACAAAAAAGCAGTGGACCAGGAATGGCAACCTATATCAAATCCGCAGGCAAATCCCAGGATTAGCGGGGCCCATTGTTCTCTCGCTGGCAAGGGACCGGAGGGGGGAACTTGGGGGCTTGTGGACGGAACCCCGGACTGTGGCGATGACAGCCTGGCCGGCTTGGAGCAGAGTCGCTGACGGAGCAAGGCCCGCAGGAGAGGCCAGGGAATTTCACTGGCCAAACTCAAATTCTGTCCCCCGACTGCTTTCAGAGAAAAACAGGAGCAGCTTGAATGTGTGACCCCTCCATGGATAATATATATTTTGGACAGCACACACATCCCTCAACATTTTATTAGAGTTTTTCTAATATTTATGGAATATTTATGCCCAACTGGTTTCTCCCTTTACGAAACGTACTTTTAATGAAAAATACAACCCGAGTGAATCCAAAAAGTGACAGGAGAGACCACCTACCAGCTCGACAGTTTCAAATCCGACTCCTGGAATATACTCATCAGTCACAACCATCAAGCTAAATGTGCCGGAGGATGAAAAACCAGCAATAGGCTCAGACAATACAGCTTAGGCAGCTTGCGGGCACATAGCCTGCGAACAGGTCTTGGTCATGGACAGCCATCAATCTTCAACTTAATGGACGCTAAAGACATTACACAACCATAAACAATATCACAGCACTCCTATATGGGTACATTCCTCTGCATACCATCTGTATGTTATTTCAGCACAGCTCTCTACAGTATACTAGTATACTCATCTATAGTATGAGTACAGTACAGTTTCCAACAGTATTATAAGTGGGGTAGAGCCCCCTACAGTTCTGAGTACAGTACAGCATTATACAGTACAAGTACAGCGTAGTCCCTACAGTATTAAAATTAGGGTATAGACCCCCACAATATTAAGAGTAGGGTACACCCCCTACAGTAATAAGAGCAGGATACAATGCCCTAAATTATTATCAGTACACTACACTGCCATATAGTATAAAGAGCAAGGAACAGCCACCAGCAGCAAGGTATTCCGAACATATTACAATCCTCTGTGGTATTAAGGCCGAGGTACAACCCTCAACGGTATTATGAGTACACTACTTTCCCCTATGGTATCAAGAGCAAGGTACAGCCCCTACAGTATTATGAGTATACTACACAGCTCAATGGTTTTAACTGGAAGGCACAGGTCCTTACAATATTATGAGCACACTACACTCATCTACAGTATTAAGGGCAGAGTATAGCCCCTTATTTTTAAAGAACCAGAGCCTTTTTCCAGAACCAGGAACTTCTGCCATGTTCACACCAAAGCAGCTCTACCTGACTGTAAGTAGAGCTTTATTGTCATCCCAACAGTACACAATAAGTGTACAGTGTGATGAAATATTGTTCTCCATGACCATATGCGCAACATAAAACACAACAATCCACAAGACAGATCACGATGAGGGTTAGAGGGGTAATAATTTACACTACACCTATATACATATATTTATATAAATGAACAGAGAACAGAGAAGACAATAGACTATGACTTAGTAGAAAGACATGGAGCTTATACATAGTGTGAAGACAGTACAAGGAGAATATGTTAAGAATGAAGACAGTAATAAAGTGAGCAAGTGTAGTTCCTTGTAGGCAGTTCTGAAACCCCTTTTAGTACTTATTCCAGTACTTCCAGAAGTACTTTTCATTTGAACATGAAATACTAGGGAGACTTTTTCAGTGATAGCTTGCTAATTGGTTGACCACATGCACTGTCACTAATTTAGAAGTTATGCAGAAGTACGGAAATAAAGAGATAATTAGCGGAGCAAAAACTGAGCAGATGGAATTATTTTTGTAGTTTCGTTACATTTAATGAAAACGTGTTTTTTGCTTGTGTCTCCATATTTCCACTTCGAAAAATTTGTCTCAATAACTAATCGCTAATCGCAATCACTCCCCCCATAGTTTAGCCTACAAGCTTTTTCGTCTCCCATGCTTGTTTAGCATTAAGGTTCTGTTGCGCGGTGTGAAAGCGACACACGAGAGTGGCCAGGAGCTTCAAAAGCCCCCGGGAAACACGGCCCTTGTAATCAGGGACCTGGCTCTGGAACTTTGTTGTCAAAGCACCTACAGTATTATGAGCCACATCACCCTTTCCCCTTGTCATTGTACCTTATTCTGGTTTTCCACATTGTTGTGACACAGGTTTCCGACGAGCCGCACCAGATGCGCCTTAAAGCTGACAGCAGGGTGTGAAGCTGAGCTGGCAGTGAAGTCTTGCATGGTGCTGAACACATTGTGACCTGCCTTGCCCAGGAAGTGGACCTCCTTCAGGAGCTCTGAGAAAGTGACAGGTTATAACTATTAGACACACAGGTTAGCAGCAGTGCGGGCAGGCAGAGAAGACAGGGATTTATGAGGCATGCGGCACAAATGCCTATGGAAGGCCGTCGCCTCAGGTGCTCCTTTCTGGGATGGAGGTAAGAGATATGGGGGATGGGGCAGGGGTTGTGCGTGGAACCAGGGCTCCAGCTATCTGACAGATCTCCTGTTCGCACCAGTGATAAGTCAATAAGGTCACGGAAAGTCCCACTGCTGAACCGCTTCAGAGGCAGTTCAAATTCCGCTGCTCCCTGACTGGGAAAGTAATAAGAATAATTGAAGGCCTGTGATGACAGACTGATTTCATTCAGGTTCATGCACTTGTCGGGCAGGCCTTTACCCACGGTGCTGCTGAGGAGCGTCGGGTGATCCTGCAGGAACATAAACAGCTTGCGATCCGAGGTCATCTCGCACAGCACGTCCAGTAGCCGTGTGACAGTCAGGGCATCCTGCAAGGACATAACAGGGTCACGGGTTCCTGCAATGACAGAACAGGGTCACGGGTTCCGCCTGGCAACAGAAGGCTGAAGTAGTCATAGGACCAGGGATCACATCTTAAAAACACCAAAACAGCCCTCAGTTCCTCTAGAACCTTGCCATTTCACTTATGTCATTTGACTTCTCCACTTCGCTCTTCCACTCAAACTGATTCTGAAACCCCAATGTTATTCTCCTTACCTGAGCTTTACTGTAAACACAAAGCTGATTTTATGATACAAAGTATGTAATTTGTCTTGAGACTGTAAATTATTGCTGCTCCAATTTCCATGATATCCTAAATGATTAGAACTTTAAGTCAGGCAACAAGACCAAGACCTTTGAAACTACCAGTGCCAGCACAAGGCTGGTGTGTCACCCTGTCAAACAAGCGGCAGATTCTATCTAAAGCCTCTTATTTGCCAGACTGCCACGGATCCTGGCACAGTGATGGCGAAACATGCCAAGGTCATAATGACAACTCACAGGCTACTTCCCCAAATCATGTAATCAGTTGTTGTACTCTTCATATCACATAATCAGAAGCATATTTAAGCAGGAATTACACACATGCATGTCAGGAACAGGACTTGGGAGTGATGTTACAAACAACACAGTACCCAGGCCTAATCTCCCCCGACGGGTAGAAAACTGGCAGGTAATGAGAGCTGGGCATTCTCAATGTCTCTCTAAGGAGAAATGGCAGATTTGGACTTGGTAAAGGCCTGGCCCATGGTGGATCTTGATTGCGGGGCAACAGGCTGATACATGAATATAGGATCATCAGTGACACCCAAGCCCATGACGAGGAACCTCAGGATCATGGGGCAATTTGTTGCTATTTTATTGCTCAGATGACTTAAAACTAAGATTTTATCCATTTATACAACTGGATGCTTTAGAGGGACAAATCGATACATGTACAGCGGCTGAGCCCTTCCTGAGACTTAAGACAACTTGGGACCAAGACAGGTTCCCTAGTCCATTTAATGTTATTTTCTACCCAAGGTATATCACTCCAGTATAGTGGAGGGGCTCTAGAAACTCATATTACCCATTTGGGCCTCACCGTGTCCGCAGGCAAGGACCCAGAGGCC
Organism: Brevimyrus niger; assembly: GCA_015164015.2. Classification (NCBI taxonomy): domain Eukaryota; kingdom Metazoa; phylum Chordata; class Actinopteri; order Osteoglossiformes; family Mormyridae; genus Brevimyrus; species Brevimyrus niger. The sequence goes on along the minus strand of JAABNY020000063.1, from coordinate 30,422,599 downwards.
AGCTCCAATACAGCCTTACAGTGATCCACAAAGTAGGTAACCAGAAACTCTGCGAGCCTGGGCAGGATTACAGGCTCCTGAGGCTCCTCTGGTGCCCCCAGCTGGGCTGCGATGAGCTCCAGCAGGGTAACCCTGATTGGGAAAGACAGGCCTGTCAGACAGACATCCATAATACTAGCAACATATCTGTTAAGATTAGAAGCAACCTAGACTTGGTCTGAATTGTGGTGCTAAACCAGAATTAGCAGACTCTTGCAGAGGCCAGCTTGTAAGGTTTCACATCCAATAGGGGTGGGGGCTGAGGATCCCAAATGATTTTCCCTGGGTTTCCTCGAGTCCTGGCAGAGCAGCTCACTGTCGGCCGGCTTCTGTTCAACCTGAGCTCTCAATTAACCAGTGTTGACTGAACTACTGATTGAGCAAAACTAGGAGCTGAAAGAAACTTTAAAGTGAATGTGTTTCAGCCCTATTGCACATAACAATTAAGTAACTAAAAGGCTTATAATTAAAGTTCAATATAGGTCAAACACTTTTGAACTTTTTTTGGTTTTCTAAAAAAAGATCTCATGAATGGATCATAGGAGATGCTACATTTTTTGTATATTGAATTATAAAAACTTTCATTTCATTTCATTCAGTTTACAGCCCGATAATGTGTTATGAAATGGACTGCCCAGGTGAAAAATCCTGTCCCATCCCCATCCTGGAGTTCCACCTGACTCACAGAGGCAAATATTCAACGGCATATTATGTTTTTAAGTTTTTGACTTTAATTGAAGCTCTCCCCTCTCAAGTATTAAAATAAGAACTTTCCTCTCATTGGCAAGCATCTCACATAATCTCACTTCTGATTACCTTTTCATGACTAAAAGAAAAAGAAACTAAAACTCTTTAGTTTATAACAATGTATGTTCATAATTTCAGAATTTCATAACTGTGTTATCATGGACAATTAACGGTAAATTTGCTCTGTCTGATGAACATACTGTCACGCCCGGCTCCGTACGATCCTTCTGTGTGCCACGCCCACCTCGTTACCTCATGGTTTTGCCCGATTGTTCTCACCTGTTGCCCGTTAAACTCAGCTTGTCTTGTGCATTTAGTCCACGTCTCTGTTAGTTTCCCCAGATCTGTCATTGTCTAACGCCTGGTGTTGTTTGTTTGCCCCGAATAAACCCCGTTCCTCTTTCAACTTGGCTGCTCCCGCCTCCCTTACCTGCTTGTTGCTCGCGCCGCATGACACATACAGTACTGTGCATAAGTTTTAGGCAGTCAAACGAAACGATGGTTAAATAATCTTCACTTCGGTGGACAATGATATTGTTTCAGTCAAAGTATATCAGCTTAGCTATTTCATTTCTCCTAAAGTAACCGTCCCATTATTTACAGTAATTATCCAATGTACCCATGTGTTTTTTAACTGGACCACTAGCACACCATATTTGACTAGTAAATAAATCATAAAGGGTTTTGCCTAATTAAGTTAGGTGAACTAAGTGAGCTGGCAGTAAAACTGAACAGATTGTAAAGAACAGCTGAAATACCCCAGGTTTGGGAACTGAATCGGTGTTCTAGCTATCAAACAAGACTTCAGTGTCCATTTGGAGAACAGAAGAAGTTCTTGTTACTTTTTATTGTGTTAATTTGCAATGGTAGATTGTGTTTTTTCGGAGCAAATAAACATTTACCGCCCAGATAAACAGCCTTACATTTTTTCTATGAATGCATAAGACTTTTACACATTACTGAATCTTTCATGATTTATTTTCAAAATAAATCATTTCAGGGTTATGTTGTACATTATAGACATGCCCCTCTGTTTCAAGTAACCGCAGTTTTCAATCTGTGTGACAGAACGTTGGTTCAAGCTTGGTGTGAGGGGTTTGCAAGATTACCTCTCAGGGCAGCTCAGCTCTGTAAACATCTTCTCTGTGAGCTCAGGAGACTTCAGGAAGTGCTGTGTGACTATTAACATTCTGAAAGAAGACAGGAGAGACACAGCAGAAGAGAAGGTTACCCGGGTAGTGTGACACAATACACACTCTCACATTTTCACCCATGTTCCATGATCGTTTAGAAATAAGCAGGATTCAAGGCACCAGTTCTCCTAACTACACTCAGAGGTAGGGTTCTAACCCCTAGAGGTGTGAGGCTATAAGCGGTAACGCTACCATAACACTTCTGAAAACATTCACTTTGACCTCATTTCCACCAACATGGAGCTGGTGATGGGTTGGTCCTGGCATGGTGTCCTTTGAAAACCAGCCTGCATTTTCACCAGTTTCAAAACTGAAAAGAACAGAAATGTTACGCAGGCAGAAGTGAAAGTAAAGCAAATGGTAATTAGTATTTTGCCAAACTGAAAAAAAAGAGTACAACTCGTTGTGCCCTGTTTCTGTTGCCTGTATCCACTTTTCTTCTTAAAGGTCCCATCTGTGCATCTGTGTGAATTTAATCATTTTTACTTATTTTACTGCTGTCCTTTTAAAGATCACGCAATAAAAGTCTGCTAAAAACTAAACTTTGCACCTCATGATCTCTTCACCATTTGAACAGCACAATATTTTATTTATTCAACCTGTGACATATTTACATTTTATTATTAAATCTCCTCCTTGGATTGCCACCTTATCGTAGTGGAGTCCTTGGCTAACAAAACTGGCTCTCGGGACATGGAATGTCACCTCTCTGGTAGGGAAGGAGCCTGAGCTTGTGCGTGAGGTT